>OZ007562.1:125913097-126277575 GCA_963931875.1 Pollenia griseotomentosa | reverse complement strand
AGCAAAAATAACGAAAATCTGTGATCACTTCTATTTTCCATAGAAAATTGATTTTCTTGGGATTTTTGTATGAAAAACTTTAAATGCGTTTTTCTTGAAAACTATAAGAGCTAGAGCAAAAATAACGAAAATCTGTGATCACTTCTATTTTCCATAGAAAATTGATTTTCTTGGGATTTTTGTATGAAAAACTTTAAATGCGTTTTTCTTGCAAACTATAAGAGCTAGAGCAAAAATAACGAAAATCTGTGATCACTTCTATTTTCCATAGAAAATTGATTTTCTTGGATTTTTGTATGAAAAACTTTAAATGCGTTTTTCTTGAAAACTATAAGAGCTAGAGCAAAAATAACGAAAATCTGTGATCACTTCTATTTTCCATAGAAAATTTGATTTTCTTGGGATTTTTGTATGAAAAACTTTAAATGCGTTTTTCTTGAAAACTATAAGAGCTAGAGCAAAAATAACGAAAATCTGTGATCACTTCTATTTTCCTAGAAAATTGATTTTCTTGGGATTTTTGTATGAAAAACTTTAAATGCGTTTTCTTGAAAACTATAAGAGCTAGAGCAAAAATAACGAAAATCTGTGATCACTTCTATTTTCCATAGAAAATTGATTTTCTTGGGATTTTTGTATGAAAAACTTTAAATGCGTTTTTCTTGAAAACTATAAGAGCTAGAGCAAAAATAACGAAAATCTGTGATCACTTCTATTTTCCATAGAAAATTGATTTTCTTGGGATTTTTGTATGAAAAACTTTAAATGCGTTTTTCTTGAAAACTATAAGAGCTAGAGCAAAAATAACGAAAATCTGTGATCACTTCTATTTTCCATAGAAAATTGATTTTCTTGGATTTTTGTATGAAAAACTTTAAATGCGTTTTTCTTGAAAACTATAAGAGCTAGAGCAAAAATAACGAAAATCTGTGATCACTTCTATTTTCCATAGAAAATTGATTTTCTTGGATTTTTGTATGAAAAACTTTAAATGCGTTTTTCTTGAAAACTATAAGAGCTAGAGCAAAAATAACGAAAATCTGTGATCACTTCTATTTTCCATAGAAAATTGATTTTCTTGGGTTTTTGTATGAAAAACTTTAAATGCGTTTTTCTTGCAAACTATAAGAGCTAGAGCAAAAATAACGAAAATCTGTGATCACTTCTATTTTCCATAGAAAATTGATTTTCTTGGGATTTTTGTATGAAAAACTTTAAATGCGTTTTTCTTGAAAACTATAAGAGCTAGAGCAAAAATAACGAAAATCTGTGATCACTTCTATTTTCCATAGAAAATTGATTTTCTTGGGATTTTGTATGAAAAACTTTAAATGCGTTTTTCTTGAAAACTATAAGAGCTAGAGCAAAAATAACGAAAATCTGTGATCACTTCTATTTTCCATAGAAAATTGATTTTCTTGGGATTTTTGTATGAAAAACTTTAAATGCGTTTTTCTTGAAAACTATAAGAGCTAGAGCAAAAATAACGAAAATCTGTGATCACTTCTATTTTCCATAGAAAATTGATTTTCTTGGGATTTTGTATGAAAAACTTTAAATGCGTTTTTCTTGAAAACTATAAGAGCTAGAGCAAAAATAACGAAAATCTGTGATCACTTCTATTTTCCATAGAAAATTGATTTTCTTGGGATTTTTGTATGAAAAACTTTAAATGCGTTTTTCTTGAAAACTATAAGAGCTAGAGCAAAATAACGAAAATCTGTGATCACTTCTATTTTCCATAGAAAATTGATTTTCTTGGGATTTTCTGTATGAAAAACTTTAAATGCGTTTTTCTTGAAAACTATAAGAGCTAGAGCAAAAATAACGAAAATCTGTGATCACTTCTATTTTCCATAGAAAATTGATTTTCTTGGGATTTTTGTATGAAAAACTTTAAATGCGTTTTTCTTGAAAACTATAAGAGCTAGAGCAAAAATAACGAAAATCTGTGATCACTTCTATTTTCCATAGAAAATTGATTTTCTTGGGATTTTGTATGAAAAACTTTAAATGCGTTTTTCTTGAAAACTATAAGAGCTAGAGCAAAAATAACGAAAATCTGTGATCACTTCTATTTTCCATAGAAAATTGATTTTCTTGGGATTTTTGTATGAAAAACTTTAAATGCGTTTTTCTTGAAAACTATAAGAGCTAGAGCAAAAATAACGAAAATCTGTGATCACTTCTATTTTCCATAGAAAATTGATTTTCTTGGGAATTTTGTATGAAAAACTTTAAATGCGTTTTTCTTGAAAACTATAAGAGCTAGAGCAAAAATAACGAAAATCTGTGATCACTTCTATTTTCCATAGAAAATTGATTTTCTTGGGATTTTTGTATGAAAAACTTTAAATGCGTTTTTCTTGAAAACTATAAGAGCTAGAGCAAAAATAACGAAAATCTGTGATCACTTCTATTTTCCATAGAAAATTGATTTTCTTGGGATTTTTGTATGAAAAACTTTAAATGCGTTTTTCTTGAAAACTATAAGAGCTAGAGCAAAAATAACGAAAATCTGTGATCACTTCTATTTTCCATAGAAAATTGATTTTCTTGGGATTTTGTATGAAAAACTTTAAATGCGTTTTTCTTGAAAACTATAAGAGCTAGAGCAAAAATAACGAAAATCTGTGATCACTTCTATTTTCCATAGAAAATTGATTTTCTTGGGATTTTTGTATGAAAAACTTTAAATGCGTTTTTCTTGAAAACTATAAGAGCTAGAGCAAAATAACGAAAATCTGTGATCACTTCTATTTTCCATAGAAAATTGATTTTCTTGGGATTTTTGTATGAAAAACTTTAAATGCGTTTTTCTTGAAAACTATAAGAGCTAGAGCAAAAATAACGAAAATCTGTGATCACTTCTATTTTCCATAGAAAATTGATTTTCTTGGGATTTTTGTATGAAAAACTTTAAATGCGTTTTTCTTGAAAACTATAAGAGCTAGAGCAAAAATAACGAAAATCTGTGATCACTTCTATTTTCCATAGAAAATTGATTTTCTTGGGATTTTTGTATGAAAAACTTTAAATGCGTTTTTCTTGAAAACTATAAGAGCTAGAGCAAAAATAACGAAAATCTGTGATCACTTCTATTTTCCATAGAAAATTGATTTTCTTGGGATTTTTGTATGAAAAACTTTAAATGCGTTTTTCTTGAAAACTATAAGAGCTAGAGCAAAAATAACGAAAATCTGTGATCACTTCTATTTTCCATAGAAAATTGATTTTCTTGGGATTTTTGTATGAAAAACTTTAAATGCGTTTTTCTTGAAAACTATAAGAGCTAGAGCAAAAATAACGAAAATCTGTGATCACTTCTATTTTCCATAGAAAATTGATTTTCTTGGGAATTTTGTATGAAAAACTTTAAATGCGTTTTTCTTGAAAACTATAAGAGCTAGAGCAAAAATAACGAAAATCTGTGATCACTTCTATTTTCCATAGAAAATTGATTTTCTTGGGATTTTTGTATGAAAAACTTTAAATGCGTTTTTCTTGAAAACTATAAGAGCTAGAGCAAAAATAACGAAAATCTGTGATCACTTCTATTTTCCATAGAAAATTGATTTTCTTGGGATTTTTGTATGAAAAACTTTAAATGCGTTTTTCTTGAAAACTATAAGAGCTAGAGCAAAAATAACGAAAATCTGTGATCACTTCTATTTTCCATAGAAAATTGATTTTCTTGGGATTTTTGTATGAAAAACTTTAAATGCGTTTTTCTTGAAAACTATAAGAGCTAGAGCAAAAATAACGAAAATCTGTGATCACTTCTATTTTCCATAGAAAATTGATTTTCTTGGGGATTTTTGTATGAAAAACTTTAAATGCGTTTTTCTTGAAAACTATAAGAGCTAGAGCAAAAATAACGAAAATCTGTGATCACTTCTATTTTCCATAGAAAATTGATTTTCTTGGGATTTTTGTATGAAAAACTTTAAATGCGTTTTTCTTGAAAACTATAAGAGCTAGAGCAAAAATAACGAAAATCTGTGATCACTTCTATTTTCCATAGAAAATTGATTTTCTTGGGATTTTTGTATGAAAAACTTTAAATGCGTTTTTCTTGAAAACTATAAGAGCTAGAGCAAAAATAACGAAAATCTGTGATCACTTCTATTTTCCATAGAAAATTGATTTTCTTGGGATTTTGTATGAAAAACTTTAAATGCGTTTTTCTTGAAAACTATAAGAGCTAGAGCAAAAATAACGAAAATCTGTGATCACTTCTATTTTCCATAGAAAATTGATTTTCTTGGGATTTTTGTATGAAAAACTTTAAATGCGTTTTCTTGAAAACTATAAGAGCTAGAGCAAAAATAACGAAAATCTGTGATCACTTCTATTTTCCATAGAAAATTGATTTTCTTGGGATTTTTGTATGAAAAACTTTAAATGCGTTTTTCTTGAAAACTATATGAGATAGAGCAAAAATAACGAAAATCTGTGATCACTTCTATTTTCCATAGAAAATTGATTTTCTTGGGGATTTTGTATGAAAAACTTTAAATGCGTTTTTCTTGAAAACTATAAGAGCTAGAGCAAAAATAACGAAAATCTGTGATCACTTCTATTTTCCATAGAAAATTGATTTTCTTGGGATTTCTGTATGAAAAACTTTAAATGCGTTTTTCTTGAAAACTATAAGAGCTAGAGCAAAAATAACGAAAATCTGTGATCACTTCTATTTTCCATAGAAAATTGATTTTCTTGGGATTTTTGTATGAAAAACTTTAAATGCGTTTTTCTTGAAAACTATATGAGATAGAGCAAAAATAACGAAAATCTGTGATCACTTCTATTTTCCATAGAAAATTGATTTTCTTGGGGTTTTTGTATGAAAAACTTTAAATGCGTTTTTCTTGAAAACTATAAGAGCTAGAGCAAAAATAACGAAAATCTGTGATCACTTCTATTTTCCATAGAAAATTGATTTTCTTGGGATTTTGTATGAAAAACTTTAAATGCGTTTTTCTTGAAAACTATAAGAGCTAGAGCAAAAATAACGAAAATCTGTGATCACTTCTATTTTCCATAGAAAATTGATTTTCTTGGGATTTTTGTATGAAAAACTTTAAATGCGTTTTTCTTGAAAACTATAAGAGCTAGAGCAAAAATAACGAAAATCTGTGATCACTTCTATTTTCCATAGAAAATTGATTTCTTGGGATTTTTGTATGAAAAACTTTAAATGCGTTTTTCTTGAAAACTATAAGAGCTAGAGCAAAAATAACGAAAATCTGTGATCACTTCTATTTTCCATAGAAAATTGATTTTCTTGGGATTTTTGTATGAAAAACTTTAAATGCGTTTTTCTTGAAAACTATAAGAGCTAGAGCAAAAATAACGAAAATCTGTGATCACTTCTATTTTCCATAGAAAATTGATTTTCTTGGGATTTTTGTATGAAAAACTTTAAATGCGTTTTTCTTGAAAACTATAAGAGCTAGAGCAAAAATAACGAAAATCTGTGATCACTTCTATTTTCCATAGAAAATTGATTTTCTTGGGATTTTTGTATGAAAAACTTTAAATGCGTTTTTCTTGAAAACTATAAGAGCTAGAGCAAAAATAACGAAAATCTGTGATCACTTCTATTTTCCATAGAAAATTGATTTTCTTGGGATTTTTGTATGAAAAACTTTAAATGCGTTTTTCTTGAAAACTATAAGAGCTAGAGCAAAAATAACGAAAATCTGTGATCACTTCTATTTTCCATAGAAAATTGATTTTCTTGGGATTTTTGTATGAAAAACTTTAAATGCGTTTTTCTTGAAAACTATAAGAGCTAGAGCAAAAATAACGAAAATCTGTGATCACTTCTATTTTCCATAGAAAATTGATTTTCTTGGGATTTTTGTATGAAAAACTTTAAATGCGTTTTTCTTGAAAACTATAAGAGCTAGAGCAAAAATAACGAAAATCTGTGATCACTTCTATTTTCCATAGAAAATTGATTTTCTTGGGATTTTTGTATGAAAAACTTTAAATGCGTTTTTCTTGAAAACTATAAGAGCTAGAGCAAAAATACGAAAATCTGTGATCACTTCTATTTTCCATAGAAAATTGATTTTCTTGGGATTTTTGTATGAAAAACTTTAAATGCGTTTTTCTTGAAAACTTATATGAGCTAGAGCAAAAATAACGAAAATCTGTGATCACTTCTATTTTCCATAGAAAATTGATTTTCTTGGGATTTTTGTATGAAAAACTTTAAATGCGTTTTTCTTGAAAACTATAAGAGCTAGAGCAAAAATAACGAAAATCTGTGATCACTTCTATTTTCCATAGAAAATTGATTTTCTTGGGATTTTTGTATGAAAAACTTTAAATGCGTTTTTCTTGAAAACTATAAGAGCTAGAGCAAAAATAACGAAAATCTGTGATCACTTCTATTTTCCATAGAAAATTGATTTTCTTGGGGTTTTTGTATGAAAAACTTTAAATGCGTTTTTCTTGCAAACTATAAGAGCTAGAGCAAAAATAACGAAAATCTGTGATCACTTCTATTTTCCATAGAAAATTGATTTTCTTGGGATTTTTGTATGAAAAACTTTAAATGCGTTTTCTTGAAAACTATAAGAGCTAGAGCAAAAATAACGAAAATCTGTGATCACTTCTATTTTCCATAGAAAATTGATTTTCTTGGGATTTTGTATGAAAAACTTTAAATGCGTTTTTCTTGAAAACTATAAGAGCTAGAGCAAAAATAACGAAAATCTGTGATCACTTCTATTTTCCATAGAAAATTGATTTTCTTGGGATTTTTGTATGAAAAACTTTAAATGCGTTTTTCTTGAAAACTATAAGAGCTAGAGCAAAAATAACGAAAATCTGTGATCACTTCTATTTTCCATAGAAAATTGATTTTCTTGGGATTTTTGTATGAAAAACTTTAAATGCGTTTTTCTTGAAAACTATAAGAGCTAGAGCAAAAATAACGAAAATCTGTGATCACTTCTATTTTCCATAGAAAATTGATTTTCTTGGGATTTTGTATGAAAAACTTTAAATGCGTTTTTCTTGAAAACTATAAGAGCTAGAGCAAAAATAACGAAAATCTGTGATCACTTCTATTTTCCATAGAAAATTGATTTTCTTGGGATTTTTGTATGAAAAACTTTAAATGCGTTTTTCTTGAAAACTATAAGAGCTAGAGCAAAAATAACGAAAATCTGTGATCACTTCTATTTTCCATAGAAAATTGATTTTCTTGGGATTTTTGTATGAAAAACTTTAAATGCGTTTTTCTTGAAAACTATAAGAGCTAGAGCAAAAATAACGAAAATCTGTGATCACTTCTATTTTCCATAGAAAATTGATTTTCTTGGGATTTTTGTATGAAAAACTTTAAATGCGTTTTTCTTGAAAACTATAAGAGCTAGAGCAAAAATAACGAAAATCTGTGATCACTTCTATTTTCCATAGAAAATTGATTTTCTTGGGATTTTTGTATGAAAAACTTTAAATGCGTTTTTCTTGAAAACTATAAGAGCTAGAGCAAAAATAACGAAAATCTGTGATCACTTCTATTTTCCATAGAAAATTGATTTTCTTGGGATTTTTGTATGAAAAACTTTAAATGCGTTTTTCTTGAAAACTATATGAGATAGAGCAAAAATAACGAAAATCTGTGATCACTTCTATTTTCCATAGAAAATTGATTTTCTTGGGATTTTTGTATGAAAAACTTTAAATGCGTTTTTCTTGAAAACTATAAGAGCTAGAGCAAAAATAACGAAAATCTGTGATCACTTCTATTTTCCATAGAAAATTGATTTTCTTGGGATTTTTGTATGAAAAACTTTAAATGCGTTTTTCTTGCAAACTATAAGAGCTAGAGCAAAAATAGCGAAAATCTGTGATCACTTCTATTTTCCATAGAAAATTGATTTTCTTGGGATTTTTGTATGAAAAACTTTAAATGCGTTTTTCTTGAAAACTATATGAGATAGAGCAAAAATAACGAAAATCTGTGATCACTTCTATTTTCCATAGAAAATTGATTTTCTTGGGATTTTTGCATGAAAAACTTTAAATGCGTTTTTCTTGTAAACTATAAGAGCTAGAGCAAAAATAACGAAAATCTGTGATCACTTCTATTTTCCATAGAAAATTGATTTTCTTGGGATTTCTGTATGAAAAACTTTAAATGCGTTTTTCTTGAAAACTATAAGAGCTAGAGCAAAAATAACGAAAATCTGTGATCACTTCTATTTTCCATAGAAAATTGATTTTCTTGGGAATTTTGTATGAAAAACTTTAAATGCGTTTTTCTTGAAAACTATAAGAGCTAGAGCAAAAATAACGAAAATCTGTGATCACTTCTATTTTCCATAGAAAATTGATTTTCTTGGGGTTTTTGTATGAAAAACTTTAAATGCGTTTTTCTTGCAAACTATAAGAGCTAGAGCAAAAATAGCGAAAATCTGTGATCACTTCTATTTTCCATAGAAAATTGATTTTCTTGGGATTTTTGTATGAAAAACTTTAAATGCGTTTTTCTTGAAAACTATATGAGATAGAGCAAAAATAACGAAAATCTGTGATCACTTCTATTTTCCATAGAAAATTGATTTTCTTGGGATTTTTGCATGAAAAACTTTAAATGCGTTTTTCTTGAAAACTATAAGAGCTAGAGCAAAAATAACGAAAATCTGTGATCACTTCTATTTTCCATAGAAAATTGATTTTCTTGGGGTTTTTGTATGAAAAATTTTAAATGCGTTTTTCTTGCAAACTATAAGAGCTAGAGCAAAAATAACGAAAATCTGTGATCACTTCTATTTTCCATAGAAAATTGATTTTCTTGGGATTTTTGTATGAAAAACTTTAAATGCTTTTTTCTTGAAAACTATAAGAGCTAGAGCAAAAATAACGAAAATCTGTAATCACTTCTATTTTCCATAGAAAATTGATTTTCTTGGGATTTTTGTATGAAAAACTTTAAATGCGTTTTTCTTGAAAACTATAAGAGCTAGAGCAAAAATAACGAAAATCTGTGAACCCTTCTATTTTCCATAGAAAATTGATTTTCTTGGGATTTTTGTATGAAAAACTTTAAATGCGTTTTTCTTGAAAACTATAAGAGCTAGAGCAAAAATAACGAAAATCTGTGATCACTTGTATTTTCCATAGAAAATTGATTTTCTTGGGAATTTTGTATGAAAAACTTTAAATGCGTTTTTCTTGAAAACTATAAGAGCTAGAGCAAAAATAACGAAAATCTGTGATCACTTCTATTTTCCATAGAAAATTGATTTTCTTGGGATTTTTGTATGAAAAACTTTAAATGCGTTTTTCTTGAAAACTATAAGAGCTAGAGCAAAAATAACGAAAATCTGTGATCACTTCTATTTTCCATAGAAAATTGATTTTCTTGGGGTTTTTGTATGAAAAACTTTAAATGCGTTTTTCTTGCAAACTATAAGAGCTAGAGCAAAAATAACGAAAATCTGTGATCACTTCTATTTTCCATAGAAAATTGATTTTCTTGGGATTTTTGTATGAAAAACTTTAAATGCGTTTTTCTTGAAAACTATATGAGATAGAGCAAAAATAACGAAAATCTGTGATCACTTCTATTTTCCATAGAAAATTGATTTTCTTGGGATTTTTGTATGAAAAACTTTAAATGCGTTTTTCTTGAAAACTATATGAGATAGAGCAAAAATAACGAAAATCTGTGATCACTTCTATTTTCCATAGAAAATTGATTTTCTTGGGGTTTTTGTATGAAAAACTTTAAATGCGTTTTTCTTGCAAACTATAAGAGCTAGAGCAAAAATAACGAAAATCTGTGATCACTTCTATTTTCCATAGAAAATTGATTTTCTTGGGATTTTTGTATGAAAAACTTTAAATGCGTTTTTCTCGAAAACTATAAGAGCTAGAGCAAAAATAACGCAAATCTGTAATCACTTCTATTTTCCATAGAAAATTGATTTTCTTGGGATTTTTGTATGAAAAACTTTAAATGCGTTTTTCTTGAAAACTATAAGAGCTAGAGCAAAAATAACGAAAATCTGTGAACCCTTCTATTTTCCATAGAAAATTGATTTTCTTGGGATTTTTGTATGAAAAACTTTAAATGCGTTTTTCTTGAAAACTATAAGAGCTAGAGCAAAAATAACGAAAATCTGTGATCACTTCTATTTTCCATAGAAAATTGATTTTCTTGGGAATTTTGTATGAAAAACTTTAAATGCGTTTTTCTTGCAAACTATAAGAGCTAGAGCAAAAATAACGAAAATCTGTGATCACTTCTATTTTCCATAGAAAATTGATTTTCTTGGGGTTTTTGTATGAAAAACTTTAAATGCGTTTTTCTTGCAAACTATAAGAGCTAGAGCAAAAATAGCGAAAATCTGTGATCACTTCTATTTTCCATAGAAAATTGATTTTCTTGGGAATTTTGTATGAAAAACTTTAAATGCGTTTTTCTTGAAAACTATAAGAGCTAGAGCAAAAATAACGAAAATCTGTGATCACTTCTATTTTCCATAGAAAATTGATTTTCTTGGGGTTTTTGTATGAAAAACTTTAAATGCGTTTTTCTTGCAAACTATAAGAGCTAGAGCAAAAATGGCGAAAATCTGTGATCACTTCTATTTTCCATAGAAAATTGATTTTCTTGGGATTTTTGTATGAAAAACTTTAAATGCGTTTTTCTTGAAAACTATATGAGATAGAGCAAAAATAACGAAAATCTGTGATCACTTCTATTTTCCATAGAAAATTGATTTTCTTGGGATTTTTGTATGAAAAACTTTAAATGCGTTTTTCTTGAAAACTATATGAGATAGAGCAAAAATAACGAAAATCTGTGATCACTTCTATTTTCCATAGAAAATTGATTTTCTTGGGGTTTTTGTATGAAAAACTTTAAATGCGTTTTTCTTGCAAACTATAAGAGCTAGAGCAAAAATAACGAAAATCTGTGATCACTTCTATTTTCCATAGAAAATTGATTTTCTTGGGGTTTTTGTATGAAAAACTTTAAATGCGTTTTTCTTGAAAACTATAAGAGCTAGAGCAAAAATAACGAAAATCTGTGATCACTTCTATTTTCCATAGAAAATTGATTTTCTTGGGATTTTTGTATGAAAAACTCTAAATGCGTTTTTCTTGAAAACTATAAGAGCTAGAGCAAAAATAACGAAAATCTGTGATCACTTCTATTTTCCATATAAAATTGATTTTCTTGGGATTTTTGTATGAAAAACTTTAAATGCGTTTTTCTTGAAAACTATAAGAGCTAGAGCAAAAATAACGAAAATCTGTGATCACTTCTATTTTCCATAGAAAATTGATTTTCTTGGGATTTTTGTATGAAAAACTTTAAATGCGTTTTTCTTGAAAATCTGTGATTACTTCTATTTTCCATAGAAAATTGATTTTCTTGGGAGTTTTGTATGAAAATCTTTAAATGCGTTTTTCTTGAAAACTATAAGAGCTAGAGCAAAAATAACGAAAATCTGTGATCACTTCTATTTTCCATAGAAAATTGATTTTCTTGGGATTTTTGTATGAAAAACTTTAAATGCGTTTTTCTTGAAAACTATAAGAGCTAGAGCAAAAATAGCGAAAATCTGTGATCACTTCTATTTTCCATAGAAAATTGATTTTCTTGGGATTTTTGTATGAAAAACTTTAAATGCGTTTTTCTTGAAAACTATATGAGATAGAGCAAAAATAACGAAAATCTGTGATCACTTCTATTTTCCATAGAAAATTGATTTTCTTGGGATTTTTGTATGAAAAACTTTAAATGCGTTTTTCTTGAAAACTATAAGAGCTAGAGCAAAAATAACGAAAATCTGTGATCACTTCTATTTTCCATAGAAAATTGATTTTCTTGGGAATTTTGTATGAAAAACTTTAAATGCGTTTTTCTTGCAAACTATAAGAGCTAGAGCAAAAATAACGAAAATCTGTGATCACTTCTATTTTCCATAGAAAATTGATTTTCTTGGGGTTTTTGTATGAAAAACTTTAAATGCGTTTTTCTTGCAAACTATAAGAGCTAGAACAAAAATAGCGAAAATCTGTGATCACTTCTATTTTCCATAGAAAATTGATTTTCTTGGGATTTTTGTATGAAAAACTTTAAATGCGTTTTTCTTGAAAACTATATGAGATAGAGCAAAAATAACGAAAATCTGTGATCACTTCTATTTTCCATAGAAAATTGATTTTCTTGGGATTTTTGTATGAAAAACTTTAAATGCGTTTTTCTTGAAAACTATATGAGATAGAGCAAAAATAACGAAAATCTGTGATCACTTCTATTTTCCATAGAAAATTGATTTTCTTGGGGTTTTTGTATGAAAAACTTTAAATGCGTTTTTCTTGCAAACTATAAGAGCTAGAGCAAAAATAACGAAAATCTGTGATCACTTCTATTTTCCATAGAAAATTGATTTTCTTGGGATTTTTGTATGAAAAACTTTAAATGCGTTTTTCTTGAAAATCTGTGATTACTTCTATTTTCCATAGAAAATTGATTTTCTTGGGATTTTTGTATGAAAATCTTTAAATGCGTTTTTCTTGAAAACTATAAGAGCTAGAGCAAAAATAACGAAAATCTGTGATCACTTCTATTTACCATAGAAAATTGATTTTCTTGGGATTTTTGTATGAAAAACTTTAAATGCGTTTTTCTTGAAAACTATAAGAGCTAGAGCAAAAATAACGAAAATCTGTGATCACTTCTATTTTCCATAGAAAATTGATTTTCTTGGGGTTTTTGTATGAAAAACTTTAAATGCGTTTTTCTTGCAAACTATAAGAGCTAGAGCAAAAATAACGAAAATCTGTGATCACTTCTATTTTCCATAGAAAATTGATTTTCTTGGGATTTTTGTATGAAAAACTTTAAATGCGTTTTTCTTGAAAATCTGTGATTACTTCTATTTTCCATAGAAAATTGATTTTCTTGGGATTTTTGTATGAAAATCTTTAAATGCGTTTTTCTTGAAAACTATAAGAGCTAGAGCAAAAATAACGAAAATCTGTGATCACTTCTATTTACCATAGAAAATTGATTTTCTTGGGATTTTTGTATGAAAAACTTTAAATGCGTTTTTCTTGAAAACTATAAGAGCTAGAGCAAAAATAACGAAAATCTGTGATCGCTTCTATTTTCCATAGAAAATTGATTTTCTTGGGGTTTTTGTATGAAAAACTTTAAATGCGTTTTTCTTGCAAACTATAAGAGCTAGAGCAAAAATAACGAAAATCTGTGATCACTTCTATTTTCCATAGAAAATTGATTTTCTTGGGGTTTTTGTATGAAAAACTTTAAATGCGTTTTTCTTGAAAACTATAAGAGCTAGAGCAAAAATAACGAAAATCTGTGATCACTTCTATTTTCCATAGAAAATTGATTTTCTTGGGATTTTTGTATGAAAAACTCTAAATGCGTTTTTCTTGAAAACTATAAGAGCTAGAGCAAAAATAACGAAAATCTGTGATCACTTCTATTTTCCATAGAAAATTGATTTTCTTGGGATTTTTGTATGAAAAACTTTAAATGCGTTTTTCTTGAAAACTATAAGAGCTAGAGCAAAAATAGCGAAAATCTGTGATCACTTCTATTTTCCATAGAAAATTGATTTTCTTGGGATTTTTGTATGAAAAACTCTAAATGCGTTTTTCTTGAAAACTATAAGAGCTAGAGCAAAAATAACGAAAATCTGTGATCACTTCTATTTTCCATAGAAAATTGATTTTCTTGGGATTTTTGTATGAAAAACTCTAAATGCGTTTTTCTTGAAAACTATAAGAGCTAGAGCAAAAATAACGAAAATCTGTGATCACTTCTATTTTCCATAGAAAATTGATTTTCTTGGGATTTTTGTATGAAAAACTTTAAATGCGTTTTTCTTGAAAACTATAAGAGCTAGAGCAAAAATAGCGAAAATCTGTGATCACTTCTATTTTCCATAGAAAATTGATTTTCTTGGGATTTTTGTATGAAAAACTCTAAATGCGTTTTTCTTGAAAACTATAAGAGCTAGAGCAAAAATAACGAAAATCTGTGATCACTTCTATTTTCCATAGAAAATTGATTTTCTTGGGATTTTTGTATGAAAAACTTTAAATGCGTTTTTCTTGAAAACTATAAGAGCTAGAGCAAAAATAGCGAAAATCTGTGATCACTTCTATTTTCCATAGAAAATTGATTTTCTTGGGATTTTTGTATGAAAAACTTTAAATGCGTTTTTCTTGAAAACTATAAGAGCTAGAGCAAAAATAGCGAAAATCTGTGATCACTTCTATTTTCCATAGAAAATTGATTTTCTTGGGATTTTTGTATGAAAAACTCTAAATGCGTTTTTCTTGAAAACTATAAGAGCTAGAGCAAAAATAACGAAAATCTGTGATCACTTCTATTTTCCATAGAAAATTGATTTTCTTGGGATTTTTGTATGAAAAACTTTAAATGCGTTTTTCTTGAAAACTATAAGAGCTAGAGCAAAAATAGCGAAAATCTGTGATCACTTCTATTTACCATAGAAAATTGATTTTCTTGGGATTTTTGTATGAAAAACTTTAAATGCGTTTTTCTTGAAAACTATAAGAGCTAGAGCAAAAATAACGAAAATCTGTGATCGCTTCTATTTTCCATAGAAAATTGATTTTCTTGGGGTTTTTGTATGAAAAACTTTAAATGCGTTTTTCTTGCAAACTATAAGAGCTAGAGCAAAAATAACGAAAATCTGTGATCACTTCTATTTTCCATAGAAAATTGATTTTCTTGGGGTTTTTGTATGAAAAACTTTAAATGCGTTTTTCTTGAAAACTATAAGA
Organism: Pollenia griseotomentosa; assembly: GCA_963931875.1. NCBI lineage: Eukaryota > Metazoa > Arthropoda > Insecta > Diptera > Polleniidae > Pollenia > Pollenia griseotomentosa. Next base: position 126,262,752 of record OZ007562.1, on the reverse strand, counting down.
GCTAGAGCAAAAATAACGAAAATCTGTGATCACTTCTATTTTCCATAGAAAATTGATTTTCTTGGGATTTTTGTATGAAAAACTCTAAATGCGTTTTTCTGGAAAACTATAAGAGCTAGAGCAAAAATAACGAAAATCTGTGATCACTTCTATTTTCCATAGAAAATTGATTTTCTTGGGATTTTTGTATGAAAAACTTTAAATGCGTTTTTCTTGAAAACTATAAGAGCTAGAGCAAAAATAGCGAAAATCTGTGATCACTTCTATTTTCCATAGAAAATTGATTTTCTTGGGATTTTTGTATGAAAAACTCTAAATGCGTTTTTCTTGAAAACTATAAGAGCTAGAGCAAAAATAACGAAAATCTGTGATCACTTCTATTTTCCATAGAAAATTGATTTTCTTGGGATTTTTGTATGAAAAACTCTAAATGCGTTTTTCTTGAAAACTATAAGAGCTAGAGCAAAAATAACGAAAATCTGTGATCACTTCTATTTTCCATAGAAAATTGATTTTCTTGGGATTTTTGTATGAAAAACTTTAAATGCGTTTTTCTTGAAAACTATAAGAGCTAGAGCAAAAATAGCGAAAATCTGTGATCACTTCTATTTTCCATAGAAAATTGATTTTCTTGGGATTTTTGTATGAAAAACTCTAAATGCGTTTTTCTTGAAAACTATAAGAGCTAGAGCAAAAATAACGAAAATCTGTGATCACTTCTATTTTCCATAGAAAATTGATTTTCTTGGGATTTTTGTATGAAAAACTTTAAATGCGTTTTTCTTGAAAACTATAAGAGCTAGAGCAAAAATAGCGAAAATCTGTGATCACTTCTATTTTCCATAGAAAATTGATTTTCTTGGGATTTTTGTATGAAAAACTCTAAATGCGTTTTTCTTGAAAACTATAAGAGCTAGAGCAAAAATAACGAAAATCTGTGATCACTTCTATTTTCCATAGAAAATTGATTTTCTTGGGATTTTTGTATGAAAAACTCTAAATGCGTTTTTCTTGAAAACTATAAGAGCTAGAGCAAAAATAACGAAAATCTGTGATCACTTCTATTTTCCATAGAAAATTGATTTTCTTGGGATTTTTGTATGAAAAACTTTAAATGCGTTTTTCTTGAAAACTATAAGAGCTAGAGCAAAAATAGCGAAAATCTGTGATCACTTCTATTTTCCATAGAAAATTGATTTTCTTGGGATTTTTGTATGAAAAACTCTAAATGCGTTTTTCTTGAAAACTATAAGAGCTAGAGCAAAAATAACGAAAATCTGTGATCACTTCTATTTTCCATAGAAAATTGATTTTCTTGGGATTTTTGTATGAAAAACTTTAAATGCGTTTTTCTTGAAAACTATAAGAGCTAGAGCAAAAATAGCGAAAATCTGTGATCACTTCTATTTTCCATAGAAAATTGATTTTCTTGGGATTTTTGTATGAAAAACTTTAAATGCGTTTTTCTTGAAAACTATAAGAGCTAGAGCAAAAATAGCGAAAATCTGTGATCACTTCTATTTTCCATAGAAAATTGATTTTCTTGGGATTTTTGTATGAAAAACTTTAAATGCGTTTTTCTTGAAAACTATAAGAGCTAGAGCAAAAATAGCGAAAATCTGTGATCACTTCTATTTACCATAGAAAATTGATTTTCTTGGGATTTTTGTATGAAAAACTTTAAATGCGTTTTTCTTGAAAACTATAAGAGCTAGAGCAAAAATAACGAAAATCTGTGATCGCTTCTATTTTCCATAGAAAATTGATTTTCTTGGGGTTTTTGTATGAAAAACTTTAAATGCGTTTTTCTTGCAAACTATAAGAGCTAGAGCAAAAAAAACGAAAATCTGTGATCACTTCTATTTTCCATAGAAAATTGATTTTCTTGGGGTTTTTGTATGAAAAACTTTAAATGCGTTTTTCTTGAAAACTATAAGAGCTAGAACAAAAATAACGAAAATCTGTGATCACTTCTATTTTCCATAGAAAATTGATTTTCTTGGGATTTTTGTATGAAAAACTCTAAATGCGTTTTTCTTGAAAACTATAAGAGCTAGAGCAAAAATAACGAAAATCTGTGATCACTTCTATTTTCCATAGAAAATTGATTTTCTTGGGATTTTTGTATGAAAAACTTTAAATGCGTTTTTCTTGAAAACTATAAGAGCTAGAGCAAAAATAGCGAAAATCTGTGATCACTTCTATTTTCCATAGAAAATTGATTTTCTTGGGATTTTTGTATGAAAAACTTTAAATGCGTTTTTCTTGAAAACTATAAGAGCTAGAGCAAAAATAGCGAAAATCTGTGATCACTTCTATTTTCCATAGAAAATTGATTTTCTTGGGATTTTTGTATGAAAAACTCTAAATGCGTTTTTCTTGAAAACTATAAGAGCTAGAGCAAAAATAACGAAAATCTGTGATCACTTCTATTTTCCATAGAAAATTGATTTTCTTGGGATTTTTGTATGAAAAACTCTAAATGCGTTTTTCTTGAAAACTATAAGAGCTAGAGCAAAAATAACGAAAATCTGTGATCACTTCTATTTTCCATAGAAAATTGATTTTCTTGGGATTTTTGTATGAAAAACTTTAAATGCGTTTTTCTTGAAAACTATAAGAGCTAGAGCAAAAATAGCGAAAATCTGTGATCACTTCTATTTTCCATAGAAAATTGATTTTCTTGGGATTTTTGTATGAAAAACTCTAAATGCGTTTTTCTTGAAAACTATAAGAGCTAGAGCAAAAATAACGAAAATCTGTGATCACTTCTATTTTCCATAGAAAATTGATTTTCTTGGGATTTTTGTATGAAAAACTTTAAATGCGTTTTTCTTGAAAACTATAAGAGCTAGAGCAAAAATAGCGAAAATCTGTGATCACTTCTATTTTCCATAGAAAATTGATTTTCTTGGGATTTTTGTATGAAAAACTTTAAATGCGTTTTTCTTGAAAACTATAAGAGCTAGAGCAAAAATAGCGAAAATCTGTGATCACTTCTATTTTCCATAGAAAATTGATTTTCTTGGGATTTTTGTATGAAAAACTCTAAATGCGTTTTTCTTGAAAACTATAAGAGCTAGAGCAAAAATAACGAAAATCTGTGATCACTTCTATTTTCCATAGAAAATTGATTTTCTTGGGATTTTTGTATGAAAAACTTTAAATGCGTTTTTCTTGAAAACTATAAGAGCTAGAGCAAAAATAGCGAAAATCTGTGATCACTTCTATTTTCCATAGAAAATTGATTTTCTTGGGATTTTTGTATGAAAAACTCTAAATGCGTTTTTCTTGAAAACTATAAGAGCTAGAGCAAAAATAACGAAAATCTGTGATCACTTCTATTTTCCATAGAAAATTGATTTTCTTGGGATTTTTGTATGAAAAACTCTAAATGCGTTTTTCTTGAAAACTATAAGAGCTAGAGCAAAAATAACGAAAATCTGTGATCACTTCTATTTTCCATAGAAAATTGATTTTCTTGGGATTTTTGTATGAAAAACTTTAAATGCGTTTTTCTTGAAAACTATAAGAGCTAGAGCAAAAATAGCGAAAATCTGTGATCACTTCTATTTTCCATAGAAAATTGATTTTCTTGGGATTTTTGTATGAAAAACTCTAAATGCGTTTTTCTTGAAAACTATAAGAGCTAGAGCAAAAATAACGAAAATCTGTGATCACTTCTATTTTCCATAGAAAATTGATTTTCTTGGGATTTTTGTATGAAAAACTCTAAATGCGTTTTTCTTGAAAACTATAAGAGCTAGAGCAAAAATAACGAAAATCTGTGATCACTTCTATTTTCCATAGAAAATTGATTTTCTTGGGATTTTTGTATGAAAAACTTTAAATGCGTTTTTCTTGAAAACTATAAGAGCTAGAGCAAAAATAGCGAAAATCTGTGATCACTTCTATTTTCCATAGAAAATTGATTTTCTTGGGATTTTTGTATGAAAAACTTTAAATGCGTTTTTCTTGAAAACTATATGAGATAGAGCAAAAATAACGAAAATCTGTGATCACTTCTATTTTCCATAGAAAATTGATTTTCTTGGGATTTTTGTATGAAAAACTTTAAATGCGTTTTTCTTGAAAACTATATGAGATAGAGCAAAAATAACGAAAATCTGTGATCACTTCTATTTTCCATAGAAAATTGATTTTCTTGGGAATTTTGTATGAAAAACTTTAAATGCGTTTTTCTTGAAAACTATAAGAGCTAGAGCAAAAATAACGAAAATCTGTGATCACTTCTATTTTCCATAGAAAATTGATTTTCTTGGGATTTTTGTATGAAAAACTCTAAATGCGTTTTTCTTGAAAACTATAAGAGCTAGAGCAAAAATAACGAAAATCTGTGATCACTTCTATTTTCCATAGAAAATTGATTTTCTTGGGATTTTTGTATGAAAAACTTTAAATGCGTTTTTCTTGAAAACTATAAGAGCTAGAGCAAAAATAACGAAAATCTGTGATCACTTCTATTTTCCATAGAAAATTGATTTTCTTGGGATTTTTGTATGAAAAACTTTAAATGCGTTTTTCTTGAAAATCTGTGATTACTTCTATTTTCCATAGAAAATTGATTTTCTTGGGATTTTTGTATGAAAATCTTTAAATGCGTTTTTCTTGAAAACTATAAGAGCTAGAGCAAAAATAACGAAAATCTGTGATCACTTCTATTTACCATAGAAAATTGATTTTCTTGGGATTTTTGTATGAAAAACTTTAAATGCGTTTTTCTTGAAAACTATAAGAGCTAGAGCAAAAATAACGAAAATCTGTGATCGCTTCTATTTTCCATAGAAAATTGATTTTCTTGGGATTTTTGTATGAAAAACTTTAAATGCGTTTTTCTTGCAAACTATAAGAGCTAGAGCAAAAATAACGAAAATCTGTGATCACTTCTATTTTCCATAGAAAATTGATTTTCTTGGGATTTTTGTATGAAAAACTTTAAATGCGTTTTTCTTGCAAACTATAAGAGCTAGAGCAAAAATAACGAAAATCTGTGATCGCTTCTATTTTCCATAGAAAATTGATTTTCTTGGGATTTTTGTATGAAAAACTTTAAATGCGTTTTTCTTGCAAACTATAAGAGCTAGAGCAAAAATAACGAAAATCTGTGATCGCTTCTATTTTCCATAGAAAATTGATTTTCTTGGGATTTTTGTATGAAAAACTTTAAATGCGTTTTTCTTGCAAACTATAAGAGCTAGAGTAAAAATAACGAAAATCTGTGATCACTTCTATTTTCCATAGAAAATTGATTTTCTTGGGATTTTTGTATGAAAAACTTTAAATGCGTTTTTCTTGAAAACTATAAGAGCTAGAGTAAAAATAACGAAAATCTGTGATCACTTCTATTTTCCATAGAAAATTGATTTTCTTGGGATTTTTGTATGAAAAACTTTAAATGCGTTTTTCTTGCAAACTATAAGAGCTAGAGTAAAAATAACGAAAATCTGTGATCACTTCTATTTTCCATAGAAAATTGATTTTCTTGGGATTTTTGTATGAAAAACTTTAAATGCGTTTTTCTTGCAAACTATAAGAGCTAGAGCAAAAATAACGAAAATCTGTGATCGCTTCTATTTTCCATAGAAAATTGATTTTCTTGGGATTTTTGTATGAAAAACTTTAAATGCGTTTTTCTTGCAAACTATAAGAGCTAGAGCAAAAATAACGAAAATCTGTGATCGCTTCTATTTTCCATAGAAAATTGATTTTCTTGGGATTTTTGTATGAAAAACTTTAAATGCGTTTTTCTTGCAAACTATAAGAGCTAGAGTAAAAATAACGAAAATCTGTGATCACTTCTATTTTCCATAGAAAATTGATTTTCTTGGGATTTTTGTATGAAAAACTTTAAATGCGTTTTTCTTGAAAACTATAAGAGCTAGAGCAAAAATAACGAAAATCTGTGATCACTTCTATTTTCCATAGAAAATTGATTTTCTTGGGATTTTTGTATGAAAAACTTTAAATGCGTTTTTCTTGGAAACTATAAGAGCTAGAGCAAAAATAACGAAAATCTGTGATCACTTCTATTTTCCATAGAAAATTGATTTTCTTGGGATTTTTGTATGAAAAACTTTAAATGCGTTTTTCTTGGAAACTATAAGAGCTAGAGCAAAAATAACGAAAATCTGTGATCACTTCTATTTTCCATAGAAAATTGATTTTCTTGGGATTTTTGTATGAAAAACTTTAAATGCGTTTTTCTTGGAAACTATAAGAGCTAGAGCAAAAATAACGAAAATCTGTGATCACTTCTATTTTCCATAGAAAATTGATTTTCTTGGGATTTTTGTATGAAAAACTTTAAATGCGTTTTTCTTGGAAACTATAAGAGCTAGAGCAAAAATAACGAAAATCTGTGATCACTTCTATTTTCCATAGAAAATTGATTTTCTTGGGATTTTTGTATGAAAAACTTTAAATGCGTTTTTCTTGGAAACTATAAGAGCTAGAGCAAAAATAACGAAAATCTGTGATCACTTCTATTTTCCATAGAAAATTGATTTTCTTGGGTTTTTTGTATGAAAAACTTTAAATGCGTTTTTCTTGGAAACTATAAGAGCTAGAGCAAAAATAACGAAAATCTGTGATCACTTCTATTTTCCATAGAAAATTGATTTTCTTGGGATTTTTGTATGAAAAACTTTAAATGCGTTTTTCTTGGAAACTATAAGAGCTAGAGCAAAAATAACGAAAATCTGTGATCACTTCTATTTTCCATAGAAAATTGATTTTCTTGGGATTTTTGTATGAAAAACTTTAAATGCGTTTTTCTTGGAAACTATAAGAGCTAGAGCAAAAATAACGAAAATCTGTGATCACTTCTATTTTCCATAGAAAATTGATTTTCTTGGGATTTTTGTATGAAAAACTTTAAATGCGTTTTTCTTGCAAACTATAAGAGCTAGAGTAAAAATAACGAAAATCTGTGATCACTTCTATTTTCCATAGAAAATTGATTTTCTTGGGATTTTTGTATGAAAAACTTTAAATGCGTTTTTCTTGCAAACTATAAGAGCTAGAGTAAAAATAACGAAAATCTGTGATCACTTCTATTTTCCATAGAAAATTGATTTTCTTGGGATTTTTGTATGAAAAACTTTAAATGCGTTTTTCTTGCAAACTATAAGAGCTAGAGTAAAAATAACGAAAATCTGTGATCACTTCTATTTTCCATAGAAAATTGATTTTCTTGGGTTTTTTGTATGAAAAACTTTAAATGCGTTTTTCTTGGAAACTATAAGAGCTAGAGCAAAAATAACGAAAATCTGTGATCACTTCTATTTTCCATAGAAAATTGATTTTCTTGGGATTTTTGTATGAAAAACTTTAAATGCGTTTTTCTTGGAAACTATAAGAGCTAGAGCAAAAATAACGAAAATCTGTGATCACTTCTATTTTCCATAGAAAATTGATTTTCTTGGGTTTTTTGTATGAAAAACTTTAAATGCGTTTTTCTTGGAAACTATAAGAGCTAGAGCAAAAATAACGAAAATCTGTGATCACTTCTATTTTCCATAGAAAATTGATTTTCTTGGGATTTTTGTATGAAAAACTTTAAATGCGTTTTTCTTGGAAACTATAAGAGCTAGAGCAAAAATAACGAAAATCTGTGATCACTTCTATTTTCCATAGAAAATTGATTTTCTTGGGATTTTTGTATGAAAAACTTTAAATGCGTTTTTCTTGGAAACTATAAGAGCTAGAGCAAAAATAACGAAAATCTGTGATCACTTCTATTTTCCATAGAAAATTGATTTTCTTGGGATTTTTGTATGAAAAACTTTAAATGCGTTTTTCTTGGAAACTATAAGAGCTAGAGCAAAAATAACGAAAATCTGTGATCACTTCTATTTTCCATAGAAAATTGATTTTCTTGGGATTTTTGTATGAAAAACTTTAAATGCGTTTTTCTTGCAAACTATAAGAGCTAGAGTAAAAATAACGAAAATCTGTGATCACTTCTATTTTCCATAGAAAATTGATTTTCTTGGGATTTTTGTATGAAAAACTTTAAATGCGTTTTTCTTGGAAACTATAAGAGCTAGAGCAAAAATAACGAAAATCTGTGATCACTTCTATTTTCCATAGAAAATTGATTTTCTTGGGATTTTTGTATGAAAAACTTTAAATGCGTTTTTCTTGGAAACTATAAGAGCTAGAGCAAAAATAACGAAAATCTGTGATCACTTCTATTTTCCATAGAAAATTGATTTTCTTGGGATTTTTGTATGAAAAACTTTAAATGCGTTTTTCTTGCAAACTATAAGAGCTAGAGTAAAAATAACGAAAATCTGTGATCACTTCTATTTTCCATAGAAAATTGATTTTCTTGGGATTTTTGTATGAAAAACTTTAAATGCGTTTTTCTTGCAAACTATAAGAGCTAGAGTAAAAATAACGAAAATCTGTGATCACTTCTATTTTCCATAGAAAATTGATTTTCTTGGGATTTTTGTATGAAAAACTTTAAATGCGTTTTTCTTGAAAACTATAAGAGCTAGAGTAAAAATAACGAAAATCTGTGATCACTTCTATTTTCCATAGAAAATTGATTTTCTTGGGATTTTTGTATGAAAAACTTTAAATGCGTTTTTCTTGAAAACTATAAGAGCTAGAGTAAAAATAACGAAAATCTGTGATCACTTCTATTTTCCATAGAAAATTGATTTTTTTGGGATTTTTGTATGAAAAACTTTAAATGCGTTTTTCTTGCAAACTATAAGAGCTAGAGCAAAAATAACGAAAATCTGTGATCGCTTCTATTTTCCATAGAAAATTGATTTTCTTGGGATTTTTGTATGAAAAACTTTAAATGCGTTTTTCTTGCAAACTATAAGAGCTAGAGTAAAAATAACGAAAATCTGTGATCACTTCTATTTTCCATAGAAAATTGATTTTCTTGGGATTTTTGTATGAAAAACTTTAAATGCGTTTTTCTTGCAAACTATAAGAGCTAGAGTAAAAATAACGAAAATCTGTGATCACTTCTATTTTCCATAGAAAATTGATTTTCTTGGGATTTTTGTATGAAAAACTTTAAATGCGTTTTTCTTGGAAACTATAAGAGCTAGAGCAAAAATAACGAAAATCTGTGATCACTTCTATTTTCCATAGAAAATTGATTTTCTTGGGATTTTTGTATGAAAAACTTTAAATGCGTTTTTCTTGGAAACTATAAGAGCTAGAGCAAAAATAACGAAAATCTGTGATCACTTCTATTTTCCATAGAAAATTGATTTTCTTGGGATTTTTGTATGAAAAACTTTAAATGCGTTTTTCTTGGAAACTATAAGAGCTAGAGCAAAAATAACGAAAATCTGTGATCACTTCTATTTTCCATAGAAAATTGATTTTCTTGGGATTTTTGTATGAAAAACTTTAAATGCGTTTTTCTTGGAAACTATAAGAGCTAGAGCAAAAATAACGAAAATCTGTGATCACTTCTATTTTCCATAGAAAATTGATTTTCTTGGGATTTTTGTATGAAAAACTTTAAATGCGTTTTTCTTGGAAACTATAAGAGCTAGAGCAAAAATAAAGAAAATCTGTGATCACTTCTATTTTCCATAGAAAATTGATTTTCTTGGGATTTTTGTATGAAAAACTTTAAATGCGTTTTTCTTGGAAACTATAAGAGCTAGAGCAAAAATAACGAAAATCTGTGATCACTTCTATTTTCCATAGAAAATTGATTTTCTTGGGATTTTTGTATGAAAAACTTTAAATGCGTTTTTCTTGGAAACTATAAGAGCTAGAGCAAAAATAACGAAAATCTGTGATCACTTCTATTTTCCATAGAAAATTGATTTTCTTGGGATTTTTGTATGAAAAACTTTAAATGCGTTTTTCTTGGAAACTATAAGAGCTAGAGCAAAAATAACGAAAATCTGTGATCACTTCTATTTTCCATAGAAAATTGGTTTTCTTGGGATTTTTGTATGAAAAACTTTAAATGCGTTTTTCTTGGAAACTATAAGAGCTAGAGCAAAAATAACGAAAATCTGTGATCACTTCTATTTTCCATAGAAAATTGATTTTCTTGGGATTTTTGTATGAAAAACTTTAAATGCGTTTTTCTTGGAAACTATAAGAGCTAGAGCAAAAATAACGAAAATCTGTGATCACTTCTATTTTCCATAGAAAATTGATTTTCTTGGGATTTTTGTATGAAAAACTTTAAATGCGTTTTTCTTGGAAACTATAAGAGCTAGAGCAAAAATAACGAAAATCTGTGATCACTTCTATTTTCCATAGAAAATTGATTTTCTTGGGATTTTTGTATGAAAAACTTTAAATGCGTTTTTCTTGGAAACTATAAGAGCTAGAGCAAAAATAACGAAAATCTGTGATCACTTCTATTTTCCATAGAAAATTGATTTTCTTGGGATTTTTGTATGAAAAACTTTAAATGCGTTTTTCTTGGAAACTATAAGAGCTAGAGCAAAAATAACGAAAATCTGTGATCACTTCTATTTTCCATAGAAAATTGATTTTCTTGGGATTTTTGTATGAAAAACTTTAAATGCTTTTTTCTTGGAAACTATAAGAGCTAGAGCAACAATAACGAAAATCTGTGATCACTTCTATTTTCCATAGAAAATTGATTTTCTTGGGATTTTTGTATGAAAAACTTTAAATGCGTTTTTCTTGGAAACTATAAGAGCTAGAGCAAAAATAACGAAAATCTGTGATCACTTCTATTTTCCATAGAAAATTGATTTTCTTGGGATTTTTGTATGAAAAACTTTAAATGCGTTTTTCTTGGAAACTATAAGAGCTAGAGCAAAAATAACGAAAATCTGTGATCACTTCTATTTTCCATAGAAAATTGATTTTCTTGGGATTTTTGTATGAAAAACTTTAAATGCGTTTTTCTTGGAAACTATAAGAGCTAGAGCAAAAATAACGAAAATCTGTGATCACTTCTATTTTCCATAGAAAATTGATTTTCTTGGGATTTTTGTATGAAAAACTTTAAATGCGTTTTTCTTGGAAACTATAAGAGCTAGAGCAAAAATAACGAAAATCTGTGATCACTTCTATTTTCCATAGAAAATTGATTTTCTTGGGATTTTTGTATGAAAAACTTTAAATGCGTTTTTCTTGGAAACTATAAGAGCTAGAGCAAAAATAACGAAAATCTGTGATCACTTCTATTTTCCATAGAAAATTGATTTTCTTGGGATTTTTGTATGAAAAACTTTAAATGCGTTTTTCTTGGAAACTATAAGAGCTAGAGCAAAAATAACGAAAATCTGTGATCACTTCTATTTTCCATAGAAAATTGATTTTCTTGGGATTTTTGTATGAAAAACTTTAAATGCGTTTTTCTTGGAAACTATAAGAGCTAGAGCAAAAATAACGAAAATCTGTAATCACTTCAACTTTCCATAGAAAATTGATTTTCTTGGGATTTTTGTATGAAAAACTTTAAATGCGTTTTTCTTGGAAACTATAAGAGCTAGAGCAAAAATAACGAAAATCTGTGATCACTTCTATTTTCCATAGAAAATCGATTTTCTTGGGATTTTTGTATGAAAAACTTTAAATGCGTTTTTCTTGGAAACTATAAGAGCTAGAGCAAAAATAACGAAAATCTGTGATCACTTCTACTTTCCATAGAAAATTGATTTTCTTGGGATTTTTGTATGAAAAACTTTAAATGCGTTTTTCTTGGAAACTATAAGAGCTAGAGCAAAAATAACGAAAATCTGTGATCACTTCTACTTTCCATAGAAAATTGATTTTCTTGGGATTTATATATGAAAAACTTTAAATGCGTTTTTCTTGGAAACTATAAGAGCTAGAGCAAAAATAACGAAAATCTGTGATCACTTCTACTTTCCATAGAAAATTGATTTTCTTGGGATTTTTGTATGAAAAACTTTAAATGCGTTTTTCTTGGAAACTATAAGAGCTAGAGCAAAAATAACGAAAATCTGTGATCACTTCTACTTTCCATAGAAAATTGATTTTCTTGGGATTTTTGTATGAAAAACTTTAAATGCGTTTTTCTTGGAAACTATAAGAGCTAGAGCAAAAATAACGAAAATCTGTGATCACTTCTACTTTCCATAGAAAATTGATTTTCTTGGGATTTATGTATGAAAAACTTTAAATGCGTTTTTCTTGGAAACTATAAGAGCTAGAGCAAAAATAACGAAAATCTGTGATCACTTCTACTTTCCATAGAAAATTGATTTTCTTGGGATTTTTGTATGAAAAACTTTAAATGCGTTTTTCTTGGAAACTATAAGAGCTAGAGCAAAAATAACGAAAATCTGTGATCACTTCTACTTTCCATAGAAAATTGATTTTCTTGGGATTTATATATGAAAAACTTTAAATGCGTTGTTCTTGGAAACTATAAGAGCTAGAGCAAAAATAACGAAAATCTGTGATCACTTCTACTTTCCATAGAAAATTTATTTTCTTGGGATTTTTGTATGAAAACCTTTAAATGCGTTTTTCTTGGAAACTATAAGAGCTAGAGCAAAAATAACGAAAATCTGTGATCACTTCAACTTTCCATAGAAAATTGATTTTCTTGGGATTTTTGTATGAAAAACTTTAAATGCGTTTTTCTTGGAAACTATAAGAGCTAGAGCAAAAATAACGAAAATCTGTGATCACTTCTACTTTCCATAGAAAATTGATTTTCTTGGGATTTTTGTATGAAAAACTTTAAATGCGTTTTTCTTGGAAACTATAAGAGCTAGAGCAAAAATAACGAAAATCTGTGATCACTTCTATTTTCCATAGAAAATTGATTTTCTTGGGATTTTTGTATGAAAAACTTTAAATGCGTTTTTCTTGAAAACTATAAGAGCTAGAGCAAAAATAACGAAAATCTGTGATCACTTCTATTTGCCATAGAAAATTGATTTTCTTGGGATTTTTGTATGAAAAACTTTAAATGCGTTTTTCTTGGAAACTATAAGAGCTAGAGCAAAAATAACGAAAATCTGTGATCACTTCTACTTTCCATAGAAAATTGATTTTCTCGGGATTTTTGTATGAAAAACTTTAAATGCGTTTTTCTTGAAAACTATAAGAGCTAGAGCAAAAATAACGAAAATCTGTGATCACTTCTATTTTCCATCGAAAATCGATTTTCTTGGGATTTTTGTATGAAAAACTTTAAATGCGTTTTTCTTGGAAACTATAAGAGCTAGAGCAAAAATAACGAAAATCTGTGATCACTTCTACTTTCCATAGAAAATTGATTTTCTTGGGATTTTTGTATGAAAAACTTTAAATGCGTTTTTCTTGGAAACTATAAGAGCTAGAGCAAAAATAACGAAAATCTGTGATCACTTCTACTTTCCATAGAAAATTGATTTTCTTGGGATTTATATATGAAAAACTTTAAATGCGTTTTTCTTGAAAACTATAAGAGCTAGAGCAAAAATAACGAAAATCTGTGATCACTTCTATTTTCCATCGAAAATCGATTTTCTTGGGATTTTTGTATGAAAAACTTTAAATGCGTTTTTCTTGGAAACTATAAGAGCTAGAGCAAAAATAACGAAAATCTGTGATCACTTCTACTTTCCATAGAAAATTGATTTTCTTGGGATTTTTGTATGAAAAACTTTAAATGCGTTTTTTCTTGGAAACTATAAGAGCTAGAGCAAAAATAACGAAAATCTGTGATCACTTCTACTTTCCATAGAAAATTGATTTTCTCGGGATTTTTGTATGAAAAACTTTAAATGCGTTTTTCTTGGAAACTATAAGAGCTAGAGCAAAAATAACGAAAATCTGTAATCACTTCTACTTTCCATAGAAAATTGATTTTCTTGGGATTTTTGTATGAAAAACTTTAAATGCGTTTTTCTTGGAAACTATTAGAGCTAGAGCAAAAATAACGAAAATCTGTGATCACTTCTACTTTCCATAGAAAATTGATTTTCTTGGGATTTTTGTATGAAAAACTTTAAATGCGTTTTTCTTGGAAACTATAAGAGCTAGAGCAAAAATAACGAAAATCTGTGATCACTTCTACTTTCCATAGAAAATTGATTTTCTTGGGATTTTTGTATGAAAAACTTTAAATGCGTTTTTCTTGGAAACTATAAGAGCTAGAGCAAAAATAACGAAAATCTGTGATCACTTCTACTTTCCATAGAAAATTGATTTTCTTGGGATTTTTGTATGAAAAACTTTAAATGCGTTTTTCTTGGAAACTATAAGAGCTAGAGCAAAAATAACGAAAATCTGTGATCACTTCTACTTTCCATAGAAAATTGATCTACTTTCCATAGAAAATGATTTTCTTGGGATTTTTGTATGAAAAAACTTTAAATGCGTTTTCTTGGAAACTATAAGAGCTAGAGCAAAAATAACGAAAATCTGTGATCACTTCTACTTTCCATAGAAAATTGATTTTCTTGGGATTTTTGTATGAAAAACTTTAAATGCGTTTTTCTTGGAAACTATAAGAGCTAGAGCAAAAATAACGAAAATCTGTGATCACTTCTATTTTCCATAGAAAATTGATTTTCTTGGGATTTTTGTATGAAAAACTTTAAATGCGTTTTTCTTGGAAACTATAAGAGCTAGAGCAAAAATAACGAAATCTGTGATCACTTCTATTTTCCATAGAAAATTGATTTTCTTGGGATTTTTGTATGAAAAACTTTAAATGCGTTTTTCTTGGAAACTATAAGAGCTAGAGCAAAAATAACGAAAATCTGTGATCACTTCTATTTTCCATAGAAAATTGATTTTCTTGGGATTTTTGGTATGAAAAACTTTAAATGCGTTTTCTTGGAAACTATAAGAGCTAGAGCAAAAATAACGAAAATCTGTGATCACTTCTATTTTCCATAGAAAATTGATTTTCTTGGGATTTTTGTATGAAAAACTTTAAATGCGTTTTTCTTGGAAACTATAAGAGCTAGAGCAAAAATAACGAAAATCTGTGATCACTTCTATTTTCCATAGAAAATTGATTTTTCTGGATTTTTGTATGAAAAACTTTAAATGCGTTTTTCTTGGAAACTATAAGAGCTAGAGCAAAAATAACGAAAATCTGTGATCACTTCTATTTTCCATAGAAAATTGATTTTCTTGGGATTTTTGTATGAAAAACTTTAAATGCGTTTTTCTTGGAAACTATAAGAGCTAGAGCAAAAATAACGAAAATCTGTGATCACTTCTATTTTCCATAGAAAATTGATTTTCTTGGGATTTTTGTATGAAAAACTTTAAATGCGTTTTTCTTGGAAACTATAAGAGCTAGAGCAAAAATAACGAAAATCTGTGATCACTTCTATTTTCCATAGAAAATTGATTTTCTTGGGATTTTTGTATGAAAAACTTTAAATGCGTTTTTCTTGGAAACTATAAGAGCTAGAGCAAAAATAACGAAAATCTGTGATCACTTCTATTTTCCATAGAAAATTGATTTTCTTGGGATTTTTGTATGAAAAACTTTAAATGCGTTTTCTTGGAAACTATAAGAGCTAGAGCAAAAATAACGAAAATCTGTGATCACTTCTATTTTCCATAGAAAATTGATTTTCTTGGGATTTTTGTATGAAAAACTTTAAATGCGTTTTTCTTGGAAACTATAAGAGCTAGAGCAAAAATAACGAAAATCTGTGATCACTTCTATTTTCCATAGAAAATTGATTTTCTTGGGATTTTTGTATGAAAAACTTTAAATGCGTTTTTCTTGGAAACTATAAGAGCTAGAGCAAAAATAACGAAAATCTGTGATCACTTCTATTTTCCATAGAAAATTGATTTTCTTGGGATTTTTGTATGAAAAACTTTAAATGCGTTTTCTTGGAAACTATAAGAGCTAGAGCAAAAATAACGAAAATCTGTGATCACTTCTATTTTCCATAGAAAATTGATTTTCTTGGGATTTTTGTATGAAAACTTTAAATGCGTTTTTCTTGGAAACTATAAGAGCTAGAGCAAAAATAACGAAAATCTGTGATCACTTCTATTTTCCATAGAAAATTGATTTTCTTGGGATTTTTGTATGAAAAACTTTAAATGCGTTTTTCTTGGAAACTATAAGAGCTAGAGCAAAAATAACGAAAATCTGTGATCACTTCTATTTCCATAGAAAATTGATTTTCTTGGGATTTTTGTATGAAAAACTTTAAATGCGTTTTTCTTGGAAACTATAAGAGCTAGAGCAAAAATAACGAAAATCTGTGATCACTTCTATTTCCATAGAAAATTGATTTTCTTGGGATTTTTGTATGAAAAACTTTAAATGCGTTTTTCTTGGAAACTATAAGAGCTAGAGCAAAAATAACGAAAATCTGTGATCACTTCTATTTCCCATAGAAAATTGATTTTCTTGGGATTTTTGTATGAAAAACTTTAAATGCGTTTTTCTTGGAAACTATAAGAGCTAGAGCAAAAATAACAAAATCTGTGATCACTTCTATTTTCCATAGAAAATTGATTTTCTTGGGATTTTGTGTGAAAAACTTTAAATGCGTTTTCTTGGAAACTATAAGAGCTAGAGCAAAAATAACGAAAATCTGTGATCACTTCTATTTTCCATAGAAAATTGATTTTCTTGGGATTTTTGTATGAAAAACTTTAAATGCGTTTTTCTTGGAAACTATAAGAGCTAGAGCAAAAATAACGAAAATCTGTGATCACTTCTACTTTCCATAGAAAATTGATTTTCTTGGGATTTTTGTATGAAAAACTTTAAATGCGTTTTTCTTGGAAACTATAAGAGCTAGAGCAAAAATAACGAAAATCTGTGATCACTTCTACTTTCCATAGAAAATTGATTTTCTTGGGATTTTTGTATGAAAAACTTTAAATGCGTTTTCTTGGAAACTATAAGAGCTAGAGCAAAAATAACGAAAATATGTGATCACTTCTACTTTCCATAGAAAATTGATTTCTTGGGATTTTTGTATGAAAAACTTTAAATGCGTTTTTCTTGAAAACTATAAGAGCTAGAGCAAAAATAACGAAAACCTGTGATCACTTCTATTTTCCATAGAAAATTGATTTTCTTGGGATTTTTGTATGAAAAACTTTAAATGCGTTTTTCTTGGAAACTATAAGAGCTAGAGCAAAAATAACGAAAATCTGTGATCACTTCTATTTTCCATAGAAAATTGATTTTCTTGGGATTTTTGGTATGAAAAACTTTAAATGCGTTTTTCTTGGAAACTATAAGAGCTAGAGCAAAAATAACGAAAATCTGTGATCACTTCTATTTTCCATAGAAAATTGATTTTCTGGTGATTTTTGTATGAAAAACTTTAAATGCGTTTTTCTTGGAAACTATAAGAGCTAGAGCAAAAATAACGAAAATCTGTGATCACTTCTATTTTCCATAGAAAATTGATTTTCTTGGGATTTTTGTATGAAAAACTTTAAATGCGTTTTTCTTGGAAACTATAAGAGCTAGAGCAAAAATAACGAAAATCTGTGATCACTTCTATTTTCCATAGAAAATTGATTTCTTGGGATTTTTGTATAAAAACTTTAAATGCGTTTTTCTTGGAAACTATAAGAGCTAGAGCAAAATAACGAAAATCTGTGATCACTTCTATTTTCCATAGAAATTTGATTTTCTTGGGATTTTTGTATGAAAAACTTTAAATGCGTTTTTCTTGGAATTTATAAGAGCTAGAGCAAAAATAACGAAAATCTGTGATCACTTCTATTTTCCATAGAAAATTGATTTTCTTGGGATTTTTGTATGAAAAACTTTAAATGCGTTTTTCTTGGAAACTATAAGATCTAGAGCAAAAATAACGAAAATCTGTGATCACTTCTATTTTCCATAGAAAATTGATTTTCTTGGGATTTTTGTATGAAAAACTTTAAATGCGTTTTTCTTGGAAACTATAAGAGCTAGAGCAAAATAACGAAAATCTGTGATCACTTCTATTTTCCATAGAAAATTGATTTTCTTGGGATTTTTGTATGAAAAACTTTAAATGCGTTTTTCTTGGAAACTATAAGAGCTAGAGCAAAAATAACAAAAATCTGTGATCACTTCTATTTTCCATAGAAAATTGATTTTCTTGGGATTTTTGTATGAAAAACTTTAAATGCGTTTTTCTTGGAAACTATAAGAGCTAGAGCAAAAATAACGAAAATCTGTGATCACTTCTATTTTCCATAGAAAATTGATTTTCTTGGGATTTTTGTATGAAAAACTTTAAATGCGTTTTTCTTGGAAACTATAAGAGCTAGAGCAAAAATAACGAAAATCTGTGATCACTTAAACTTTCCATAGAAAATTGATTTTCTTGGGATTTTTGTATGAAAAACTTTAAATGCGTTTTCTTGGAAACTATAAGAGCTAGAGCAAAAATAACGAAAATCTGTGATCACTTCTACTTCCATAGAAAATTGATTTTCTTGGGATTTTTGTATGAAAAACTTTAAATGCGTTTTCTTGGAAACTATAAGAGCTAGAGCAAAAATAACGAAAATCTGTGATCACTTCTACTTTCCATAGAAAATTGATTTTCTTGGGATTTTTGTATGAAAAACTTTAAATGCGTTTTCTTGGAAACTATAAGAGCTAGAGCAAAAATAACGAAAATCTGTGATCACTTCTATTTTGCATAGAAAATTGATTTTCTTGGGATTTTTGTATGAAAAACTTTAAATGCGTTTTTCTTGGAAACTATAATAGCTAGAGCAAAAATAACGAAAATCTGTGATCACTTCTATTTTCCATAGAAAATTGATTTTCTTGGGATTTTTGTATGAAAAACTTTAAATGCGTTTTTCTTGGAAACTATAAGAGCTAGAGCAAAAATAACGAAAATCTGTGATCACTTCTACTTTCCATAGAAAATTGATTTTCTTGGGATTTTGTATGAAAAACTTTAAATGCGTTTTTCTTGGAAACTATAAGAGCTAGAGCAAAAATAACGAAAATCTGTGATCACTTCTACTTTCCATAGAAAATTGATTTTCTTGGGATTTTTGTATGAAAAACTTTAAATGCGTTTTTCTTGGAAACTATAAGAGCTAGAGCAAAAATAACGAAAATCTGTGATCACTTCTATTTTCCATAGAAAATTGATTTTCTTGGGATTTTTGTATGAAAAACTTTAAATGCGTTTTTCTTGGAAACTATAAGAGCTAGAGCAAAAATAACGAAAATCTGTGATCACTTAAACTTTCCATAGAAAATTGATTTTCTTGGGATTTTTGTATGAAAAACTTTAAATGCGTTTTTCTTGGAAACTATAAGAGCTAGAGCAAAAATAACGAAAATCTGTGATCACTTCTACTTTCCATAGAAAATTGATTTTCTTGGGATTTTTGTATGAAAAACTTTAAATGCGTTTTTCTTGGAAACTATAAGAGCTAGAGCAAAAATAACGAAAATCTGTGATCACTTCTACTTTCCATAGAAAATTGATTTTCTTGGGATTTTTGTATGAAAAACTTTAAATGCGTTTTTCTTGGAAACTATAAGAGCTAGAGCAAAAATAACGAAAATCTGTGATCACTTCTATTTTGCATAGAAAATTGATTTTCTTGGGATTTTTGTATGAAAAACTTTAAATGCGTTTTTCTTGGAAACTATAATAGCTAGAGCAAAAATAACGAAAATCTGTGATCACTTCTATTTCCATAGAAAATAGATTTTCTTGGGATTTTTGTATGAAAAACTTTAAATGCGTTTTTCTTGGAAACTATAAGAGCTAGAGCAAAAATAACGAAAATCTGTGATCACTTTTTTTTTCCATAGAAAATGGATTTTCTTGGGATTTTTGTATGAAAAACTTTAAATGCGTTTTTCTTGGAAACTATAAGAGCTAGAGCAAAATAACGAAAATCTGTGATCACTTCTATTTTCCATAGAAAATTGATTTTCTTGGGATTTTTGTATGAAAAACTTTAAATGCGTTTTTCTTGGAAACTATAAGAGCTAGAGCAAAAATAACGAAAATCTGTGATCACTTCTATTTTCCATAGAAAATTGATTTTCTTGGGATTTTTGGTATGAAAAACTTTAAATGCGTTTTTCTTGGAAACTAAAAGAGCTAGAGCAAAAATAACGAAAATCTGTGATCACTTCTATTTTCCATAGAAAATTGATTTTCTTGGGATTTTTGAATGAAAAACTTTAAATGCGTTTTTCTTGGAAACTATAAGAGCTAGAGCAAAAATAACGAAAATCTGTGATCACTTCTATTTTCCATAGAAAATTGATTTTCTTGGGATTTTTGTATGAAAAACTTTAAATGCGTTTTTCTTGGAAACTATAAGAGCTAGAGCAAAAATTACAAAAATCTGTGATCACTTCTATTTTCCATAGAAAATTGATTTTCTTGGGATTTTTGTATGAAAAACTTTAAATGCGTTTTTCTTGGAAACTATAAGAGCTAGAGCAAAAATAACGAAAATCTGTGATCACTTCTATTTTCCATAGAAAATTGATTTTCTTGGAATTTTTGTATGAAAAACTTTAAAATGCGTTTTTCTTGGAAACTATAAGAGCTAGAGCAAAAATAACGAAAATCTGTGATCACTTCTATTTTCCATAGAAAATTGATTTTCTTGGGATTTTTGTATGAAAAACTTTAAATGCGTTTTTCTTGGAAACTATAAGAGCTAGAGCAAAAATAACGAAAATCTGTGATCACTTCTATTTTCCATAGAAAATTGATTTTCTTGGGATTTTTGTATGAATAACTTTAAATGCGTTTTTCTTGGAAACTATAAGAGCTAGAGCAAAAATAACGAAAATCTGTGATCACTTCTATTTTCCATAGAAAATTGATTTTCTTGGGATTTTTGTATGAAAAACTTTAAATGCGTTTTCTTGGAAACTATAAGAGCTAGAGCAAAAATAACGAAAATCTGTGATCACTTCTATTTTCCATAGAAAATTGATTTTCTTGGGATTTTTGTATGAAAAACTTTAAATGCGTTTTTCTTGGAAACTATAAGAGCTAGAGCAAAAATAACGAAAAATCTGTGATCACTTCTATTTTCCATAGAAAATTGATTTTCTTGGGATTTTTGTATGAAAAACTTTAAATGCGTTTTTCTTGGAAACTATAAGAGCTAGAGCAAAAATAACGAAAATCTGTGATCACTTCTATTTTCCATAGAAAATTGATTTTCTTGGGATTTTTGTATGAAAAACTTTAAATGCGTTTTTCTTGGAAACTTTAAGAGCTAGAGCAAAAATAACGAAAATCTGTGATCGCTTCTATTTCCATAGAAAATTGATTTTCTTGGGATTTTTGTATGAAAAACTTTAAATGCGTTTTTCTTGGAAACTATAAGAGCTAGAGCAAAAATAACGAAAATCTGTGATCACTTCTATTTTCCGTAGAAAATTGATTTTCTTGGGATTTTTGTATGCAAACTTTAAAAGCGTTTTTCTTGGAAACTATAAGAGCTAGAGCAAAAATAACAATAATCTGTGATCACTTCTATTTTCCCTTTTTTGTATGAAAAACTTTAAATGCGTTTTTCTTGGAAACTATAAGAGGTAGAGCAAAAATAACGAAAATCTGTGATCACTTCTATTTTCCATAGAAAATTGATTTTCTTGGGATTTTTGGTATGAAAAACTTTAAATGCGTTTTTCTTGGAAACTATAAGAGCTAGAGCAAAAATAACGAAAATCTGTGATCACTTCTATTTTCCCATAGAAAATTGATTTTCTTGGGATTATGAAAAACTTTAAATGCGTTTTTCTTGGAAACTATAAGAGCTAGAGCAAAAATAACGAAAATCTGTGATCACTTCTATTTTCCATAGAAAATTGATTTTCTTGGGATTTTTGTATGAAAAACTTTAAATGCGTTTTTCTTGAAAACTATAAGAGCTAGAGCAAAAATAACGAAAATCTGTGATCACTTCTACTTTCCATAGAAAATTGATTTTCTTGGGATTTTTGTATGAAAAACTTTAAATGCGTTTTTCTTGGAAACTATAAGAGCTAAAAAACTTTAAATGCGTTTTTCTTGGAAACTATAAGAGCTAGAGCAAAAATAACGAAAATCTGTGATCACTTCTATTTTCCATAGAAAATTGATTTTCTTGGGATTTTTGTATGAAAAACTTTAAATGCGTTTTTCTTGAAAACTATAAGAGCTAGAGCAAAAATAACGAAAATCTGTGATCACTTCTACTTTCCATAGAAAATGGATTTTCTTGGGATTTTTGTATGAAAAACTTTAAATGCGTTTTTCTTGGAAACTATAAGAGCTAGAGCAAAAATAACGAAAATCTGTGATCACTTCAACTTTCCATAGAAAATTGATTTTCTTGGGATTTTTGTATGAAAAACTTTAAATGCGTTTTTCTTGGAAACTATAAGAGCTAGAGCAAAAATAACGAAAATCTGTGATCACTTCTATTTTCCATAGAAAATCGATTTTCTTGGGATTTTTGTATGAAAAACTTTCAATGCGTTTTTCTTGGAAACTATAAGAGCTAGAGCAAAAATAACGAAAATCTGTGATCACTTCTACTTTCCATAGAAAATTGATTTTCTTGGGATTTTTGTATGAAAAACTTTAAATGCGTTTTTCTTGGAAACTATAAGAGCTAGAGCAAAAATAACGAAAACCTGTGATCACTTCTATTTTCCATAGAAAATTGATTTTCTTGGGATTTTTGGTATGAAAAACTTTAAATGCGTTTTTCTTGGAAACTATAAGAGCTAGAGCAAAAATAACGAAAATCTGTGATCACTTCTATTTTCCATAGAAAATTGATTTTCTTGGAATTTTTGTATGAAAAACTTTAAATGCGTTTTTCTTGGAAACTATAAGAGCTAGAGCAAAAATAACGAAAATCTGTGATCACTTCTATTTTCCATAGAAAATTGATTTTCTTGGGATTTTTGTATGAAAAACTTTAAATGCGTTTTTCTTGGAAACTATAAGAGCTAGAGCAAAAATAACGAAAATCTGTGATCACTTCTATTTTCCATAGAAAATTGATTTTCTTGGGATTTTTGTATGAAAAACTTTAAATGCGTTTTTCTTGGAAACTATAAAAGCTAGAGCAAAAATAACGAAAATCTGTGATCACTTCTATTTTCCATAGAAAATTGATTTTCTTGGAATTTTTGTATGAAAAACTTTAAATGCGTTTTTCTTGGAAACTATAAGAGCTAGAGCAAAAATAACGAAAATCTGTGATCACTTCTATTTTCCATAGAAAATTGATTTTCTTGGGATTTTTGTATGAAAAACTTTAAATGCGTTTTTCTTGGAAACTATAAGAGCTAGAGCAAAAATAACGAAAATCTGTGATCACTTCTATTTTCCATAGAAAATTGATTTTCTTGGGATTTTTGTATGAAAAACTTTAAATGCGTTTTTCTTGGAAACTATAAAAGCTAGAGCAAAAATAACGAAAATCTGTGATCACTTCTATTTTCCATAGAAAATTGATTTTCTTGGGATTTTTGTATGAAAAACTTTAAATGCGTTTTTCTTGGAAACTATAAGAGCTAGAGCAAAAATAACGAAAATCTGTGATCACTTCTATTTTCCATAGAAAATTGATTTTCTTGGGATTTTTGTATAAAAAACTTTAAATGCGTTTTTCTTGGAAACTATAAGAGCTAGAGCAAAAATAACGAAAATCTGTGATCACTTCTATTTTCCATAGAAAATTGATTTTCTTGGGATTTTTGTATGAAAAACTTTAAATGCGTTTTTCTTGGAAACTATAAGAGCTAGAGCAAAAATAACGAAAATCTGTGATCACTTCTATTTTCCATAGAAAATTGATTTTCTTGGGATTTTTGTATGAAAAACTTTAAATGCGTTTTTCTTGGAAACTTTAAGAGCTAGAGCAAAAATAACGAAAATCTGTGATCGCTTCTATTTTCCATAGAAAATTGATTTTCTTGGGATTTTTGTATGAAAAACTTTAAATGCGTTTTTCTTGGAAACTATAAGAGCTAGAGCAAAAATAACGAAAATCTGTGATCACTTCTATTTTCCGTAGAAAATTGATTTTCTTGGGATTTTTGTATGCAAAACTTTAAATGCGTTTTTCTTGGAAACTATAAGAGCTAGAGCAAAAATAACAATAATCTGTGATCACTTCTATTTTCCATTTTTGTATGAAAAACTTTAAATGCGTTTTTCTTGGAAACTATAAGAGGTAGAGCAAAAATAACGAAAATCTGTGATCACTTCTATTTTCCATAGAAAATTGATTTTCTTGGGATTTTTGGTATGAAAAACTTTAAATGCGTTTTTCTTGGAAACTATAAGAGCTAGAGCAAAAATAACGAAAATCTGTGATCACTTCTATTTTCCATAGAAAATTGATTTTCTTGGGATTTTTGTATGAAAAACTTTAAATGCGTTTTTCTTGGAAACTATAAGAGCTAGAGCAAAAATAACGAAAATCTGTGATCACTTCTATTTTCCATAGAAAATTGATTTTCTCGGGATTTTTGTATGAAAAACTTTAAATGCGTTTTTCTTGAAAACTATAAGAGCTAGAGCAAAAATAACGAAAATCTGTGATCACTTCTACTTTCCATAGAAAATTGATTTTCTTGGGATTTTTGTATGAAAAACTTTAAATGCGTTTTTCTTGGAAACTATAAGAGCTAAAAAACTTTAAATGCGTTTTTCTTGGAAACTATAAGAGCTAGAGCAAAAATAACGAAAATCTGTGATCACTTCTATTTTCCATAGAAAATTGATTTTCTTGGGATTTTTGTATGAAAAACTTTAAATGCGTTTTTCTTGAAAACTATAAGAGCTAGAGCAAAAATAACGAAAATCTGTGATCACTTCTACTTTCCATAGAAAATGGATTTTCTTGGGATTTTTGTATGAAAAACTTTAAATGCGTTTTTCTTGGAAACTATAAGAGCTAGAGCAAAAATAACGAAAATCTGTGATCACTTCAACTTTCCATAGAAAATTGATTTTCTTGGGATTTTTGTATGAAAAACTTTAAATGCGTTTTTCTTGGAAACTATAAGAGCTAAAAAACTTTAAATGCGTTTTTCTTGGAAACTATAAGAGCTAGAGCAAAAATAACGAAAATCTGTGATCACTTCTATTTTCCATAGAAAATTGATTTTCTTGGGATTTTTGTATGAAAAACTTTAAATGCGTTTTTCTTGAAAACTATAAGAGCTAGAGCAAAAATAACGAAAATCTGTGATCACTTCTACTTTCCATAGAAAATGGATTTTCTTGGGATTTTTGTATGAAAAACTTTAAATGCGTTTTTCTTGGAAACTATAAGAGCTAGAGCAAAAATAACGAAAATCTGTGATCACTTCAACTTTCCATAGAAAATTGATTTTCTTGGGATTTTTGTATGAAAAACTTTAAATGCGTTTTTCTTGGAAACTATAAGAGCTAGAGCAAAAATAACGAAAATCTGTGATCACTTCTATTTTCCATAGAAAATCGATTTTCTTGGGATTTTTGTATGAAAAACTTTCAATGCGTTTTTCTTGGAAACTATAAGAGCTAGAGCAAAAATAACGAAAATCTGTGATCACTTCTACTTTCCATAGAAAATTGATTTTCTTGGGATTTTTGTATGAAAAACTTTAAATGCGTTTTTCTTGGAAACTATAAGAGCTAGAGCAAAAATAACGAAAACCTGTGATCACTTCTATTTTCCATAGAAAATTGATTTTCTTGGGATTTTTGGTATGAAAAACTTTAAATGCGTTTTTCTTGGAAACTATAAGAGCTAGAGCAAAAATAACGAAAATCTGTGATCACTTCTATTTTCCATAGAAAATTGATTTTCTTGGAATTTTTGTATGAAAAACTTTAAATGCGTTTTTCTTGGAAACTATAAGAGCTAGAGCAAAAATAACGAAAATCTGTGATCACTTCTATTTTCCATAGAAAATTGATTTTCTTGGGATTTTTGTATGAAAAACTTTAAATGCGTTTTTCTTGGAAACTATAAGAGCTAGAGCAAAAATAACGAAAATCTGTGATCACTTCTATTTTCCATAGAAAATTGATTTTCTTGGGATTTTTGTATGAAAAACTTTAAATGCGTTTTTCTTGGAAACTATAAAAGCTAGAGCAAAAATAACGAAAATCTGTGATCACTTCTATTTTCCATAGAAAATTGATTTTCTTGGAATTTTTGTATGAAAAACTTTAAATGCGTTTTTCTTGGAAACTATAAGAGCTAGAGCAAAAATAACGAAAATCTGTGATCACTTCTATTTTCCATAGAAAATTGATTTTCTTGGGATTTTTGTATGAAAAACTTTAAATGCGTTTTTCTTGGAAACTATAAGAGCTAGAGCAAAAATAACGAAAATCTGTGATCACTTCTATTTTCCATAGAAAATTGATTTTCTTGGGATTTTTGTATGAAAAACTTTAAATGCGTTTTTCTTGGAAACTATAAAAGCTAGAGCAAAAATAACGAAAATCTGTGATCACTTCTATTTTCCATAGAAAATTGATTTTCTTGGGATTTTTGTATGAAAAACTTTAAATGCGTTTTTCTTGGAAACTATAAGAGCTAGAGCAAAAATAACGAAAATCTGTGATCACTTCTATTTTCCATAGAAAATTGATTTTCTTGGGATTTTTGTATAAAAAACTTTAAATGCGTTTTTCTTGGAAACTATAAGAGCTAGAGCAAAAATAACGAAAATCTGTGATCACTTCTATTTTCCATAGAAAATTGATTTTCTTGGGATTTTTGTATGAAAAACTTTAAATGCGTTTTTCTTGGAAACTATAAGAGCTAGAGCAAAAATAACGAAAATCTGTGATCACTTCTATTTTCCATAGAAAATTGATTTTCTTGGGATTTTTGTATGAAAAACTTTAAATGCGTTTTTCTTGGAAACTTTAAGAGCTAGAGCAAAAATAACGAAAATCTGTGATCGCTTCTATTTTCCATAGAAAATTGATTTTCTTGGGATTTTTGTATGAAAAACTTTAAATGCGTTTTTCTTGGAAACTATAAGAGCTAGAGCAAAAATAACGAAAATCTGTGATCACTTCTATTTTCCGTAGAAAATTGATTTTCTTGGGATTTTTGTATGCAAAACTTTAAATGCGTTTTTCTTGGAAACTATAAGAGCTAGAGCAAAAATAACAATAATCTGTGATCACTTCTATTTTCCATTTTTGTATGAAAAACTTTAAATGCGTTTTTCTTGGAAACTATAAGAGGTAGAGCAAAAATAACGAAAATCTGTGATCACTTCTATTTTCCATAGAAAATTGATTTTCTTGGGATTTTTGGTATGAAAAACTTTAAATGCGTTTTTCTTGGAAACTATAAGAGCTAGAGCAAAAATAACGAAAATCTGTGATCACTTCTATTTTCCATAGAAAATTGATTTTCTTGGGATTTTTGTATGAAAAACTTTAAATGCGTTTTTCTTGGAAACTATAAGAGCTAGAGCAAAAATAACGAAAATCTGTGATCACTTCTATTTTCCATAGAAAATTGATTTTCTCGGGATTTTTGTATGAAAAACTTTAAATGCGTTTTTCTTGAAAACTATAAGAGCTAGAGCAAAAATAACGAAAATCTGTGATCACTTCTACTTTCCATAGAAAATTGATTTTCTTGGGATTTTTGTATGAAAAACTTTAAATGCGTTTTTCTTGGAAACTATAAGAGCTAAAAAACTTTAAATGCGTTTTTCTTGGAAACTATAAGAGCTAGAGCAAAAATAACGAAAATCTGTGATCACTTCTATTTTCCATAGAAAATTGATTTTCTTGGGATTTTTGTATGAAAAACTTTAAATGCGTTTTTCTTGAAAACTATAAGAGCTAGAGCAAAAATAACGAAAATCTGTGATCACTTCTACTTTCCATAGAAAATGGATTTTCTTGGGATTTTTGTATGAAAAACTTTAAATGCGTTTTTCTTGGAAACTATAAGAGCTAGAGCAAAAATAACGAAAATCTGTGATCACTTCAACTTTCCATAGAAAATTGATTTTCTTGGGATTTTTGTATGAAAAACTTTAAATGCGTTTTTCTTGGAAACTATAAGAGCTAGAGCAAAAATAACGAAAATCTGTGATCACTTCTATTTTCCATAGAAAATCGATTTTCTTGGGATTTTTGTATGAAAAACTTTCAATGCGTTTTTCTTGGAAACTATAAGAGCTAGAGCAAAAATAACGAAAATCTGTGATCACTTCTACTTTCCATAGAAAATTGATTTTCTTGGGATTTTTGTATGAAAAACTTTAAATGCGTTTTTCTTGGAAACTATAAGAGCTAGAGCAAAAATAACGAAAACCTGTGATCACTTCTATTTTCCATAGAAAATTGATTTTCTTGGGATTTTTGTATGAAAAACTTTAAATGCGTTTTTCTTGGAAACTATAAGAGCTAGAGCAAAAATAACGAAAATCTGTGATCACTTCTATTTTCCATAGAAAATTGATTTTCTTGGGATTTTTGGTATGAAAAACTTTAAATGCGTTTTTCTTGGAAACTATAAGAGCTAGAGCAAAAATAACGAAAATCTGTGATCACTTCTATTTTCCATAGAAAATTGATTTTCTTGGGATTTTTGTATGAAAAACTTTAAATGCGTTTTTCTTGGAAACTATAAGAGCTAGAGCAAAAATAACGAAAATCTGTGATCACTTCTATTTTCCATAGAAAATTGATTTTCTTGGGATTTTTGTATGAAAAACTTTAAATGCGTTTTTCTTGGAAACTATAAGAGCTAGAGCAAAAATAACGAAAACCTGTGATCACTTCTATTTTCCATAGAAAATTGATTTTCTTGGGATTTTTGTATGAAAAACCTTAAATGCGTTTTTCTTGGAAACTATAAGAGCTAGAGCAAAAATAACGAAAATCTGTGATCACTTCTATTTTCCATAGAAAATTGATTTTCTTGGGATTTTTGGTATGAAAAACTTTAAATGCGTTTTTCTTGGAAACTATAAGAGCTAGAGCAAAAATAACGAAAATCTGTGATCACTTCTATTTTCCATAGAAAATTGATTTTCTTGGGATTTTTGTATGAAAAACTTTAAATGCGTTTTTCTTGGAAACTATAAGAGCTAGAGCAAAAATAACGAAAATCTGTGATCACTTCTATTTTCCATAGAAAATTGATTTTCTTGGGATTTTTGTATGAAAAACTTTAAATGCGTTTTTCTTGGAAACTATAAGAGCTAGAGCAAAAATAACGAAAATCTGTGATCACTTCTATTTTGCATAGAAAATTGATTTTCTTGGGATTTTTGTATGAAAAACTTTAAATGCGTTTTTCTTGGAAACTATAATAGCTAGAGCAAAAATAACGAAAATCTGTGATCACTTCTATTTTCCATAGAAAATAGATTTTCTTGGGATTTTTGTATGAAAAACTTTAAATGCGTTTTTCTTGGAAACTATAAGAGCTAGAGCAAAAATAACGAAAATCTGTGATCACTTTTTTTTTCCATAGAAAATGGATTTTCTTGGGATTTTTGTATGAAAAACTTTAAATGCGTTTTTCTTGGAAACTATAAGAGCTAGAGCAAAAATAACGAAAATCTGTGATCACTTCTATTTTCCATAGAAAATTGATTTTCTTGGGATTTTTGTATGAAAAACTTTAAATGCGTTTTTCTTGGAAACTATAAGAGCTAGAGCAAAAATAACGAAAATCTGTGATCACTTCTATTTTCTTGTGATTTTTGTATGAAAAACTTTAAATGCGTTTTTCTTGGAAACTATAAGAGCTAGAGCAAAAATAACAGAAATCTGTGATCACTTCTATTTTCCATAGAAAATTGATTTTCTTGGGATTTTTGTATGAAAAACTTTAAATGCGTTTTTCTTGGAAACTATAAGAGCTAGAGCAAAAATAACGAAAATCTGTGATCACTTCTATTTTCCATAGAAAATTGATTTTCTTGGGATTTTTGGTATGAAAAACTTTAAATGCGTTTTTCTTGGAAACTATAAGAGCTAGAGCAAAAATAACGAAAATCTGTGATCACTTCTACTTTCCATAGAAAATTGATTTTCTTGGGATTTATGTATGAAAAACTTTAAATGCGTTTTTCTTGGAAACTATAAGAGCTAGAGCAAAAATAACGAAAATCTGTGATCACTTCTATTTTCCATAGAAAATTGATTTTCTTGGGATTTTTGTATGAAAAACTTTAAATGCGTTTTTCTTGGAAACTATAAGAGCTAGAGCAAAAATAACGAAAATCTGTGATCACTTCTATTTTCCATAGAAAATTGATTTTCTTGGGATTTTTGTATGAAAAACTTTAAATGCGTTTTTCTTGGAAACTATAAGAGCTAGAGCAAAAATAACGAAAATCTGTGATCACTTCTATTTTCCATAGAAAATTGATTTTCTTGGGATTTTTGTATGAAAAACTTTAAATGCGTTTTTCTTGGAAACTATAAGAGCTAGAGCAAAAATAACGAAAATCTGTGATCACTTCTATTTTCCATAGAAAATTGATTTTCTTGGGATTTTTGTATGAAAAACTTTAAATGCGTTTTTCTTGGAAACTATAAGAGCTAGAACAAAAATAACGAAAATCTGTGATCACTTCTATTTTCCATAGAAAATTGATTTTCTTGGGATTTTTGAATGAAAAACTTTAAATGCGTTTTTCTTGGAAACTATAAGAGCTAGAGCAAAAATAACGAAAATCTGTGATCACTTCTATTTTCCATAGAAAATGGATTTTCTTGGGATTTTTGTATGAAAAACTTTAAATGCGTTTTTCTTGGAAACTATAAGAGCTAGAGCAAAAATAACGAAAATCTGTGATCACTTCAACTTTCCATAGAAAATTGATTTTCTTGGGATTTTTGTATGAAAAACTTTAAATGCGTTTTTCTTGGAAACTATAAGAGCTAGAGCAAAAATAACGAAAATCTGTGATCACTTCTATTTTCCATAGAAAATCGATTTTCTTGGGATTTTTGTATGAAAAACTTTCAATGCGTTTTTCTTGGAAACTATAAGAGCTAGAGCAAAAATAACGAAAATCTGTGATCACTTCTACTTTCCATAGAAAATTGATTTTCTTGGGATTTTTGTATAAAAACTTTAAATGCGTTTTTCTTGGAAACTATAAGAGCTAGAGCAAAAATAACGAAAATCTGTGATCACTTCTATTTTCCATAGAAAATGGATTTTCTTGGGATTTTTGTATGAAAAACTTTAAATGCGTTTTTCTTGGAAACTATAAGAGCTAGAGCAAAAATAACGAAAATCTGTGATCACTTCAACTTTCCATAGAAAATTGATTTTCTTGGGATTTTTGTATGAAAAACTTTAAATGCGTTTTTCTTGGAAACTATAAGAGCTAGAACAAAAATAACGAAAATCTGTGATCACTTCTATTTTCCATAGAAAATTGATTTTCTTGGGATTTTTGTATGAAAAACTTTAAATGCGTTTTTCTTGGAAACTATAAGAGCTAGAGCAAAAATAACGAAAATCTGTGATCACTTCTATTTTCCATAGAAAATTGATTTTCTTGGGATTTTTGTATGAAAAACTTTAAATGCGTTTTTCTTGGAAACTATAAGAGCTAGAGCAAAAATAACGAAAACCTGTGATCACTTCTATTTTCCATAGAAAATTGATTTTCTTGGGATTTTTGTATGAAAAACCTTAAATGCGTTTTTCTTGGAAACTATAAGAGCTAGAGCAAAAATAACGAAAATCTGTGATCACTTCTATTTTCCATAGAAAATTGATTTTCTTGGGATTTTTGGTATGAAAAACTTTAAATGCGTTTTTCTTGGAAACTATAAGAGCTAGAGCAAAAATAACGAAAATCTGTGATCACTTCTATTTTCCATAGAAAATTGATTTTCTTGGGATTTTTGTATGAAAAACTTTAAATGCGTTTTTCTTGGAAACTATAAGAGCTAGAGCAAAAATAACGAAAATCTGTGATCTCTTCTATTTTCCATAGAAAATTGATTTTCTTGGGATTTTTGTATGAAAAACTTTAAATGCGTTTTTCTTGGAAACTATAAGAGCTAGAGCAAAAATAACGAAAATCTGTGATCACTTCTATTTTGCATAGAAAATTGATTTTCTTGGGATTTTTGTATGAAAAACTTTAAATGCGTTTTTCTTGGAAACTATAATAGCTAGAGCAAAAATAACGAAAATCTGTGATCACTTCTATTTTCCATAGAAAATAGATTTTCTTGGGATTTTTGTATGAAAAACTTTAAATGCGTTTTTCTTGGAAACTATAAGAGCTAGAGCAAAAATAACGAAAATCTGTGATCACTTTTTTTTTCCATAGAAAATGGATTTTCTTGGGATTTTTGTATGAAAAACTTTAAATGCGTTTTTCTTGGAAACTATAAGAGCTAGAGCAAAAATAACGAAAATCTGTGATCACTTCTATTTTCCATAGAAAATTGATTTTCTTGGGATTTTTGTATGAAAAACTTTAAATGCGTTTTTCTTGGAAACTATAAGAGTTAGAGCAAAAATAACGAAAATCTGTGATCACTTCTATTTTCTTGTGATTTTTGTATGAAAAACTTTAAATGCGTTTTTCTTGGAAACTATAAGAGCTAGAGCAAAAATAACAGAAATCTGTGATCACTTCTATTTTCCATAGAAAATTGATTTTCTTGGGATTTTTGTATGAAAAACTTTAAATGCGTTTTTCTTGGAAACTATAAGAGCTAGAGCAAAAATAACGAAAATCTGTGATCACTTCTATTTTCCATAGAAAATTGATTTTCTTGGGATTTTTGGTATGAAAAACTTTAAATGCGGTTTTCTTGGAAACTATAAGAGCTAGAGCAAAAATAACGAAAATCTGTGATCACTTCTACTTTCCATAGAAAATTGATTTTCTTGGGATTTATGTATGAAAAACTTTAAATGCGTTTTTCTTGGAAACTATAAGAGCTAGAGCAAAAATAACGAAAATCTGTGATCACTTCTATTTTCCATAGAAAATTGATTTTCTTGGGATTTTTGTATGAAAAACTTTAAATGCGTTTTTCTTGGAAACTATAAGAGCTAGAGCAAAAATAACGAAAATCTGTGATCACTTCTATTTTCCATAGAAAATTGATTTTCTTGGGATTTTTGTATGAAAAACTTTAAATGCGTTTTTCTTGGAAACTATAAGAGCTAGAACAAAAATAACGAAAATCTGTGATCACTTCTATTTTCCATAGAAAATTGATTTTCTTGGGATTTTTGAATGAAAAACTTTAAATGCGTTTTTCTTGGAAACTATAAGAGCTAGAGCAAAAATAACGAAAATCTGTGATCACTTCTATTTTCCATAGAAAATGGATTTTCTTGGGATTTTTGTATGAAAAACTTTAAATGCGTTTTTCTTGGAAACTATAAGAGCTAGAGCAAAAATAACGAAAATCTGTGATCACTTCAACTTTCCATAGAAAATTGATTTTCTTGGGATTTTTGTATGAAAAACTTTAAATGCGTTTTTCTTGGAAACTATAAGAGCTAGAGCAAAAATAACGAAAATCTGTGATCACTTCTATTTTCCATAGAAAATCGATTTTCTTGGGATTTTTGTATGAAAAACTTTCAATGCGTTTTTCTTGGAAACTATAAGAGCTAGAGCAAAAATAACGAAAATCTGTGATCACTTCTACTTTCCATAGAAAATTGATTTTCTTGGGATTTTTGTATAAAAACTTTAAATGCGTTTTTCTTGGAAACTATAAGAGCTAGAGCAAAAATAACGAAAATCTGTGATCACTTCTATTTTCCATAGAAAATGGATTTTCTTGGGATTTTTGTATGAAAAACTTTAAATGCGTTTTTCTTGGAAACTATAAGAGCTAGAGCAAAAATAACGAAAATCTGTGATCACTTCAACTTTCCATAGAAAATTGATTTTCTTGGGATTTTTGTATGAAAAACTTTAAATGCGTTTTTCTTGGAAACTATAAGAGCTAGAACAAAAATAACGAAAATCTGTGATCACTTCTATTTTCCATAGAAAATTGATTTTCTTGGGATTTTTGTATGAAAAACTTTAAATGCGTTTTTCTTGGAAACTATAAGAGCTAGAGCAAAAATAACGAAAATCTGTGATCACTTCTATTTTCCATAGAAAATTGATTTTCTTGGGATTTTTGTATGAAAAACTTTAAATGCGTTTTTCTTGGAAACTATAAGAGCTAGAGCAAAAATAACGAAAACCTGTGATCACTTCTATTTTCCATAGAAAATTGATTTTCTTGGGATTTTTGTATGAAAAACCTTAAATGCGTTTTTCTTGGAAACTATAAGAGCTAGAGCAAAAATAACGAAAATCTGTGATCACTTCTATTTTCCATAGAAAATTGATTTTCTTGGGATTTTTGGTATGAAAAACTTTAAATGCGTTTTTCTTGGAAACTATAAGAGCTAGAGCAAAAATAACGAAAATCTGTGATCACTTCTATTTTCCATAGAAAATTGATTTTCTTGGGATTTTTGTATGAAAAACTTTAAATGCGTTTTTCTTGGAAACTATAAGAGCTAGAGCAAAAATAACGAAAATCTGTGATCACTTCTATTTTCCATAGAAAATTGATTTTCTTGGGATTTTTGTATGAAAAACTTTAAATGCGTTTTTCTTGGAAACTATAAGAGCTAGAGCAAAAATAACGAAAATCTGTGATCACTTCTATTTTGCATAGAAAATTGATTTTCTTGGGATTTTTGTATGAAAAACTTTAAATGCGTTTTTCTTGGAAACTATAATAGCTAGAGCAAAAATAACGAAAATCTGTGATCACTTCTATTTTCCATAGAAAATAGATTTTCTTGGGATTTTTGTATGAAAAACTTTAAATGCGTTTTTCTTGGAAACTATAAGAGCTAGAGCAAAAATAACGAAAATCTGTGATCACTTTTTTTTTCCATAGAAAATGGATTTTCTTGGGATTTTTGTATGAAAAACTTTAAATGCGTTTTTCTTGGAAACTATAAGAGCTAGAGCAAAAATAACGAAAATCTGTGATCACTTCTATTTTCCATAGAAAATTGATTTTCTTGGGATTTTTGTATGAAAAACTTTAAATGCGTTTTTCTTGGAAACTATAAGAGCTAGAGCAAAAATAACGAAAATCTGTGATCACTTCTATTTTCTTGTGATTTTTGTATGAAAAACTATAAATGCGTTTTTCTTGGAAACTATAAGAGCTAGAGCAAAAATAACAGAAATCTGTGATCACTTCAATTTTCCATAGAAAATTGATTTTCTTGGGATTTTTGTATGAAAAACTTTAAATGCGTTTTTCTTGGAAACTATAAGAGCTAGAGCAAAAATAACGAAAATCTGTGATCACTTCTATTTTCCATAGAAAATTGATTTTCTTGGGATTTTTGTATGAAAAACTTTAAATGCGTTTTTCTTGGAAACTATAAGAGCTAGAACAAAAATAACGAAAATCTGTGATCACTTCTATTTTCCATAGAAAATTGATTTTCTTGGGATTTTTGAATGAAAAACTTTAAATGCGTTTTTCTTGGAAACTATAAGAGCTAGAGCAAAAATAACGAAAATCTGTGATCACTTCTATTTTCCATAGAAAATGGATTTTCTTGGGATTTTTGTATGAAAAACTTTAAATGCGTTTTTCTTGGAAACTATAAGAGCTAGAGCAAAAATAACGAAAATCTGTGATCACTTCAACTTTCCATAGAAAATTGATTTTCTTGGGATTTTTGTATGAAAAACTTTAAATGCGTTTTTCTTGGAAACTATAAGAGCTAGAGCAAAAATAACGAAAATCTGTGATCACTTCTATTTTCCATAGAAAATCGATTTTCTTGGGATTTTTGTATGAAAAACTTTCAATGCGTTTTTCTTGGAAACTATAAGAGCTAGAGCAAAAATAACGAAAATCTGTGATCACTTCTACTTTCCATAGAAAATTGATTTTCTTGGGATTTTTGTATAAAAACTTTAAATGCGTTTTTCTTGGAAACTATAAGAGCTAGAGCAAAAATAACGAAAATCTGTGATCACTTCTATTTTCCATAGAAAATGGATTTTCTTGGGATTTTTGTATGAAAAACTTTAAATGCGTTTTTCTTGGAAACTATAAGAGCTAGAGCAAAAATAACGAAAATCTGTGATCACTTCAACTTTCCATAGAAAATTGATTTTCTTGGGATTTTTGTATGAAAAACTTTAAATGCGTTTTTCTTGGAAACTATAAGAGCTAGAACAAAAATAACGAAAATCTGTGATCACTTCTATTTTCCATAGAAAATTGATTTTCTTGGGATTTTTGTATGAAAAACTTTAAATGCGTTTTTCTTGGAAACTATAAGAGCTAAAGCAAAAATAACGAAAATCTGTGATCACTTCTATTTTCCATAGAAAATTGATTTTCTTGGGATTTTTGTATGAAAAACTTTAAATGCGTTTTTCTTGGAAACTATAAGAGCTAGAGCAAAAATAACGAAAACCTGTGATCACTTCTATTTTCCATAGAAAATTGATTTTCTTGGGATTTTTGTATGAAAAACCTTAAATGCGTTTTTCTTGGAAACTATAAGAGCTAGAGCAAAAATAACGAAAATCTGTGATCACTTCTATTTTCCATAGAAAATAGATTTTCTTGGGATTTTTGTATGAAAAACTTTAAATGCGTTTTTCTTGGAAACTATAAGAGCTAGAGCAAAAATAACGAAAATCTGTGATCACTTTTTTTTTCCATAGAAAATGGATTTTCTTGGGATTTTTGTATGAAAAACTTTAATTGCGTTTTTCTTGGAAACTATAAGAGCTAGAGCAAAAATAACGAAAATCTGTGATCACTTCTATTTTCCATAGAAAATTGATTTTCTTGGGATTTTTGTATGAAAAACTTTAAATGCGTTTTTCTTGGAAACTATAAGAGCTAGAGCAAAAATAACGAAAATCTGTGATCACTTCTATTTTCCATAGAAAATTGATTTTCTTGGGATTTTTGTATGAAAAACTTTAAATGCGTTTTTCTTGGAAACTATAAGAGCTAGAACAAAAATAACGAAAATCTGTGATCACTTCTATTTTCCATAGAAAATTGATTTTCTTGGGATTTTTGAATGAAAAACTTTAAATGCGTTTTTCTTGGAAACTATAAGAGCTAGAGCAAAAATAACGAAAATCTGTGATCACTTCTATTTTCCATAGAAAATGGATTTTCTTGGGATTTTTGTATGAAAAACTTTAAATGCGTTTTTCTTGGAAACTATAAGAGCTAGAGCAAAAATAACGAAAATCTGTGATCACTTCAACTTTCCATAGAAAATTGATTTTCTTGGGATTTTTGTATGAAAAACTTTAAATGCGTTTTTCTTGGAAACTATAAGAGCTAGAGCAAAAATAACGAAAATCTGTGATCACTTCTATTTTCCATAGAAAATCGATTTTCTTGGGATTTTTGTATGAAAAACTTTCAATGCGTTTTTCTTGGAAACTATAAGAGCTAGAGCAAAAATAACGAAAATCTGTGATCACTTCTACTTTCCATAGAAAATTGATTTTCTTGGGATATTTGTCTAAAAACTTTAAATGCGTTTTTCTTGGAAACTATAAGAGCTAGAGCAAAAATAACGAAAATCTGTGATCACTTCTATTTTCCATAGAAAATGGATTTTCTTGGGATTTTTGTATGAAAAACTTTAAATGCGTTTTTCTTGGAAACTATAAGAGCTAGAGCAAAAATAACGAAAATCTGTGATCACTTCAACTTTCCATAGAAAATTGATTTTCTTGGGATTTTTGTATGAAAAACTTTAAATGCGTTTTTCTTGGAAACTATAAGAGCTAGAACAAAAATAACGAAAATCTGTGATCACTTCTATTTTCCATAGAAAATTGATTTTCTTGGGATTTTTGTATGAAAAACTTTAAATGCGTTTTTCTTGGAAACTATAAGAGCTAGAGCAAAAATAACGAAAATCTGTGATCACTTCTATTTTCCATAGAAAATTGATTTTCTTGGGATTTTTGTATGAAAAACTTTAAATGCGTTTTTCTTGGAAACTATAAGAGCTAGAACAAAAATAACGAAAATCTGTGATCACTTCTATTTTCCATAGAAAATTGATTTTCTTGGGATTTTTGAATGAAAAACTTTAAATGCGTTTTTCTTGGAAACTATAAGAGCTAGAGCAAAAATAACGAAAATCTGTGATCACTTCTATTTTCCATAGAAAATGGATTTTCTTGGGATTTTTGTATGAAAAACTTTAAATGCGTTTTTCTTGGAAACTATAAGAGCTAGAGCAAAAATAACGAAAATCTGTGATCACTTCAACTTTCCATAGAAAATTGATTTTCTTGGGATTTTTGTATGAAAAACTTTAAATGCGTTTTTCTTGGAAACTATAAGAGCTAGAGCAAAAATAACGAAAATCTGTGATCACTTCTATTTTCCATAGAAAATCGATTTTCTTGGGATTTTTGTATGAAAAACTTTCAATGCGTTTTTCTTGGAAACTATAAGAGCTAGAGCAAAAATAACGAAAATCTGTGATCACTTCTACTTTCCATAGAAAATTGATTTTCTTGGGATATTTGTCTAAAAACTTTAAATGCGTTTTTCTTGGAAACTATAAGAGCTAGAGCAAAAATAACGAAAATCTGTGATCACTTCTATTTTCCATAGAAAATGGATTTTCTTGGGATTTTTGTATGAAAAACTTTAAATGCGTTTTTCTTGGAAACTATAAGAGCTAGAGCAAAAATAACGAAAATCTGTGATCACTTCAACTTTCCATAGAAAATTGATTTTCTTGGGATTTTTGTATGAAAAACTTTAAATGCGTTTTTCTTGGAAACTATAAGAGCTAGAACAAAAATAACGAAAATCTGTGATCACTTCTATTTTCCATAGAAAATTGATTTTCTTGGGATTTTTGTATGAAAAACTTTAAATGCGTTTTTCTTGGAAACTATAAGAGCTAGAGCAAAAATAACGAAAATCTGTGATCACTTCTATTTTCCATAGAAAATTGATTTTCTTGGGATTTTTGTATGAAAAACTTTAAATGCGTTTTTCTTGGAAACTATAAGAGCTAGAGCAAAAATAACGAAAACCTGTGATCACTTCTATTTTCCATAGAAAATTGATTTTCTTGGGATTTTTGTATGAAAAACCTTAAATGCGTTTTTCTTGGAAACTATAAGAGCTAGAGCAAAAATAACGAAAATCTGTGATCACTTCTATTTTCCATAGAAAATTGATTTTCTTGGGATTTTTGGTATGAAAAACTTTAAATGCGTTTTTCTTGGAAACTATAAGAGCTAGAGCAAAAATAACGAAAATCTGTGATCACTTCTATTTTCCATAGAAAATTGATTTTCTTGGGATTTTTGTATGAAAAACTTTAAATGCGTTTTTCTTGGAAACTATAAGAGCTAGAGCAAAAATAACGAAAATCTGTGATCACTTCTATTTTCCATAGAAAATTGATTTTCTTGGGATTTTTGTATGAAAAACTTTAAATGCGTTTTTCTTGGAAACTATAAGAGCTAGAGCAAAAATAACGAAAATCTGTGATCACTTCTATTTTGCATAGAAAATTGATTTTCTTGGGATTTTTGTATGAAAAACTTTAAATGCGTTTTTCTTGGAAACTATAATAGCTAGAGCAAAAATAACGAAAATCTGTGATCACTTCTATTTTCCATAGAAAATAGATTTTCTTGGGATTTTTGTATGAAAAACTTTAAATGCGTTTTTCTTGGAAACTATAAGAGCTAGAGCAAAAATAACAAAAATCTGTGATCACTTTTTTTTTCCATAGAAAATGGATTTTCTTGGGATTTTTGTATGAAAAACTTTAAATGCGTTTTTCTTGGAAACTATAAGAGCTAGAGCAAAAATAACGAAAATCTGTGATCACTTCTATTTTCCATAGAAAATTGATTTTCTTGGGATTTTTGTATGAAAAACTTTAAATGCGTTTTTCTTGGAAACTATAAGAGCTAGAGCAAAAATAACGAAAATCTGTGATCACTTCTATTTTCTTGTGATTTTTGTATGAAAAACTTTAAATGCGTTTTTCTTGGAAACTATAAGAGCTAGAGCAAAAATAACAGAAATCTGTGATCACTTCTATTTTCCATAGAAAATTGATTTTCTTGGGATTTTTGTATGAAAAACTTTAAATGCGTTTTTCTTGGAAACTATAAGAGCTAGAGCAAAAATAACGAAAATCTGTGATCACTTCTATTTTCCATAGAAAATTGATTTTCTTGGGATTTTTGTATGAAAAACTTTAAATGCGTTTTTCTTGGAAACTATAAGAGCTAGAGCAAAAATAACGAAAATCTGTGATCACTTCTATTTTGCATAGAAAATTGATTTTCTTGGGATTTTTGTATGAAAAACTTTAAATGCGTTTTTCTTGGAAACTATAATAGCTAGAGCAAAAATAACGAAAATCTGTGATCACTTCTATTTTCCATAGAAAATAGATTTTCTTGGGATTTTTGTATGAAAAACTTTAAATGCGTTTTTCTTGGAAACTATAAGAGCTAGAGCAAAAATAACGAAAATCTGTGATCACTTTTTTTTTCCATAGAAAATGGATTTTCTTGGGATTTTTGTATGAAAAACTTTAAATGCGTTTTTCTTGGAAACTATAAGAGCTAGAGCAAAAATAACGAAAATCTGTGATCACTTCTATTTTCCATAGAAAATTGATTTTCTTGGGATTTTTGTATGAAAAACTTTAAATGCGTTTTTCTTGGAAACTATAAGAGCTAGAGCAAAAATAACGAAAATCTGTGATCACTTCTATTTTCTTGTGATTTTTGTATGAAAAACTTTAAATGCGTTTTTCTTGGAAACTATAAGAGCTAGAGCAAAAATAACAGAAATCTGTGATCACTTCTATTTTCCATAGAAAATTGATTTTCTTGGGATTTTTGTATGAAAAACTTTAAATGCGTTTTTCTTGGAAACTATAAGAGCTAGAGCAAAAATAACGAAAATCTGTGATCACTTCTATTTTCCATAGAAAATTGATTTTCTTGGGATTTTTGGTATGAAAAACTTTAAATGCGTTTTTCTTGGAAACTATAAGAGCTAGAGCAAAAATAACGAAAATCTGTGATCACTTCTACTTTCCATAGAAAATTGATTTTCTTGGGATTTTTGTATGAAAAACTTTAAATGCGTTTTTCTTGGAAACTATAAGAGCTAGAGCAAAAATAACGAAAATCTGTGATCACTTCTATTTTCCATAGAAAATTGATTTTCTTGGGATTTTTGTATGAAAAACTTTAAATGCGTTTTTCTTGGAAACTATAAGAGCTAGAGCAAAAATAACGAAAATCTGTGATCACTTCTATTTTCCATAGAAAATTGATTTTCTTGGGATTTTTGTATGAAAAACTTTAAATGCGTTTTTCTTGGAAACTATAAGAGCTAGAGCAAAAATAACGAAAATCTGTGATCACTTCTATTTTCCATAGAAAATTGATTTTCTTGGGATTTTTGTATGAAAAACTTTAAATGCGTTTTTCTTGGAAACTATAAGAGCTAGAGCAAAAATAACGAAAATCTGTGATCACTTCTATTTTCCATAGAAAATTAATTTTCTTGGGATTTTTGTATGAAAAACTTTAAATGCGTTTTTCTTGGAAACTATAAGAGCTAGAACAAAAATAACGAAAATCTGTGATCACTTCTATTTTCCATAGAAAATTGATTTTCTTGGGATTTTTGAATGAAAAACTTTAAATGCGTTTTTCTTGGAAACTATAAGAGCTAGAGCAAAAATAACGAAAATCTGTGATCACTTCTATTTTCCATAGAAAATGGATTTTCTTGGGATTTTTGTATGAAAAACTTTAAATGCGTTTTTCTTGGAAACTATAAGAGCTAGAGCAAAAATAACGAAAATCTGTGATCACTTCAACTTTCCATAGAAAATTGATTTTCTTGGGATTTTTGTATGAAAAACTTTAAATGCGTTTTTCTTGGAAACTATAAGAGCTAGAGCAAAAATAACGAAAATCTGTGATCACTTCTATTTTCCATAGAAAATCGATTTTCTTGGGATTTTTGTATGAAAAACTTTCAATGCGTTTTTCTTGGAAACTATAAGAGCTAGAGCAAAAATAACGAAAATCTGTGATCACTTCTACTTTCCATAGAAAATTGATTTTCTTGGGATTTTTGTATAAAAACTTTAAATGCGTTTTTCTTGGAAACTATAAGAGCTAGAGCAAAAATAACGAAAATCTGTGATCACTTCTATTTTCCATAGAAAATGGATTTTCTTGGGATTTTTGTATGAAAAACTTTAAATGCGTTTTTCTTGGAAACTATAAGAGCTAGAGCAAAAATAACGAAAATCTGTGATCACTTCAACTTTCCATAGAAAATTGATTTTCTTGGGATTTTTGTATGAAAAACTTTAAATGCGTTTTTCTTGGAAACTATAAGAGCTAGAACAAAAATAACGAAAATCTGTGATCACTTCTATTTTCCATAGAAAATTGATTTTCTTGGGATTTTTGTATGAAAAACTTTAAATGCGTTTTTCTTGGAAACTATAAGAGCTAGAGCAAAAATAACGAAAATCTGTGATCACTTCTATTTTCCATAGAAAATTGATTTTCTTGGGATTTTTGTATGAAAAACTTTAAATGCGTTTTTCTTGGAAACTATAAGAGCTAGAGCAAAAATAACGAAAACCTGTGATCACTTCTATTTTCCATAGAAAATTGATTTTCTTGGGATTTTTGTATGAAAAACCTTAAATGCGTTTTTCTTGGAAACTATAAGAGCTAGAGCAAAAATAACGAAAATCTGTGATCACTTCTATTTTCCATAGAAAATTGATTTTCTTGGGATTTTTGGTATGAAAAACTTTAAATGCGTTTTTCTTGGAAACTATAAGAGCTAGAGCAAAAATAACGAAAATCTGTGATCACTTCTATTTTCCATAGAAAATTGATTTTCTTGGGATTTTTGTATGAAAAACTTTAAATGCGTTTTTCTTGGAAACTATAAGAGCTAGAGCAAAAATAACGAAAATCTGTGATCACTTCTATTTTCCATAGAAAATTGATTTTCTTGGGATTTTTGTATGAAAAACTTTAAATGCGTTTTTCTTGGAAACTATAAGAGCTAGAGCAAAAATAACGAAAATCTGTGATCACTTCTATTTTGCATAGAAAATTGATTTTCTTGGGATTTTTGTATGAAAAACTTTAAATGCGTTTTTCTTGGAAACTATAATAGCTAGAGCAAAAATAACGAAAATCTGTGATCACTTCTATTTTCCATAGAAAATAGATTTTCTTGGGATTTTTGTATGAAAAACTTTAAATGCGTTTTTCTTGGAAACTATAAGAGCTAGAGCAAAAATAACGAAAATCTGTGATCACTTTTTTTTTCCATAGAAAATGGATTTTCTTGGGATTTTTGTATGAAAAACTTTAAATGCGTTTTTCTTGGAAACTATAAGAGCTAGAGCAAAAATAACGAAAATCTGTGATCACTTCTATTTTCCATAGAAAATTGATTTTCTTGGGATTTTTGTATGAAAAACTTTAAATGCGTTTTTCTTGGAAACTATAAGAGCTAGAGCAAAAATAACGAAAATCTGTGATCACTTCTATTTTCTTGTGATTTTTGTATGAAAAACTTTAAATGCGTTTTTCTTGGAAACTATAAGAGCTAGAGCAAAAATAACAGAAATCTGTGATCACTTCTATTTTCCATAGAAAATTGATTTTCTTGGGATTTTTGTATGAAAAACTTTAAATGCGTTTTTCTTGGAAACTATAAGAGCTAGAGCAAAAATAACGAAAATCTGTGATCACTTCAACTTTCCATAGAAAATTGATTTTCTTGGGATTTTTGTATGAAAAACTTTAAATGCGTTTTTCTTGGAAACTATAAGAGCTAGAGCAAAAATAACGAAAATCTGTGATCACTTCTATTTTCCATAGAAAATGGATTTTCTTGGGATTTTTGTATGAAAAACTTTAAATGCGTTTTTCTTGGAAACTATAAGAGCTAGAGCAAAAATAACGAAAATCTGTGATCACTTCAACTTTCCATAGAAAATTGATTTTCTTGGGATTTTTGTATGAAAAACTTTAAATGCGTTTTTCTTGGAAACTATAAGAGCTAGAACAAAAATAACGAAAATCTGTGATCACTTCTATTTTCCATAGAAAATTGATTTTCTTGGGATTTTTGTATGAAAAACTTTAAATGCGTTTTTCTTGGAAACTATAAGAGCTAGAGCAAAAATAACGAAAATCTGTGATCACTTCTATTTTCCATAGAAAATTGATTTTCTTGGGATTTTTGTATGAAAAACTTTAAATGCGTTTTTCTTGGAAACTATAAGAGCTAGAGCAAAAATAACGAAAACCTGTGATCACTTCTATTTTCCATAGAAAATTGATTTTCTTGGGATTTTTGTATGAAAAACCTTAAATGCGTTTTTCTTGGAAACTATAAGAGCTAGAGCAAAAATAACGAAAATCTGTGATCACTTCTATTTTCCATAGAAAA
Source organism: Pollenia griseotomentosa (assembly GCA_963931875.1). Classification (NCBI taxonomy): domain Eukaryota; kingdom Metazoa; phylum Arthropoda; class Insecta; order Diptera; family Polleniidae; genus Pollenia; species Pollenia griseotomentosa. The sequence continues at coordinate 126,218,275 of OZ007562.1, read as the reverse complement.
TTGATTTTCTTGGGATTTTTGGTATGAAAAACTTTAAATGCGTTTTTCTTGGAAACTATAAGAGCTAGAGCAAAAATAACGAAAATCTGTGATCACTTCTATTTTCCATAGAAAATTGATTTTCTTGGGATTTTTGTATGAAAAACTTTAAATGCGTTTTTCTTGGAAACTATAAGAGCTAGAGCAAAAATAACGAAAATCTGTGATCACTTCTATTTTCCATAGAAAATTGATTTTCTTGGGATTTTTGTATGAAAAACTTTAAATGCGTTTTTCTTGGAAACTATAAGAGCTAGAGCAAAAATAACGAAAATCTGTGATCACTTCTATTTTGCATAGAAAATTGATTTTCTTGGGATTTTTGTATGAAAAACTTTAAATGCGTTTTTCTTGGAAACTATAATAGCTAGAGCAAAAATAACGAAAATCTGTGATCACTTCTATTTTCCATAGAAAATAGATTTTCTTGGGATTTTTGTATGAAAAACTTTAAATGCGTTTTTCTTGGAAACTATAAGAGCTAGAGCAAAAATAACGAAAATCTGTGATCACTTTTTTTTTCCATAGAAAATGGATTTTCTTGGGATTTTTGTATGAAAAACTTTAAATGCGTTTTTCTTGGAAACTATAAGAGCTAGAGCAAAAATAACGAAAATCTGTGATCACTTCTATTTTCCATAGAAAATTGATTTTCTTGGGATTTTTGTATGAAAAACTTTAAATGCGTTTTTCTTGGAAACTATAAGAGCTAGAGCAAAAATAACGAAAATCTGTGATCACTTCTATTTTCTTGTGATTTTTGTATGAAAAACTTTAAATGCGTTTTTCTTGGAAACTATAAGAGCTAGAGCAAAAATAACAGAAATCTGTGATCACTTCTATTTTCCATAGAAAATTGATTTTCTTGGGATTTTTGTATGAAAAACTTTAAATGCGTTTTTCTTGGAAACTATAAGAGCTAGAGCAAAAATAACGAAAATCTGTGATCACTTCTATTTTCCATAGAAAATTGATTTTCTTGGGATTTTTGGTATGAAAAACTTTAAATGCGTTTTTCTTGGAAACTATAAGAGCTAGAGCAAAAATAACGAAAATCTGTGATCACTTCTACTTTCCATAGAAAATTGATTTTCTTGGGATTTTTGTATGAAAAACTTTAAATGCGTTTTTCTTGGAAACTATAAGAGCTAGAGCAAAAATAACGAAAATCTGTGATCACTTCTATTTTCCATAGAAAATTGATTTTCTTGGGATTTTTGTATGAAAAACTTTAAATGCGTTTTTCTTGGAAACTATAAGAGCTAGAGCAAAAATAACGAAAATCTGTGATCACTTCTATTTTCCATAGAAAATTGATTTTCTTGGGATTTTTGTATGAAAAACTTTAAATGCGTTTTTCTTGGAAACTATAAGAGCTAGAGCAAAAATAACGAAAATCTGTGATCACTTCTATTTTCCATAGAAAATTGATTTTCTTGGGATTTTTGTATGAAAAACTTTAAATGCGTTTTTCTTGGAAACTATAAGAGCTAGAGCAAAAATAACGAAAATCTGTGATCACTTCTATTTTCCATAGAAAATTGATTTTCTTGGGATTTTTGTATGAAAAACTTTAAATGCGTTTTTCTTGGAAACTATAAGAGCTAGAACAAAAATAACGAAAATCTGTGATCACTTCTATTTTCCATAGAAAATTGATTTTCTTGGGATTTTTGAATGAAAAACTTTAAATGCGTTTTTCTTGGAAACTATAAGAGCTAGAGCAAAAATAACGAAAATCTGTGATCACTTCTATTTTCCATAGAAAATTGATTTTCTTGGGATTTTTGTATGAAAAACTTTAAATGCGTTTTTCTTGGAAACTATAAGAGCTAGAACAAAAATAATGAAAATCTGTGATCACTTCTATTTTCCATAGAAAATTGATTTTCTTGGGATTTTTGTATAAAAAACTTTAAATGCGTTTTTCTTGGAAACTATAAGAGCTAGAGCAAAAATAACGAAAATCTGTGATCACTTCTACTTTCCATAGAAAATTGATTTTCTTGGGATTTTTGTATGAAAAACTTTAAATGCGTTTTTCTTGGAAACTATAAGAGCTAGAGCAAAAATAACGAAAATCTGTGATCACTTCTATTTTCCATAGAAAATTGATTTTCTTGGGATTTTTGTATGAAAAACTTTAAATGCGTTTTTCTTGGAAACTATAAGAGCTAGAGCAAAAATAACGAAAATCTGTGATCACTTCTATTTTCCATAGAAAATTGATTTTCTTGGGATTTTTGTATGAAAAACTTTAAATGCGTTTTTCTTGGAAACTATAAGAGCTAGAGCAAAAATAACGAAAATCTGTGATCACTTCTATTTTCCATAGAAAATTGATTTTCTTGGGATTTTTGTATGAAAAACTTTAAATGCGTTTTTCTTGGAAACTATAAGAGATAAAGCAAAAATAACGAAAATCTGTGATCACTTCTATTTTCCATAGAAAATTGATTTTCTTGGGATTTTTGTATAAAAAAACTTTAAATGCGTTTTTCTTGGAAACTATAAGAGCTAGAGCAAAAATAACGAAAATCTGTGATCACTTCTATTTTCCATAGAAAATTGATTTTCTTGGGATTTTTGTATGAAAAACTTTAAATGCGTTTTTCTTGGAAACTATAAGAGCTAGAGCAAAAATAACGAAAATCTGTGATCACTTCTATTTTCCATAGAAAATTGATTTTCTTGGGATTTTTGTATGAAAAACTTTAAATGCGTTTTTCTTGGAAACTATAAGAGCTAGAGCAAAAATAACGAAAATCTGTGATCACTTCTATTTTCCATAGAAAATTGATTTTCTTGGGATTTTTGTATGAAAAACTTTAAATGCGTTTTTCTTGGAAACTATAAGAGCTAGAGCAAAAATAACGAAAATCTGTGATCACTTCTATTTTCCATAGAAAATTGATTTTCTTGGGATTTTTGTATGAAAAACTTTAAATGCGTTTTTCTTGGAAACTATAAGAGCTAGAGCAAAAATAACGAAAATCTGTGATCACTTCTATTTTCCATAGAAAATTGATTTTCTTGGGATTTTTGTATGAAAAACTTTAAATGCGTTTTTCTTGGAAACTATAAGAGCTAGAGCAAAAATAACGAAAATCTGTGATCACTTCTATTTTCCATAGAAAATTGATTTTCTTGGGATTTTTGTATGAAAAACTTTAAATGCGTTTTTCTTGGAAACTATAAGAGCTAGAGCAAAAATAACAAAAATCTGTGATCACTTCTATTTTCCATAGAAAATTGATTTTCTTGGGATTTTTGTATGAAAAACCTTAACTGCGTTTTTCTTGGAAACTATAAGAGGTAGAGCAAAAATAAAGAAAATCTGTGATCACTTCTATTTTCCATAGAAAATAGATTTTTTTGGGATTTTTGGTATGAAAAACTTTAAATGCGTTTTTCTTGGAAACTAAAAGAGCTAGAGCAAAAATAACGAAAATCTGTGATCACTTCTATTTTTCATAGAAAATTGATTTTCTTGGGATTTTTGTATGAAAAACTTTAAATGCGTTTTTCTTGGAAACTATAAGAGCTAGAGCAAAAATAACGAAAATCTGTGATCACTTCTATTTTCCATAGAAAATTGATTTTCTTGGGATTTTTGTATGAAAAACTTTAAATGCGTTTTTCTTGAAAACTATAAGAGCTAGAGCAAAAATAACGAAAATCTGTGATCACTTCTACTTTCCATAGAAAATTGATTTTCTTGGGATTTTTGTATGAAAAACTTTAAATGCGTTTTTCTTGGAAACTATAAGAGCTAGAGCAAAAATAACGAAAATCTGTGATCACTTCTATTTTCCATAGAAAATTGATTTTCTTGGGATTTTTGTATGAAAAACTTTAAATGCGTTTTTCTTGGAAACTATAAGAGCTAGAGCAAAAATAACGAAAATCTGTGATCACTTCTTCTTTCCATAGAAAATTGATTTTCTTGGGATTTTTGTATAAAAAACTTTAAATGCGTTTTTCTTGAAAACTATAAGAGCTAGAGCAAAAATAACGAAAATCTGTGATCACTTCTACTTTCCATAGAAAATGGATTTTCTTGGGATTTTTGTATGAAAAACTTTAAATGCGTTTTTCTTGGAAACTATAAGAGCTAGAGCAAAAATAACGAAAATCTGTGATCACTTCTATTTTCCATAGAAAATTGATTTTCTTGGGAGTTTTGTATGAAAAACTATAAATGCGTTTTTCTTGGAAATTATAAGAGCTAGAGCAAAAATAACGAAAATCTGTGATCACTTCTATTTTCCATAGAAAATTGATTTTCTTGGGATTTTTGTATGAAAAACTTTAAATGCGTTTTTCTTGGAAACTATAAGAGCTAGAGCAAAAATAACGAAAATCTGTGATCACTTCTATTTTCCATAGAAAATTGATTTTCTTGGGATTTTTGTATGAAAAACTTTAAATGCGTTTTTCTTGGAAACTATAAGAGCTAGAGCAAAAATAACGAAAATCTGTGATCACTTCTACTTTCCATAGAAAATTGATTTTCTTGGGATTTTTGTATGAAAAACTTTAAATGCGTTTTTCTTGGAAACTATAAGAGCTAGAGCAAAAATAACGAAAATCTGTGATCACTTCTATTTTCCATAGAAAATTGATTTTCTTGGGATTTTTTTATGAAAAACTTTAAATGCGTTTTTCTTGGAAACTATAAGAGCTAGAGCAAAAATAACGAAAATCTGTGATCACCTCTATTTTCCATAGAAAATTGATTTTCTTGGGATTTTTGTATGAAAAACTTTAAATGCATTTTTCTTGGAAACTATAAGAGCTAGAGCAAAAATAACGAAAATCTGTAATCACTTCTATTTTCCATAGAAAATTGATTTTCTTGGGATTTTTGTATGAAAAACTTTAAATGCGTTTTTCTTGGAAACTATATGAGCTAGAGCAAAAATAACGAAAATCTGTGATCACTTCTATTTTCCATAGAAAATTGATTTTCTTGGTATTTTTGTATAAAAAACTTTAAATGCGTTTTTCTTGGAAACTATAAGAGCTAGAGCAAAAATAACGAAAATCTGTGATCACTTCTATTTTCCATAGAAAATTGATTTTCTTGGGATTTTTGTATAAAAAACTTTAAATGCGTTTTTCTTGAAAACTATAAGAGCTAGAGCAAAAATAACGAAAATCTGTGATCACTTCTACTTTAAATGCGTTTTTCTTGGAAACTATAAGAGCTAGAGCAAAAATAACGAAAATCTGTGATCACTTCTATTTTCCATAGAAAATTGATTTTCTTGGGAGTTTTGTATGAAAAACTATAAATGCGTTTTTCTTGGAAATTATAAGAGCTAGAGCAAAAATAACGAAAATCTGTGATCACTTCTATTTTCCATAGAAAATTGATTTTCTTGGGATTTTTGTATGAAAAACTTTAAATGCGTTTTTCTTGGAAACTATAAGAGCTAGAGCAAAAATAACGAAAATCTGTGATCACTTCTATTTTCCATAGAAAATTGATTTTCTTGGGATTTTTGTATGAAAAACTTTAAATGCGTTTTTCTTGGAAACTATAAGAGCTAGAGCAAAAATAACGAAAATCTGTGATCACTTCTACTTTCCATAGAAAATTGATTTTCTTGGGATTTTTGTATGAAAAATTTTAAATGCGTTTTTCTTGGAAACTATAAGAGCTAGAGCAAAAATAACGAAAATCTGTGATCACTTCTATTTTCCATAGAAAATTGATTTTCTTGGGATTTTTTTATGAAAAACTTTAAATGCGTTTTTCTTGGAAACTATAAGAGCTAGAGCAAAAATAACGAAAATCTGTGATCACTTCTATTTTCCATAGAAAATTGATTTTCTTGGGATTTTTGTATGAAAAACTTTAAATGCGTTTTTCTTGGAAACTATAAGAGCTAGAGCAAAAATAACGAAAATCTGTGATCACTTCTATTTTCCTTAGAAAATTGATTTTCTTGGGATTTTTGTATGAAAAACTTTAAATGCGTTTTTCTTGGAAACTATATGAGCTAGAGCAAAAACAACGAAAATCTGTGATCACTTCTATTTTCCATAGAAAATTGATTTTCTTGGGATTTTTGTATGAAAAACGTTAAATGTGTTTTTCTTGGAAACTATAAGAGCTAGAGCAAAAATAACGAAAATCTGTGATCACTTCTATTTTCCATAGAAAATTGATTTTCTTGGGATTTTTGTATGAAAAACTTTAAATGCGTTTTTCTTGGAAACTATAAGAGCTAGAGCAAAAATAACGAAAATCTGTGATCACTTCTACTTTCCATAGAAAATTGATTTTCTTGGAAACTATAAGAGCTAGAGCAAAAATAACAAAAATCTGTGATCACTTCTATTTTCCATAGAAAATTGATTTTCTTGGGATTTTTGTATGAAAAACCTTAACTGCGTTTTTCTTGGAAACTATAAGAGGTAGAGCAAAAATAAAGAAAATCTGTGATCACTTCTATTTTCCATAGAAAATAGATTTTTTTGGGATTTTTGGTATGAAAAACTTTAAATGCGTTTTTCTTGGAAACTAAAAGAGCTAGAGCAAAAATAACGAAAATCTGTGATCACTTCTATTTTTCATAGAAAATTGATTTTCTTGGGATTTTTGTATGAAAAACTTTAAATGCGTTTTTCTTGGAAACTATAAGAGCTAGAGCAAAAATAACGAAAATCTGTGATCACTTCTATTTTCCATAGAAAATTGATTTTCTTGGGATTTTTGTATGAAAAACTTTAAATGCGTTTTTCTTGAAAACTATAAGAGCTAGAGCAAAAATAACGAAAATCTGTGATCACTTCTACTTTCCATAGAAAATTGATTTTCTTGGGATTTTTGTATGAAAAACTTTAAATGCGTTTTTCTTGGAAACTATAAGAGCTAGAGCAAAAATAACGAAAATCTGTGATCACTTCTATTTTCCATAGAAAATTGATTTTCTTGGGATTTTTGTATGAAAAACTTTAAATGCGTTTTTCTTGGAAACTATAAGAGCTAGAGCAAAAATAACGAAAATCTGTGATCACTTCTTCTTTCCATAGAAAATTGATTTTCTTGGGATTTTTGTATAAAAAACTTTAAATGCGTTTTTCTTGAAAACTATAAGAGCTAGAGCAAAAATAACGAAAATCTGTGATCACTTCTACTTTCCATAGAAAATGGATTTTCTTGGGATTTTTGTATGAAAAACTTTAAATGCGTTTTTCTTGGAAACTATAAGAGCTAGAGCAAAAATAACGAAAATCTGTGATCACTTCTATTTTCCATAGAAAATTGATTTTCTTGGGAGTTTTGTATGAAAAACTATAAATGCGTTTTTCTTGGAAATTATAAGAGCTAGAGCAAAAATAACGAAAATCTGTGATCACTTCTATTTTCCATAGAAAATTGATTTTCTTGGGATTTTTGTATGAAAAACTTTAAATGCGTTTTTCTTGGAAACTATAAGAGCTAGAGCAAAAATAACGAAAATCTGTGATCACTTCTATTTTCCATAGAAAATTGATTTTCTTGGGATTTTTGTATGAAAAACTTTAAATGCGTTTTTCTTGGAAACTATAAGAGCTAGAGCAAAAATAACGAAAATCTGTGATCACTTCTACTTTCCATAGAAAATTGATTTTCTTGGGATTTTTGTATGAAAAACTTTAAATGCGTTTTTCTTGGAAACTATAAGAGCTAGAGCAAAAATAACGAAAATCTGTGATCACTTCTATTTTCCATAGAAAATTGATTTTCTTGGGATTTTTTTATGAAAAACTTTAAATGCGTTTTTCTTGGAAACTATAAGAGCTAGAGCAAAAATAACGAAAATCTGTGATCACCTCTATTTTCCATAGAAAATTGATTTTCTTGGGATTTTTGTATGAAAAACTTTAAATGCATTTTTCTTGGAAACTATAAGAGCTAGAGCAAAAATAACGAAAATCTGTAATCACTTCTATTTTCCATAGAAAATTGATTTTCTTGGGATTTTTGTATGAAAAACTTTAAATGCGTTTTTCTTGGAAACTATATGAGCTAGAGCAAAAATAACGAAAATCTGTGATCACTTCTATTTTCCATAGAAAATTGATTTTCTTGGTATTTTTGTATAAAAAACTTTAAATGCGTTTTTCTTGGAAACTATAAGAGCTAGAGCAAAAATAACGAAAATCTGTGATCACTTCTATTTTCCATAGAAAATTGATTTTCTTGGGATTTTTGTATAAAAAACTTTAAATGCGTTTTTCTTGAAAACTATAAGAGCTAGAGCAAAAATAACGAAAATCTGTGATCACTTCTACTTTAAATGCGTTTTTCTTGGAAACTATAAGAGCTAGAGCAAAAATAACGAAAATCTGTGATCACTTCTATTTTCCATAGAAAATTGATTTTCTTGGGAGTTTTGTATGAAAAACTATAAATGCGTTTTTCTTGGAAATTATAAGAGCTAGAGCAAAAATAACGAAAATCTGTGATCACTTCTATTTTCCATAGAAAATTGATTTTCTTGGGATTTTTGTATGAAAAACTTTAAATGCGTTTTTCTTGGAAACTATAAGAGCTAGAGCAAAAATAACGAAAATCTGTGATCACTTCTATTTTCCATAGAAAATTGATTTTCTTGGGATTTTTGTATGAAAAACTTTAAATGCGTTTTTCTTGGAAACTATAAGAGCTAGAGCAAAAATAACGAAAATCTGTGATCACTTCTACTTTCCATAGAAAATTGATTTTCTTGGGATTTTTGTATGAAAAATTTTAAATGCGTTTTTCTTGGAAACTATAAGAGCTAGAGCAAAAATAACGAAAATCTGTGATCACTTCTATTTTCCATAGAAAATTGATTTTCTTGGGATTTTTTTATGAAAAACTTTAAATGCGTTTTTCTTGGAAACTATAAGAGCTAGAGCAAAAATAACGAAAATCTGTGATCACTTCTATTTTCCATAGAAAATTGATTTTCTTGGGATTTTTGTATGAAAAACTTTAAATGCGTTTTTCTTGGAAACTATAAGAGCTAGAGCAAAAATAACGAAAATCTGTGATCACTTCTATTTTCCTTAGAAAATTGATTTTCTTGGGATTTTTGTATGAAAAACTTTAAATGCGTTTTTCTTGGAAACTATATGAGCTAGAGCAAAAACAACGAAAATCTGTGATCACTTCTATTTTCCATAGAAAATTGATTTTCTTGGGATTTTTGTATGAAAAACGTTAAATGTGTTTTTCTTGGAAACTATAAGAGCTAGAGCAAAAATAACGAAAATCTGTGATCACTTCTATTTTCCATAGAAAATTGATTTTCTTGGGATTTTTGTATGAAAAACTTTAAATGCGTTTTTCTTGGAAACTATAAGAGCTAGAGCAAAAATAACGAAAATCTGTGATCACTTCTACTTTCCATAGAAAATTGATTTTCTTGGGATTTTTGTATGAAAAACTTTAAATGCGTTTTTCTTGGAAACTATAAGAGCTAGAGCAAAAATAACGAAAATCTGTGATCACTTCTACTTTCCATAGAAAATTGATTTTCTTGGGATTTTTGTATGAAAAACTTTAAATGCGTTTTTCTTGGAAACTATAAGAGCTAGAGCAAAAATAACGAAAATCTGTGATCACTTCTACTTTCCATAGAAAATTGATTTTCTTGGGATTTTTGTATGAAAAAATTTAAATGCGTTTTTCTTGGAAACTATAAGAGCTAGAGCAAAAATAACGAAAATCTGTGATCACTTCTATTTTCCATAGAAAATTGATTTTCTTGGGATTTTTGTATAAAAACTTTAAATGCGTTTTTCTTGGAAACTATAAGAGCTAGAGCAAAAATAACGAAAATCTGTGATCACTTCTACTTTCCATAGAAAATTGATTTTCTTGGGATTTTTGTATGAAAAACTTTAAATGCGTTTTTCTTGGAAACTATAAGAGCTAGAGCAAAAATAACGAAAATCTGTGATCACTTCTATTTTTCATAGAAAATTGATTTTCTTGGGATTTTTGTATGAAAAACTTTAAATGCGTTTTTCTTGAAAACTATAAGAGCTAGAGCAAAAAATAACGAAAGTCTGTGATCACTTCTACTTTCCATAGAAAATTGATTTTCTTGGGATTTTTGTATGAAAAACTTTAAATGCGTTTTTCTTGGAAACTATAAGAGCTAGAGCAAAAATAACGAAAATCTGTGATCACTTCTATTTTCCATAGAAAATTTATTTTCTTGGGATTTTTGTATGAAAAACTTTAAATGCGTTTTTCTTGAAAACTATAAGAGCTAGAGCAAAAATAACGAAAATCTGTGATCACTTCTACTTTCCATAGAAAATTGATTTTCTTGGGATTTTTGTATGAAAAACTTTAAATGCGTTTTTCTTGGAAACTATATGAGCTAGAGCAAAAATAACGAAAATCTGTGATCACTTCTATTTTCCATAGAAAATTGATTTTCTTGGGATTTTTGTATGAAAAACTTTAAATGTGTTTTTCTTGGAAACTATAAGAGCTAGAGCAAAAATAACGAAAATCTGTGATCACTTCTATTTTCCATAGAAAATTGATTTTCTTGGGATTTTTGTATGAAAAACTTTAAATGCGTTTTTCTTGGAAACTATAAGAGCTAGAGCAAAAATAACGAAAATCTATGATCACTTCTATTTTCCATAGAAAATTAATTTTCTTGGGATTTTTGTATGAAAAACTTTAAATGCGTTTTTCTTGGAAACTATAAGAGCTAGAGCAAAAATAACGAAAATCTGTGATCACTTCTACTTTCCATAGAAAATTGATTTTCTTGGGATTTTTGTATGAAAAACTTTAAATGCGTTTTTCTTGGAAACTATAAGAGCTAGAGCAAATATAACGAAAATCTGTGATCACTTCTATTTTCCATAGAAAATTGATTTTCTTGGGATTTTTGTATGAAAAACTTTAAATGCGTTTTTCTTGGACACTATAAGAGCTAGAGCAAAAATAACGAAAATTTGTGATCACTTCTATTTTCCATAAAAAATTGATTTTCTTGGGATTTTTGTATGAAAAACTTTAAATGCGTTTTTCTTGGAAACTATAAGAGCTAGAGCAAAAATAACGAAAATCTGTGATCACTTCTATTTTCCATAGAAAATTGATTTTCTTGGGATTTTTGTATGAAAAACTTTAAATGCGTTTTTCTTGGAAACTATAAGAGCTAGAGCAAAAATAACGAAAATCTGTGATCACTTCTATTTTCCATAGAAAATTGATTTTCTTGGGATTTTTGTATAAAAAATTTTAAATGCGTTTTTCTTGGAAACTATAAGAGCTAGAGCAAAAATAACGAAAATCTGTGATCACTTCTATTTTCCATAGAAAATTGATTTTCTTGGGATTTTTGTATGAAAAACTTTAAATGCGTTTTTCTTGGAAACTATAAGAGCTAGAGCAAAAATAACGAAAATCTGTGATCACTTCTATTTTCCATAGAAAATTGATTTTCTTGGGATTTTTGTATGAAAAACTTTAAATGCGTTTTTCTTGGAAACTATAAGAGCTAGAGCAAAAATAACAAAAATCTGTGATCACTTCTATTTTCCATAGAAAATTGATTTTCTTGGGATTTTTGTATGAAAAACTTTAAATGCGTTTTTCTTGGAAACTATAAGAGCTAGAGCAAAAATAACAAAAATCTGTGATCACTTCTATTTTCCATAGAAAATTGATTTTCTTGGGATTTTTGTATGAAAAACTTTAAATGCGTTTTTCTTGGAAACTATAAGAGCTAGAGCAAAAATAACGAAAATCTGTGATCACTTCTATTTTCCATAGAAAATTGATTTTCTTGGGATTTTTGAATGAAAAACTTTAAATGCGTTTTTCTTGGAAACTATAAGAGCTAGAGCAAAAATAACGAAAATCTGTGATCACTTCTATTTTCCATAGAAAATTGATTTTCTTGGGATTTTTGTATGAAAAACTTTAAATGCGTTTTTCTTGGAAACTATAAGAGCTAGAGCAAAAATAACGAAAATCTGTGATCACTTCTATTTTTCATAGAAAATTGATTTTCTTGGGATTTTTGTATGAAAAACTTTAAATGCGTTTTTCTTGGAAACTATAAGAGCTAGAGCAAAAATAACGAAAATCTGTGATCACTTCTATTTTCCATAGAAAATTGATTTTCTTGGGATTTTTGTATGAAAAACTTTAAATGCGTTTTTCTTGGAAACTATAAGAGCTAGAGCAAAAATAACGAAAATCTGTGATCACTTCTATTTTCCATAGAAAATTGATTTTCTTGGGATTTTTGTATGAAAAACTTTAAATGCGTTTTTCTTGGAAACTATAAGAGCTAGAGCAAAAATAACGAAAATCTGTGATCACTTCTATTTTCCATAGAAAATTGATTTTCTTGGGATTTTTGTATGAAAAACTTTAAATGCGTTTTTCTTGGAAACTATAAGAGCTAGAGCAAAAATAACGAAAATCTGTGATCACTTCTATTTTCCATAGAAAATTGATTTTCTTGGGATTTTTGTATGAAAAACTTTAAATGCGTTTTTCTTGGAAACTATAAGAGCTAGAGCAAAAATAACGAAAATCTGTGATCACTTCTATTTTCCATAGAAAATTGATTTTCTTGGGATTTTTGTATGAAAAACTTTAAATGCGTTTTTCTTGGAAACTATAAGAGCTAGAGCAAAAATAACGAAAATCTGTGATCACTTCTATTTTCCATAGAAAATTGATTTTCTTGGGATTTTTGTATGAAAAACTTTAAATGCGTTTTTCTTGGAAACTATAAGAGCTAGAGCAAAAATAACGAAAATCTGTGATCACTTCTATTTTCCATAGAAAATTGATTTTCTTGGGATTTTTGTATGAAAAACTTTAAATGCGTTTTTCTTGGAAACTATAAGAGCTAGAGCAAAAATAACGAAAATCTGTGATCACTTCTATTTTCCATAGAAAATTGATTTTCTTGGGATTTTTGTATGAAAAACTTTAAATGCGTTTTTCTTGGAAACTATAAGAGCTAGAGCAAAAATAACAAAAATCTGTGATCACTTCTATTTTCCATAGAAAATTGATTTTCTTGGGATTTTTGTATGAAAAACTTTAAATGCGTTTTTCTTGGAAACTATAAGAGCTAGAGCAAAAATAACGAAAATCTGTGATCACTTCTATTTTCCATAGAAAATTGATTTTCTTGGGATTTTTGAATGAAAAACTTTAAATGCGTTTTTCTTGGAAACTATAAGAGCTAGAGCAAAAATAACGAAAATCTGTGATCACTTCTATTTTCATAGAAAATTGATTTTCTTGGGATTTTTGTATGAAAAACTTTAAATGCGTTTTTCTTGGAAACTATAAGAGCTAGAGCAAAAATAACGAAAATCTGTGATCACTTCTATTTTCCATAGAAAATTGATTTTCTTGGGATTTTTGTATGAAAAACTTTAAATGCGTTTTTCTTGGAAACTATAAGAGCTAGAGCAAAAATAACGAAAATCTGTGATCACATCTATTTTCCATAGAAAATTGATTTTCTTGGGATTTTTGTATGAAAAACTTTAAATGCGTTTTTCTTGGAAACTATAAGAGCTAGAGCAAAAATAACGAAAATCTGTGATCACTTCTATTTTCCATAGAAAATTGATTTTCTTGGGATTTTTGTATGAAAAACTTTAAATGCGTTTTTCTTGGAAACTATAAGAGCTAGAGCAAAAATAACGAAAATCTGTGATCACTTCTATTTTCTTGGGATTTTTGTATGAAAAACTTTAAATACGTTTTTCTTGGAAACTATAAGAGCTAGAGCAAAAATAACGAAAATCTGTGATCACTTCTATTTTCCATAGAAAATTGATTTTCTTGGGATTTTTGTATGAAAAACTTTAAATGCGTTTTTCTTGGAAACTATAAGAGCTAGAGCAAAAATAACGAAAATCTGTGATCACTTCTATTTTCCATAGAAAATTGATTTTCTTGGGATTTTTGTATGAAAAACTTTAAATGCGTTTTTCTTGGAAACTATAAGAGCTAGAGCAAAAATAACGAAAATCTGTGATCACTTCTATTTTCCATAGAAAATTGATTTTCTTGGGATTTTTGTATGAAAAACTTTAAATGCGTTTTTCTTGGAAACTATAAGAGCTAGAGCAAAAATAACGAAAATCTGTGATCACTTCTATTTTCCATAGAAAATTGATTTTCTTGGGATTTTTGTATAAAAAACTTTAAATGCGTTTTTCTTGGAAACTATAAGAGCTAGAGCAAAAATAACGAAAATCTGTGATCACTTCTATTTTCCATAGAAAATTGATTTTCTTGGGATTTTTGTATGAAACACTTTAAATGCGTTTTTCTTGGAAACTATAAGAGCTAGAGCAAAAATAACGAAACTATAAGAGCTAGAGCAAAAATAACGAAAATCTGTGATCACTTCTATTTTCCATAGAAAATTGATTTTCTTGGGATTTTTGTATGAAAAACTTTAAATGCGTTTTTCTTGGAAACTATAAGAGCTAGAGCAAAAATAACGAAAATCTGTGATCACTTCTATTTTCCATAGAAAATTGATTTTCTTGGGATTTTTGTATGAAAAACTTTAAATGCGTTTTTCTTGGAAACTATAAGAGCTAGAGCAAAAATAACAAAAATCTGTGATCACTTCTATTTTCCATAGAAAATTGATTTTCTTGGGATTTTTGTATGAAAAACTTTAAATGCGTTTTTCTTGGAAACTATAAGAGCTAGAGCAAAAATAACGAAAATCTGTGATCACTTCTATTTTCCATAGAAAATTGATTTTCTTGGGATTTTTGTATGAAAAACTTTAAATGCGTTTTTCTTGGAAACTATAAGAGCTAGAGCAAAAATAACGAAAATCTGTGATCACTTCTATTTTCCATAGAAAATTGATTTTCTTGGGATTTTTGTATGAAAAACTTTAAATGCGTTTTTCTTGGAAACTATAAGAGCTAGAGCAAAAATAACGAAAATCTGTGATCACTTCTATTTTCCATAGAAAATTGATTCTCTTGGGATTTTTGTATAAAAAACATTAAATGCGTTTTTCTTGGAAACTATAAGAGCTAGAGCAAAAATAACAAAAATCTGTGATCACTTCTATTTTCCATAGAAAATTGATTTTCTTGGGATTTTTGTATGAAAAACTTTAAATGCGTTTTTCTTGGAAACTATAAGAGCTAGAGCAAAAATAACGAAAATCTGTGATCACTTCTATTTTCCATAGAAAATTGATTTTCTTGGGATTTTTGTATGAAAAACTTTAAATGCGTTTTTCTTGGAAACTATAAGAGCTAGAGCAAAAATAACGAAAATCTGTGATCACTTCTATTTTCCATAAAAAATTGATTTTCTTGGGATTTTTGTATGAAAAACTTTAAATGCGTTTTTCTTGGAAACTATAAGAGCTAGAGCAAAAATAACAAAAATCTGTGATCACTTCTATTTTCCATAGAAAATTGATTTTCTTGGGATTTTTGTATGAAAAACTTTAAATGCGTTTTTCTTGGAAACTATAAGAGCTAGAGCAAAAATAACGAAAATCTGTGATCACTTCTATTTTCCATAGAAAATTGATTTTCTTGGGATTTTTGTATGAAAAACTTTAAATGCGTTTTTCTTGGAAACTATAAGAGCTAGAGCAAAAATAACGAAAATCTGTGATCACTTCTATTTTCCATAGAAAATTGATTTTCTTGGGATTTTTGTATGAAAAACTTTAAATGCGTTTTTCTTGGAAACTATAAGAGCTAGAGCAAAAATAACGAAAATCTGTGATCACTTCTATTTTCCAGAAAATTGATTTTCTTGGGATTTTTGTATGAAAAACTTTATATGCGTTTTTCTTGGAAACTATAAGAGCTAGAGCAAAAATAACGAAAATCTGTGATCACTTCTATTTTTCATAGAAAATTGATTTTCTTGGGATTTTTGTATGAAAAACTTTAAATGCGTTTTTCTTGGAAACTATAAGAGCTAGAGCAAAAATAACGAAAATCTGTGATCACTTCTATTTTCCATAGAAAATTGATTTTCTTGGGATTTTTGTATGAAAAACTTTAAATGCGTTTTTCTTGGAAACTATAAGAGCTAGAGCAAAAATAACGAAAATCTGTGATCACTTCTATTTTCCATAGAAAATTGATTTTCTTGGGATTTTTGTATGAAAAACTAATTCGTTTTTCTTGAAAACTATAAGAGCTGGAGCAAAAATAACGAAAATCTGTGATCACTTCTATTTTCCATAGAAAATTGATTTTCTTGGGATTTTTTATGAAAAACTTTAAATGCGTTTTTCTTTAAAACTATAAGAGCTAGAGCAAAAATAACGAAAATCTGTGATCACTTCTACTTTCCATAGAAAATTGATTTTCTTGGGATTTTTGTATGAAAAACTAATTCGTTTTTCTTGAAAACTATAAGAGCTAGAGCAAAAATAACGAAAATCTGTGATCACTTCTATTTTCCATAGAAAATTGATTTTCTTGGGATTTTTTATGAAAAACTTTAAATGCGTTTTTCTTGAAAACAATAAGAGCTAGAGCAAAAATAACGAAAATCTGTGATCACTTCTACTTTCCATAGAAAATTGATTTTCTTGGGATTTTTGTATGAAAAACTTTAAATGCGTTTTTCTTTAAAACTATAAGAGCTAGAGCAAAAATAACGAAAATCTGTGATCACTTCTATTTTCCATAGAAAATTGATTTTCTTGGGATTTTTGTATGAAAAACTTTAAATGCGTTTTTCTTTAAAACTATAAGAGCTAGAGAAAAAATAACGAAAATCTGTGATCACTTCTACTTTCCATAGAAAATTGATTTTCTTGGGATTTTTGTATGAAAAACTTGAAATGCGTTTTTCTTGAAAACTATAAGAGCTAGAGCAAAAATAACGAAAATCTGTGATCACTTCTATTTTCCATAGAAAATTGATTTTCTTGGGATTTTTTATGAAAAACTTTAAATGCGTTTTTCTTTAAAACTATAAGAGCTAGAGCAAAAATAACGAAAATCTGTGATCACTTCTACTTTCCATAGAAAATTGATTTTCTTGGGATTTTTGTATGAAAAACTAATTCGTTTTTCTGGAAAACTATAAGAGCTAGAGCAAAAATAACGAAAATCTGTGATCACTTCTATTTTCCATAGAAAATTGATTTTCTTGGGATTTTTTATGAAAAACTTTAAATGCGTTTTTCTTGAAAACAATAAGAGCTAGAGCAAAAATAACGAAAATCTGTGATCACTTCTACTTTCCATAGAAAATTGATTTTCTTGGGATTTTTGTATGAAAAAATTTTAATGCGTTTTTCTTTAAAACTATAAGAGCTAGAGCAAAAATAACGAAAATCTGTGATCACTTCTATTTTCCATAGAAAATTGATTTTCTTGGGATTTTTGTATGAAAAACTTTAAATGCGTTTTTCTTTAAAACTATAAGAGCTAGAGCAAAAATAACGAAAATCTGTGATCACTTCTACTTTCCATAGAAAATTGATTTTCTTGGGATTTTTGTATGAAAAACTTGAAATGCGTTTTTCTTTAAAACTATAAGAGCTAGAGCAAAAATAACGAAAATCTGTGATCACTTCTATTTTCCATAGAAAATTGATTTTCTTGGGATTTTTGTATGAAAAACTTTAAATGCGTTTTTCTTGGAAACTATAAGAGCTAGAGAAAAAATAACGAAAATCTGTGATCACTTCTATTTTCTATAGAAAATTGATTTTATTGGGATTTTTGTATGAAAAACTTTAAATGCGTTTTTCTTGGAAACTATAAGAGCTAGAGCAAAAATAACGAAAATCTGTGATCACTTCTATTTTCCATAGAAAATTGATTTTCTTGGGATTTTTTATGAAAAACTTTAAATGCGTTTTTCTTTAAAACTATAAGAGCTAGAGCAAAAATAACGAAAATCTGTGATCACTTCTACTTTCCATAGAAAATTGATTTTCTTGGGATTTTTGTATGAAAAACTAATTCGTTTTTCTTGAAAACTATAAGAGCTAGAGCAAAAATAACGAAAATCTGTGATCACTTCTATTTTCCATAGAAAATTGATTTTCTTGGGATTTTTTATGAAAAACTTTAAATGCGTTTTTCTTTAAAACTATAAGAGCTAGAGCAAAAATAACGAAAATCTGTGATCACTTCTACTTTCCATAGAAAATTGATTTTCTTGGGATTTTTGTATGAAAAACTAATTCGTTTTTCTTGAAAACTATAAGAGCTAGAGCAAAAATAACGAAAATCTGTGATCACTTCTATTTTCCATAGAAAATTGATTTTCTTGGGATTTTTTATGAAAAACTTTAAATGCGTTTTTCTTGAAAACAATAAGAGCTAGAGCAAAAATAACGAAAATCTGTGATCACTTCTACTTTCCATAGAAAATTGATTTTCTTGGGATTTTTGTATGAAAAACTTTAAATGCGTTTTTCTTTAAAACTATAAGAGCTAGAGCAAAAATAACGAAAATCTGTGATCACTTCTATTTTCCATAGAAAATTGATTTTCTTGGGATTTTTGTATGAAAAACTTTAAATGCGTTTTTCTTTAAAACTATAAGAGCTAGAGAAAAAATAACGAAAATCTGTGATCACTTCTACTTTCCATAGAAAATTGATTTTCTTGGGATTTTTGTATGAAAAACTTGAAATGCGTTTTTCTTGAAAACTATAAGAGCTAGAGCAAAAATAACGAAAATCTGTGATCACTTCTATTTTCCATAGAAAATTGATTTTCTTGGGATTTTTTATGAAAAACTTTAAATGCGTTTTTCTTTAAAACTATAAGAGCTAGAGCAAAAATAACGAAAATCTGTGATCACTTCTACTTTCCATAGAAAATTGATTTTCTTGGGATTTTTGTATGAAAAACTAATTCGTTTTTCTTGAAAACTATAAGAGCTAGAGCAAAAATAACGAAAATCTGTGATCACTTCTATTTTCCATAGAAAATTGATTTTCTTGGGATTTTTTATGAAAAACTTTAAATGCGTTTTTCTTGAAAACAATAAGAGCTAGAGCAAAAATAACGAAAATCTGTGATCACTTCTACTTTCCATAGAAAATTGATTTTCTTGGGATTTTTGTATGAAAAAATTTAAATGCGTTTTTCTTTAAAACTATAAGAGCTAGAGCAAAAATAACGAAAATCTGTGATCACTTCTATTTTCCATAGAAAATTGATTTTCTTGGGATTTTTGTATGAAAAACTTTAAATGCGTTTTTCTTTAAAACTATAAGAGCTAGAGCAAAAATAACGAAAATCTGTGATCACTTCTACTTTCCATAGAAAATTGATTTTCTTGGGATTTTTGTATGAAAAACTTGAAATGCGTTTTTCTTGGAAACTATAAGAGCTAGAGCAAAAATAACGAAAATCTGTGATCACTTCTATTTTCCATAGAAAATTGATTTTCTTGGGATTTTTGTATGAAAAACTTTAAATGCGTTTTTCTTGGAAACTATAAGAGCTAGAGCAAAAATAACGAAAATCTGTGATCACTTCTATTTTCTATAGAAAATTGATTTTATTGGGATTTTTGTATGAAAAACTTTAAATGCGTTTTTCTTGGAAACTATAAGAGCTAGAGCAAAAATAACGAAAATCTGTGATCACTTCTATTTTCCATAGAAAATTGATTTTCTTGGGATTTTTGTATGAAAAACTTAAAATGCGTTTTTCTTGAAAACTATAAGAGCTAGAGCAAAAATAACGAAAATCTGTGATCACTTCCACTTTCCATAGAAAATTGATTTTCTGGGGATTTTTGTATGAAAAACTTTATATGCGTTTTTCTTGGAAACTATAAGAGCTAGAGCAAAAATAACGAAAATCTGTGATCACTTCTACTTTCCATAGAAAATTGATTTTCTTGGGATTTTTGTATGAAAAACTTTAAATGCGTTTTTCTTGAAAACTATAAGAGCTAGAGCAAAAAAAACGAAAATCTGTGATCACTTCTATTTTCCATAGAAAATTGATTTTCTTGGGATTTTTGTATGAAAAACTTTAAATGCGTTTTTCTTGGAAACTATAAGAGCTAGAGCAAAAATAACGAAATTCTGTGATCACTTCTATTTTCCATAGAAAATGGATTTTCTTGGGATTTTTGTATGAAAAACTTTAAATGCGTTTTTCTTGGAAACTATAAGAGCTAGAGCAAAAATAACGAAATTCTGTGATCACTGCTATTTTCCATAGAAAATTGATTTTCTTGGGATTTTTGTATGAAAAACTTTATATGCGTTTTTCTTGGAAACTATAAGAGCTAGAGCAAAAATAACGAAAATCTGTGATCACTTCTATTTTCCATAGAAAATTGATTTTCTTGGGATTTTTGTATGAAAAACTTTAAATGCGTTTTTCTTGGAAACTATAAGAGCTAGAGCAAAAATAACGAAATTCTGTGATCACTTCTATTTTCCATAGAAAATTGATTTTCTTGGGATTTTTGTATGAAAAACTTTAAATGCGTTTTTCTTTAAAACTATAAGAGCTAGAGCAAAAATAACGAAAATCTGTGATCACTTCTACTTTCCATAGAAAATTGATTTTCTTGGGATTTTTGTATGAAAAACTTGAAATGCGTTTTTCTTGGAAACTATAAGAGCTAGAGCAAAAATAACGAAAATCTGTGATCACTTCTATTTTCCATAGAAAATTGATTTTCTTGGGATTTTTGTATGAAAAACTTTAAATGCGTTTTTCTTGGAAACTATAAGAGCTAGAGCAAAAATAACGAAAATCTGTGATCACTTCTATTTTCCATAGAAAATTGATTTTCTTGGGATTTTTGTATGAAAAACTAATTCGTTTTTCTTGAAAACTATAAGAGCTAGAGCAAAAATAACGAAAATCTGTGATCACTTCTACTTTCCATAGAAAATTGATTTTCTTGGGATTTTTGTATGAAAAACTAATTCGTTTTTCTTGAAAACTATAAGAGCTAGAGCAAAAATAACGAAAATCTGTGATCACTTCTATTTTCCATAGAAAATTGATTTTCTTGGGATTTTTTATGAAAAACTTTAAATGCGTTTTTCTTGAAAACAATAAGAGCTAGAGCAAAAATAACGAAAATCTGTGATCACTTCTACTTTCCATAGAAAATTGATTTTCTTGGGATTTTTGTATGAAAAACTTTAAATGCGTTTTTCTTTAAAACTATAAGAGCTAGAGCAAAAATAACGAAAATCTGTGATCACTTCTATTTTCCATAGAAAATTGATTTTCTTGGGATTTTTGTATGAAAAACTTTAAATGCGTTTTTCTTTAAAACTATAAGAGCTAGAGCAAAAATAACGAAAATCTGTGATCACTTCTACTTTCCATAGAAAATTGATTTTCTTGGGATTTTTGTATGAAAAACTTGAAATGCGTTTTTCTTGGAAACTATAAGAGCTAGAGCAAAAATAACGAAAATCTGTGATCACTTCTACTTTCCATAGAAAATTGATTTTCTTGGGATTTTTGTATGAAAAAATTTAAATGCGTTTTTCTTTAAAACTATAAGAGCTAGAGCAAAAATAACGAAAATCTGTGATCACTTCTACTTTCCATAGAAAATTGATTTTCTTGGGATTTTTGTATGAAAAAATTTAAATGCGTTTTTCTTTAAAACTATAAGAGCTAGAGCAAAAATAACGAAAATCTGTGATCACTTCTATTTTCCATAGAAAATTGATTTTCTTGGGATTTTTGTATGAAAAACTTTAAATGCGTTTTTCTTGAAAACTATAAGAGCTAGAGCAAAAATAACGAAAATCTGTGATCACTTCTACTTTCCATAGAAAATTGATTTTCTTGGGATTTTTGTATGAAAAACTTGAAATGCGTTTTTCTTGGAAACTATAAGAGCTAGAGCAAAAATAACGAAAATCTGTGATCACTTCTATTTTCCATAGAAAATTGATTTTATTGGGATTTTTGTATGAAAAACTAATTCGTTTTTCTTGAAAACTATAAGAGCTAGAGCAAAAATAACGAAAATCTGTGATCACTTCTATTTTCCATAGAAAATTGATTTTCTTGGGATTTTTGTATGAAAAAATTTAAATGCGTTTTTCTTTAAAACTATAAGAGCTAGAGCAAAAATAACGAAAATCTGTGATCACTTCTATTTTCCATAGAAAATTGATTTTCTTGGGATTTTTGTATGAAAAACTTTAAATGCGTTTTTCTTTAAAACTATAAGAGCTAGAGCAAAAATAACGAAAATCTGTGATCACTTCTACTTTCCATAGAAAATTGATTTTCTTGGGATTTTTGTATGAAAAACTTGAAATGCGTTTTTCTTGGAAACTATAAGAGCTAGAGCAAAAATAACGAAAATCTGTGATCACTTCTATTTTCCATAGAAAATTGATTTTCTTGGGATTTTTGTATGAAAAACTTTAAATGCGTTTTTCTTGGAAACTATAAGAGCTAGAGCAAAAATAACGAAAATCTGTGATCACTTCTATTTTCTATAGAAAATTGATTTTATTGGGATTTTTGTATGAAAAACTTTAAATGCGTTTTTCTTGGAAACTATAAGAGCTAGAGCAAAAATAACGAAAATCTGTGATCACTTCTATTTTCCATAGAAAATTGATTTTCTTGGGATTTTTGTATGAAAAACTTTAAATGCGTTTTTCTTGAAAACTATAAGAGCTAGAGCAAAAATAACGAAAATCTGTGATCACTTCCACTTTCCATAGAAAATTGATTTTCTTGGGATTTTTGTATGAAAAACTCTATATGCGTTTTTCTTGGAAACTATAAGAGCTAGAGCAAAAATAACGAAAATCTGTGATCACTTCTACTTTCCATAGAAAATTGATTTTCTTGGGATTTTTGTATGAAAAACTTTAAATGCGTTTTTCTTGAAAACTATAAGAGCTAGAGCAAAAAAAACGAAAATCTGTGATCACTTCTATTTTCCATAGAAAATTGATTTTCTTGGGATTTTTGTATGAAAAACTTTAAATGCGTTTTTCTTGGAAACTATAAGAGCTAGAGCAAAAATAACGAAATTCTGTGATCACTTCTATTTTCCATAGAAAATGGATTTTCTTGGGATTTTTGTATGAAAAACTTTAAATGCGTTTTTCTTGGAAACTATAAGAGCTAGAGCAAAAATAACGAAATTCTGTGATCACTGCTATTTTCCATAGAAAATTGATTTTCTTGGGATTTTTGTATGAAAAACTTTATATGCGTTTTTCTTGGAAACTATAAGAGCTAGAGCAAAAATAACGAAAATCTGTGATCACTTCTATTTTCCATAGAAAATTGATTTTCTTGGGATTTTTGTATGAAAAACTTTAAATGCGTTTTTCTTGGAAACTATAAGAGCTAGAGCAAAAATAACGAAATTCTGTGATCACTTCTATTTTCCATAGAAAATTGATTTTCTTGGGATTTTTGTATGAAAAACTTTAAATGCGTTTTTCTTTAAAACTATAAGAGCTAGAGCAAAAATAACGATAATCTGTGATAACTTCTACTTTCCATAGAAAATTGATTTTCTTGGGATTTTTGTATGAAAAACTTTAAATGCGTTTTTCTTGAAAACTATAAGAGCTAGAGCAAAAATAACGAAAATCTGTGATCACTTCTACTTTCCATAGAAAA
Source organism: Pollenia griseotomentosa (assembly GCA_963931875.1). Taxonomy (NCBI): domain Eukaryota; kingdom Metazoa; phylum Arthropoda; class Insecta; order Diptera; family Polleniidae; genus Pollenia; species Pollenia griseotomentosa. Next base: position 126,194,617 of record OZ007562.1, on the reverse strand, counting down.
TTGATTTTCTTGGGATTTTTGTATGAAAAACTTTAAATGCGTTTTTCTTGGAAACTATAAGAGCTAGAGCAAAAATAACGAAAATCTGTGATCACTTCTACTTTCCATAGAAAATTGATTTTCTTGGGATTTTTGTATGAAAAACTTTAAATGCGTTTTTCTTGGAAACTATAAGAGCTAGAGCAAAAATAACGAATATCTGTGATCACTTCTATTTTCCATAGAAAATTGATTTTCTTGGGATTTTTGTATGAAAAACTTTAAATGCGTTTTTCTTGGAAACTATAAGAGCTAGAGCAAAAATAACGAAAATCTGTGATCACTTCTACTTTCCATAGAAAATTGATTTTCTTGGGATTTTTGTATGAAAAACTTTAAATGCGTTTTTCTTGGAAACTATAAGAGCTAGAGCAAAAATAACGAAAATCTGTGATCACTTCTATTTTCCATAGAAAATTGATTTTCTTGGGATTTTTGTATGAAAAACTTTAAATGCGTTTTTCTTGGAAACTATAAGAGCTAGAGCAAAAATAACGAAAATCTGTGATCACTTCTATTTTCCATAGAAAATTGATTTTCTTGGGATTTTTGTATGAAAAACTTTAAATGCGTTTTTCTTGGAAACTATAAGAGCTAGAGCAAAAATAACGATAATCTGTGATAACTTCTACTTTCCATAGAAAATTGATTTTCTTGGGATTTTTGTATGAAAAACTTTAAATGCGTTTTTCTTGAAAACTATAAGAGCTAGAGCAAAAATAACGAAAATCTGTGATCACTTCTACTTTCCATAGAAAATTGATTTTCTTGGGATTTTTGTATGAAAAACTTTAAATGCGTTTTTCTTGGAAACTATAAGAGCTAGAGCAAAAATAACGAAAATCTGTGATCACTTCTACTTTCCATAGAAAATTGATTTTCTTGGGATTTTTGTATGAAAAACTTTAAATGCGTTTTTCTTGGAAACTATAAGAGCTAGAGCAAAAATAACGAAAATCTGTGATCACTTCTATTTTCCATAGAAAATTGATTTTCTTGGGATTTTTGTATGAAAAACTTTAAATGCGTTTTTCTTGGAAACTATAAGAGCTAGAGCAAAAATAACGAAAATCTGTGATCACTTCTACTTTCCATAGAAAATTGATTTTCTTGGGATTTTTGTATGAATAACTTTAAATGCGTTTTTCTTGGAAACTATAAGAGCTAGAGCAAAAATAACGAAAATCTGTGATCACTTCTATTTTCCATAGAAAATTGATTTTCTTGGGATTTTTGTATGAAAAACTTTAAATGCGTTTTTCTTGGAAACTATAAGAGCTAGAGCAAAAATAACGAAAATCTGTGATCACTTCTATTTTCCATAGAAAATTGATTTTCTTGGGATTTTTGTATGAAAAACTTTAAATGCGTTTTTCTTGGAAACTATAAGAGCTAAAGCAAAAATAACGAAAATCTGTGATCACTTCTACTTTCCATAGAAAATTGATTTTCTTGGGATTTTTGTATGAAAAACTTTAAATGCGTTTTTCTTGAAAACTATAAGAGCTAGAGCAAAAATATCGAAAATCTGTGATCACTTCTACTTTCCATAGAAAATTGATTTTCTTGGGATTTTTGTATGAAAAACTTTAAATGCGTTTTTCTTGAAAACTATAAGAGCTAGAGCAAAAATAGCGAAAATTTGTGATCACTTCTATTTTCCATAGAAAATTGATTTTCTTGGGATTTTTGTATGAAAAACTTTAAATGCGTTTTTCTTGGAAACTATAAGAGCTAGAGCAAAAATAACGAAAATCTGTGATCACTTCTATTATCCATAGAAAATTGATTTTCTTGGGATTTTTGTATGAAAAACTTTAAATGCGTTTTTCTTGGAAACTATAAGAGCTAGAGCAAAAATAACGAAAATCTGTGATCACTTCTACTTTCCATAGAAAATTGATTTTCTTGGGATTTTTGTATGAAAAACTTTATATGCGTTTTTCTTGGAAACTATAAGAGCTAGAGCAAAAATAACGAAAATCTGTGATCACTTCTATTTTCCATAGAAAATTGATTTTCTTGGGATTTTTGTATGAAAAACTTTAAATGCGTTTTTCTTGGAAACTATAAGAGCTAGAGCAAAAATAACGAAATTCTGTGATCACTTCTATTTTCCATAGAAAATTGATTTTCTTGGGATTTTTGTATGAAAAACTTTAAATGCGTTTTTCTTTAAAACTATAAGAGCTAGAGCAAAAACAACGAAAATCTGTGATAACTTCTACTTTCCATAGAAAATTGATTTTCTTGGGATTTTTGTATGAAAAACTTTAAATGCGTTTTTCTTGAAAACTATAAGAGCTAGAGCAAAAATAACGAAAATCTGTGATCACTTCTACTTTCCATAGAAAATTGAATTTCTTGGGACTTTTGTATGAAAAACTTTAAATGCGTTTTTCTTGGAAACTACAAGAGCTAGAGCAAAAATAACGAAAATCTGTGATCACTTCTATTTTCCATAGAAAATTGATTTTCCTGGGATTTTTGTATGAAAAACTTTAAATGCGTTTTTCTTGAAAACTATAAGAGCTAGAGCAAAAATAACGAAAATCTGTGATCACTTCTACTTTCCATAGAAAATTGATTTTCTTGGGATTTTTGTATGAAAAACTTTAAATGCGTTTTTCTTGGAAACTATAAGAGCTAGAGCAAAAATAACGAAAATCTGTGATCACTTCTACTTTCCATAGAAAATTGATTTTCTTGGGATTTTTGTATGAAAAACTTTAAATGCGTTTTTCTTGGAAACTATAAGAGCTAGAGCAAAAATAACGAAAATCTGTGATCACTTCTATTATCCATAGAAAATTGATTTTCTTGGGATTTTTGTATGAAAAACTTTAAATGCGTTTTTCTTGGAAACTATAAGAGCTAGAGCAAAAATAACGAAATTCTGTGATCACTTCTATTTTCCATAGAAAATTGATTTTCTTGGGATTTTTGTATGAAAAACTTTATATGCGTTTTTCTTGGAAACTATAAGAGCTAGAGCAAAAATAACGAAAATCTGTAATCACTTCTATTTTCCATAGAAAATTGATTTTCTTGGGATTTTTGTATGAAAAACTTTAAAAGCGTTTTTCTTGGAAACTATAAGAGCTAGAGCAAAAATAACGAAATTCTGTGATCACTTCTATTTTCCATAGAAAATTGATTTTCTTGGGATTTTTGTATGAAAAACTTTAAATGCGTTTTTCTTTAAAACTATAAGAGCTAGAGCAAAAATAACGAAAATCTGTGATAACTTCTACTTTCCATAGAAAATTGATTTTCTTGGGATTTTTGTATGAAAAACTTTAAATGCGTTTTTCTTGAAAACTATAAGAGCTAGAGCAAAAATAACGAAAATCTGTGATCACTTCTACTTTCCATAGAAAATTGATTTTCTTGGGATTTTTGTATGAAAAACTTTAAATGCGTTTTTCTTGGAAACTATAAGAGCTAGAGCAAAAATAACGAAAATCTGTGATCACTTCTATTATCCATAGAAAATTGATTTTCTTGGGATTTTTGTATGAAAAACTTTAAATGCGTTTTTCTTGGAAACTATAAGAGCTAGAGCAAAAATAACGAAAATCTGTGATCACTTCTACTTTCCATAGAAAATTGATTTTCTTGGGATTTTTGTATGAAAAACTTTATATGCGTTTTTCTTGGAAACTATAAGAGCTAGAGCAAAAATAACGAAAATCTGTGATCACTTCTATTTTCCATAGAAAATTGATTTTCTTTGGATTTTTGTATGAAAAACTTTAAATGCGTTTTTCTTGGAAACTATAAGAGCTAGAGCAAAAATAACGAAATTCTGTGATCACTTCTATTTTCCATAGAAAATTGATTTTCTTGGGATTTTTGTATGAAAAACTTTAAATGCGTTTTTCTTGGAAACTATAAGAGCTAGAGCAAAAATAACGAAATTCTGTGATCACTTCTATTTTCCATAGAAAATGGATTTTCTTGGGATTTTTGTATGAAAAACTTTAAATGCGTTTTTCTTGGAAACTATAAGAGCTAGAGCAAAAATAACGAAATTCTGTGATCACTGCTATTTTCCATAGAAAATTGATTTTCTTGGGATTTTTGTATGAAAAACTTTATATGCGTTTTTCTTGGAAACTATAAGAGCTAGAGCAAAAATAACGAAAATCTGTGATCACTTCTATTTTCCATAGAAAATTGATTTTCTTGGGATTTTTGTATGAAAAACTTTAAATGCGTTTTTCTTGAAAACTATAAGAGCTAGAGCAAAAATAACGAAAATCTGTGATCACTTCCACTTTCCATAGAAAATTGATTTTCTTGGGATTTTTGTATGAAAAACTCTATATGCGTTTTTCTTGGAAACTATAAGAGCTAGAGCAAAAATAACGAAAATCTGTGATCACTTCTACTTTCCATAGAAAATTGATTTTCTTGGGATTTTTGTATGAAAAACTTTAAATGCGTTTTTCTTGAAAACTATAAGAGCTAGAGCAAAAAAAACGAAAATCTGTGATCACTTCTATTTTCCATAGAAAATTGATTTTCTTGGGATTTTTGTATGAAAAACTTTAAATGCGTTTTTCTTGGAAACTATAAGAGCTAGAGCAAAAATAACGAAATTCTGTGATCACTTCTATTTTCCATAGAAAATGGATTTTCTTGGGATTTTTGTATGAAAAACTTTAAATGCGTTTTTCTTGGAAACTATAAGAGCTAGAGCAAAAATAACGAAATTCTGTGATCACTGCTATTTTCCATAGAAAATTGATTTTCTTGGGATTTTTGTATGAAAAACTTTATATGCGTTTTTCTTGGAAACTATAAGAGCTAGAGCAAAAATAACGAAAATCTGTGATCACTTCTATTTTCCATAGAAAATTGATTTTCTTGGGATTTTTGTATGAAAAACTTTAAATGCGTTTTTCTTGGAAACTATAAGAGCTAGAGCAAAAATAACGAAATTCTGTGATCACTTCTATTTTCCATAGAAAATTGATTTTCTTGGGATTTTTGTATGAAAAACTTTAAATGCGTTTTTCTTTAAAACTATAAGAGCTAGAGCAAAAATAACGATAATCTGTGATAACTTCTACTTTCCATAGAAAATTGATTTTCTTGGGATTTTTGTATGAAAAACTTTAAATGCGTTTTTCTTGAAAACTATAAGAGCTAGAGCAAAAATAACGAAAATCTGTGATCACTTCTACTTTCCATAGAAAATTGATTTTCTTGGGATTTTTGTATGAAAAACTTTAAATGCGTTTTTCTTGGAAACTATAAGAGCTAGAGCAAAAATAACGAAAATCTGTGATCACTTCTACTTTCCATAGAAAATTGATTTTCTTGGGATTTTTGTATGAAAAACTTTAAATGCGTTTTTCTTGGAAACTATAAGAGCTAGAGCAAAAATAACGAATATCTGTGATCACTTCTATTTTCCATAGAAAATTGATTTTCTTGGGATTTTTGTATGAAAAACTTTAAATGCGTTTTTCTTGGAAACTATAAGAGCTAGAGCAAAAATAACGAATATCTGTGATCACTTCTATTTTCCATAGAAAATTGATTTTCTTGGGATTTTTGTATGAAAAACTTTAAATGCGTTTTTCTTGGAAACTATAAGAGCTAGAGCAAAAATAACGAAAATCTGTGATCACTTCTACTTTCCATAGAAAATTGATTTTCTTGGGATTTTTGTATGAAAAACTTTAAATGCGTTTTTCTTGGAAACTATAAGAGCTAGAGCAAAAATAACGAATATCTGTGATCACTTCTATTTTCCATAGAAAATTGATTTTCTTGGGATTTTTGTATGAAAAACTTTAAATGCGTTTTTCTTGGAAACTATAAGAGCTAGAGCAAAAATAACGAAAATCTGTGATCACTTCTACTTTCCATAGAAAATTGATTTTCTTGGGATTTTTGTATGAAAAACTTTAAATGCGTTTTTCTTGGAAACTATAAGAGCTAGAGCAAAAATAACGAAAATCTGTGATCACTTCTATTTTCCATAGAAAATTGATTTTCTTGGGATTTTTGTATGAAAAACTTTAAATGCGTTTTTCTTGGAAACTATAAGAGCTAGAGCAAAAATAACGAAAATCTGTGATCACTTCTATTTTCCATAGAAAATTGATTTTCTTGGGATTTTTGTATGAAAAACTTTAAATGCGTTTTTCTTGGAAACTATAAGAGCTAGAGCAAAAATAACGATAATCTGTGATAACTTCTACTTTCCATAGAAAATTGATTTTCTTGGGATTTTTGTATGAAAAACTTTAAATGCGTTTTTCTTGAAAACTATAAGAGCTAGAGCAAAAATAACGAAAATCTGTGATCACTTCTACTTTCCATAGAAAATTGATTTTCTTGGGATTTTTGTATGAAAAACTTTAAATGCGTTTTTCTTGGAAACTATAAGAGCTAGAGCAAAAATAACGAAAATCTGTGATCACTTCTACTTTCCATAGAAAATTGATTTTCTTGGGATTTTTGTATGAAAAACTTTAAATGCGTTTTTCTTGGAAACTATAAGAGCTAGAGCAAAAATAACGAAAATCTGTGATCACTTCTATTTTCCATAGAAAATTGATTTTCTTGGGATTTTTGTATGAAAAACTTTAAATGCGTTTTTCTTGGAAACTATAAGAGCTAGAGCAAAAATAACGAAAATCTGTGATCACTTCTACTTTCCATAGAAAATTGATTTTCTTGGGATTTTTGTATGAATAACTTTAAATGCGTTTTTCTTGGAAACTATAAGAGCTAGAGCAAAAATAACGAAAATCTGTGATCACTTCTATTTTCCATAGAAAATTGATTTTCTTGGGATTTTTGTATGAAAAACTTTAAATGCGTTTTTCTTGGAAACTATAAGAGCTAGAGCAAAAATAACGAAAATCTGTGATCACTTCTATTTTCCATAGAAAATTGATTTTCTTGGGATTTTTGTATGAAAAACTTTAAATGCGTTTTTCTTGGAAACTATAAGAGCTAAAGCAAAAATAACGAAAATCTGTGATCACTTCTACTTTCCATAGAAAATTGATTTTCTTGGGATTTTTGTATGAAAAACTTTAAATGCGTTTTTCTTGAAAACTATAAGAGCTAGAGCAAAAATATCGAAAATCTGTGATCACTTCTACTTTCCATAGAAAATTGATTTTCTTGGGATTTTTGTATGAAAAACTTTAAATGCGTTTTTCTTGAAAACTATAAGAGCTAGAGCAAAAATAGCGAAAATCTGTGATCACTTCTATTTTCCATAGAAAATTGATTTTCTTGGGATTTTTGTATGAAAAACTTTAAATGCGTTTTTCTAGGAAACTATAAGAGCTAGAGCAAAAATAACGAAAATCTGTGATCACTTCTATTATCCATAGAAAATTGATTTTCTTGGGATTTTTGTATGAAAAACTTTAAATGCGTTTTTCTTGGAAACTATAAGAGCTAGAGCAAAAATAACGAAAATCTGTGATCACTTCTACTTTCCATAGAAAATTGATTTTCTTGGGATTTTTGTATGAAAAACTTTATATGCGTTTTTCTTGGAAACTATAAGAGCTAGAGCAAAAATAACGAAAATCTGTGATCACTTCTATTTTCCATAGAAAATTGATTTTCTTGGGATTTTTGTATGAAAAACTTTAAATGCGTTTTTCTTGGAAACTATAAGAGCTAGAGCAAAAATAACGAAATTCTGTGATCACTTCTATTTTCCATAGAAAATTGATTTTCTTGGGATTTTTGTATGAAAAACTTTAAATGCGTTTTTCTTTAAAACTATAAGAGCTAGAGCAAAAACAACGAAAATCTGTGATAACTTCTACTTTCCATAGAAAATTGATTTTCTTGGGATTTTTGTATGAAAAACTTTAAATGCGTTTTTCTTGAAAACTATAAGAGCTAGAGCAAAAATAACGAAAATCTGTGATCACTTCTACTTTCCATAGAAAATTGAATTTCTTGGGACTTTTGTATGAAAAACTTTAAATGCGTTTTTCTTTAAAACTATAAGAGCTAGAGCAAAAACAACGAAAATCTGTGATAACTTCTACTTTCCATAGAAAATTGAATTTCTTGGGACTTTTGTATGAAAAACTTTAAATGCGTTTTTCTTGGAAACTACAAGAGCTAGAGCAAAAATAACGAAAATCTGTGATCACTTCTATTTTCCATAGAAAATTGATTTTCCTGGGATTTTTGTATGAAAAACTTTAAATGCGTTTTTCTTGAAAACTATAAGAGCTAGAGCAAAAATAACGAAAATCTGTGATCACTTCTACTTTCCATAGAAAATTGATTTTCTTGGGATTTTTGTATGAAAAACTTTAAATGCGTTTTTCTTGGAAACTATAAGAGCTAGAGCAAAAATAACGAAAATCTGTGATCACTTCTACTTTCCATAGAAAATTGATTTTCTTGGGATTTTTGTATGAAAAACTTTAAATGCGTTTTTCTTAGAAACTATAAGAGCTAGAGCAAAAATAACGAAAATCTGTGATCACTTCTATTATCCATAGAAAATTGATTTTCTTGGGATTTTTGTATGAAAAACTTTAAATGCGTTTTTCTTGGAAACTATAAGAGCTAGAGCAAAAATAACGAAATTCTGTGATCACTTCTATTTTCCATAGAAAATTGATTTTCTTGGGATTTTTGTATGAAAAACTTTAAATGCGTTTTTCTTTAAAACTATAAGAGCTAGAGCAAAAACAACGAAAATCTGTGATAACTTCTACTTTCCATAGAAAATTGAATTTCTTGGGACTTTTGTATGAAAAACTTTAAATGCGTTTTTCTTGGAAACTACAAGAGCTAGAGCAAAAATAACGAAAATCTGTGATCACTTCTATTTTCCATAGAAAATTGATTTTCCTGGGATTTTTGTATGAAAAACTTTAAATGCGTTTTTCTTGAAAACTATAAGAGCTAGAGCAAAAATAACGAAAATCTGTGATCACTTCTACTTTCCATAGAAAATTGAATTTCTTGGGACTTTTGTATGAAAAACTTTAAATGCGTTTTTCTTTAAAACTATAAGAGCTAGAGCAAAAACAACGAAAATCTGTGATAACTTCTACTTTCCATAGAAAATTGAATTTCTTGGGACTTTTGTATGAAAAACTTTAAATGCGTTTTTCTTGGAAACTACAAGAGCTAGAGCAAAAATAACGAAAATCTGTGATCACTTCTATTTTCCATAGAAAATTGATTTTCCTGGGATTTTTGTATGAAAAACTTTAAATGCGTTTTTCTTGAAAACTATAAGAGCTAGAGCAAAAATAACGAAAATCTGTGATCACTTCTACTTTCCATAGAAAATTGATTTTCTTGGGATTTTTGTATGAAAAACTTTAAATGCGTTTTTCTTGGAAACTATAAGAGCTAGAGCAAAAATAACGAAAATCTGTGATCACTTCTACTTTCCATAGAAAATTGATTTTCTTGGGATTTTTGTATGAAAAACTTTATATGCGTTTTTCTTGGAAACTATAAGAGCTAGAGCAAAAATAACGAAAATCTGTGATCACTTCTATTTTCCATAGAAAATTGATTTTCTTGGGATTTTTGTATGAAAAACTTTAAATGCGTTTTTCTTGGAAACTATAAGAGCTAGAGCAAAAATAACGAAAATCTGTGATCACTTCTACTTTCCATAGAAAATTGATTTTCTTGGGATTTTTGTATGAAAAACTTTATATGCGTTTTTCTTGGAAACTATAAGAGCTAGAGCAAAAATAACGAAAATCTGTGATCACTTCTATTTTCCATAGAAAATTGATTTTCTTGGGATTTTTGTATGAAAAACTTTAAATGCGTTTTTCTTGGAAACTATAAGAGCTAGAGCAAAAACAACGAAAATCTGTGATAACTTCTACTTTCCATAGAAAATTGATTTTCTTGGGATTTTTGTATGAAAAACTTTAAATGCGTTTTTCTTGAAAACTATAAGAGCTAGAGCAAAAATAACGAAAATCTGTGATCACTTCTACTTTCCATAGAAAATTGAATTTCTTGGGACTTTTGTATGAAAAACTTTAAATGCGTTTTTCTTTAAAACTATAAGAGCTAGAGCAAAAACAACGAAAATCTGTGATAACTTCTACTTTCCATAGAAAATTGAATTTCTTGGGACTTTTGTATGAAAAACTTTAAATGCGTTTTTCTTGGAAACTACAAGAGCTAGAGCAAAAATAACGAAAATCTGTGATCACTTCTATTTTCCATAGAAAATTGATTTTCCTGGGATTTTTGTATGAAAAACTTTAAATGCGTTTTTCTTGAAAACTATAAGAGCTAGAGCAAAAATAACGAAAATCTGTGATCACTTCTACTTTCCATAGAAAATTGATTTTCTTGGGATTTTTGTATGAAAAACTTTATATGCGTTTTTCTTGGAAACTATAAGAGCTAGAGCAAAAATAACGAAAATCTGTGATCACTTCTATTTTCCATAGAAAATTGATTTTCTTGGGATTTTTGTATGAAAAACTTTAAATGCGTTTTTCTTGGAAACTATAAGAGCTAGAGCAAAAACAACGAAAATCTGTGATAACTTCTACTTTCCATAGAAAATTGATTTTCTTGGGATTTTTGTATGAAAAACTTTAAATGCGTTTTTCTTGAAAACTATAAGAGCTAGAGCAAAAATAACGAAAATCTGTGATCACTTCTACTTTCCATAGAAAATTGAATTTCTTGGGACTTTTGTATGAAAAACTTTAAATGCGTTTTTCTTTAAAACTATAAGAGCTAGAGCAAAAACAACGAAAATCTGTGATAACTTCTACTTTCCATAGAAAATTGAATTTCTTGGGACTTTTGTATGAAAAACTTTAAATGCGTTTTTCTTGGAAACTACAAGAGCTAGAGCAAAAATAACGAAAATCTGTGATCACTTCTATTTTCCATAGAAAATTGATTTTCCTGGGATTTTTGTATGAAAAACTTTAAATGCGTTTTTCTTGAAAACTATAAGAGCTAGAGCAAAAATAACGAAAATCTGTGATCACTTCTACTTTCCATAGAAAATTGATTTTCTTGGGATTTTTGTATGAAAAACTTTAAATGCGTTTTTCTTGGAAACTATAAGAGCTAGAGCAAAAATAACGAAAATCTGTGATCACTTCTACTTTCCATAGAAAATTGATTTTCTTGGGATTTTTGTATGAAAAACTTTAAATGCGTTTTTCTTGGAAACTATAAGAGCTAGAGCAAAAATAACGAAAATCTGTGATCACTTCTATTATCCATAGAAAATTGATTTTCTTGGGATTTTTGTATGAAAAACTTTAAATGCGTTTTTCTTGGAAACTATAAGAGCTAGAGCAAAAATAACGAAATTCTGTGATCACTTCTATTTTCCATAGAAAATTGATTTTCTTGGGATTTTTGTATGAAAAACTTTAAATGCGTTTTTCTTTAAAACTATAAGAGCTAGAGCAAAAACAACGAAAATCTGTGATAACTTCTACTTTCCATAGAAAATTGAATTTCTTGGGACTTTTGTATGAAAAACTTTAAATGCGTTTTTCTTGGAAACTACAAGAGCTAGAGCAAAAATAACGAAAATCTGTGATCACTTCTATTTTCCATAGAAAATTGATTTTCCTGGGATTTTTGTATGAAAAACTTTAAATGCGTTTTTCTTGAAAACTATAAGAGCTAGAGCAAAAATAACGAAAATCTGTGATCACTTCTACTTTCCATAGAAAATTGAATTTCTTGGGACTTTTGTATGAAAAACTTTAAATGCGTTTTTCTTTAAAACTATAAGAGCTAGAGCAAAAACAACGAAAATCTGTGATAACTTCTACTTTCCATAGAAAATTGAATTTCTTGGGACTTTTGTATGAAAAACTTTAAATGCGTTTTTCTTGGAAACTACAAGAGCTAGAGCAAAAATAACGAAAATCTGTGATCACTTCTATTTTCCATAGAAAATTGATTTTCCTGGGATTTTTGTATGAAAAACTTTAAATGCGTTTTTCTTGAAAACTATAAGAGCTAGAGCAAAAATAACGAAAATCTGTGATCACTTCTACTTTCCATAGAAAATTGATTTTCTTGGGATTTTTGTATGAAAAACTTTAAATGCGTTTTTCTTGGAAACTATAAGAGCTAGAGCAAAAATAACGAAAATCTGTGATCACTTCTACTTTCCATAGAAAATTGATTTTCTTGGGATTTTTGTATGAAAAACTTTATATGCGTTTTTCTTGGAAACTATAAGAGCTAGAGCAAAAATAACGAAAATCTGTGATCACTTCTATTTTCCATAGAAAATTGATTTTCTTGGGATTTTTGTATGAAAAACTTTAAATGCGTTTTTCTTGGAAACTATAAGAGCTAGAGCAAAAATAACGAAAATCTGTGATCACTTCTACTTTCCATAGAAAATTGATTTTCTTGGGATTTTTGTATGAAAAACTTTATATGCGTTTTTCTTGGAAACTATAAGAGCTAGAGCAAAAATAACGAAAATCTGTGATCACTTCTATTTTCCATAGAAAATTGATTTTCTTGGGATTTTTGTATGAAAAACTTTAAATGCGTTTTTCTTGGAAACTATAAGAGCTAGAGCAAAAATAACGAAATTCTGTGATCACTTCTATTTTCCATAGAAAATTGATTTTCTTGGGACTTTTGTATGAAAAACTTTAAATGCGTTTTTCTTTAAAACTATAAGAGCTAGAGCAAAAACAACGAAAATCTGTGATAACTTCTACTTTCCATAGAAAATTGAATTTCTTGGGACTTTTGTATGAAAAACTTTAAATGCGTTTTTCTTGGAAACTACAAGAGCTAGAGCAAAAATAACGAAAATCTGTGATCACTTCTATTTTCCATAGAAAATTGATTTTCCTGGGATTTTTGTATGAAAAACTTTAAATGCGTTTTTCTTGAAAACTATAAGAGCTAGAGCAAAAATAACGAAAATCTGTGATCACTTCTACTTTCCATAGAAAATTGATTTTCTTGGGATTTTTGTATGAAAAACTTTAAATGCGTTTTTCTTGGAAACTATAAGAGCTAGAGCAAAAATAACGAAAATCTGTGATCACTTCTACTTTCCATAGAAAATTGATTTTCTTGGGATTTTTGTATGAAAAACTTTAAATGCGTTTTTCTTGGAAACTATAAGAGCTAGAGCAAAAATAACGAAAATCTGTGATCACTTCTATTATCCATAGAAAATTGATTTTCTTGGGATTTTTGTATGAAAAACTTTAAATGCGTTTTTCTTGGAAACTATAAGAGCTAGAGCAAAAATAACGAAATTCTGTGATCACTTCTATTTTCCATAGAAAATTGATTTTCTTGGGATTTTTGTATGAAAAACTTTAAATGCGTTTTTCTTTAAAACTATAAGAGCTAGAGCAAAAACAACGAAAATCTGTGATAACTTCTACTTTCCATAGAAAATTGAATTTCTTGGGACTTTTGTATGAAAAACTTTAAATGCGTTTTTCTTGGAAACTACAAGAGCTAGAGCAAAAATAACGAAAATCTGTGATCACTTCTATTTTCCATAGAAAATTGATTTTCCTGGGATTTTTGTATGAAAAACTTTAAATGCGTTTTTCTTGAAAACTATAAGAGCTAGAGCAAAAATAACGAAAATCTGTGATCACTTCTACTTTCCATAGAAAATTGAATTTCTTGGGACTTTTGTATGAAAAACTTTAAATGCGTTTTTCTTTAAAACTATAAGAGCTAGAGCAAAAACAACGAAAATCTGTGATAACTTCTACTTTCCATAGAAAATTGAATTTCTTGGGACTTTTGTATGAAAAACTTTAAATGCGTTTTTCTTGGAAACTACAAGAGCTAGAGCAAAAATAACGAAAATCTGTGATCACTTCTATTTTCCATAGAAAATTGATTTTCCTGGGATTTTTGTATGAAAAACTTTAAATGCGTTTTTCTTGAAAACTATAAGAGCTAGAGCAAAAATAACGAAAATCTGTGATCACTTCTACTTTCCATAGAAAATTGATTTTCTTGGGATTTTTGTATGAAAAACTTTAAATGCGTTTTTCTTGGAAACTATAAGAGCTAGAGCAAAAATAACGAAAATCTGTGATCACTTCTACTTTCCATAGAAAATTGATTTTCTTGGGATTTTTGTATGAAAAACTTTAAATGCGTTTTTCTTGGAAACTATAAGAGCTAGAGCAAAAATAACGAAAATCTGTGATCACTTCTATTATCCATAGAAAATTGATTTTCTTGGGATTTTTGTATGAAAAACTTTAAATGCGTTTTTCTTGGAAACTATAAGAGCTAGAGCAAAAATAACGAAATTCTGTGATCACTTCTATTTTCCATAGAAAATTGATTTTCTTGGGATTTTTGTATGAAAAACTTTAAATGCGTTTTTCTTTAAAACTATAAGAGCTAGAGCAAAAACAACGAAAATCTGTGATAACTTCTACTTTCCATAGAAAATTGATTTTCTTGGGATTTTTGTATGAAAAACTTTAAATGCGTTTTTCTTGAAAACTATAAGAGCTAGAGCAAAAATAACGAAAATCTGTGATCACTTCTACTTTCCATAGAAAATTGAATTTCTTGGGACTTTTGTATGAAAAACTTTAAATGCGTTTTTCTTTAAAACTATAAGAGCTAGAGCAAAAACAACGAAAATCTGTGATAACTTCTACTTTCCATAGAAAATTGAATTTCTTGGGACTTTTGTATGAAAAACTTTAAATGCGTTTTTCTTGGAAACTACAAGAGCTAGAGCAAAAATAACGAAAATCTGTGATCACTTCTATTTTCCATAGAAAATTGATTTTCCTGGGATTTTTGTATGAAAAACTTTAAATGCGTTTTTCTTGAAAACTATAAGAGCTAGAGCAAAAATAACGAAAATCTGTGATCACTTCTACTTTCCATAGAAAATTGATTTTCTTGGGATTTTTGTATGAAAAACTTTAAATGCGTTTTTCTTGGAAACTATAAGAGCTAGAGCAAAAATAACGAAAATCTGTGATCACTTCTACTTTCCATAGAAAATTGATTTTCTTGGGATTTTTGTATGAAAAACTTTAAATGCGTTTTTCTTGGAAACTATAAGAGCTAGAGCAAAAATAACGAAAATCTGTGATCACTTCTATTATCCATAGAAAATTGATTTTCTTGGGATTTTTGTATGAAAAACTTTAAATGCGTTTTTCTTGGAAACTATAAGAGCTAGAGCAAAAATAACGAAAATCTGTGATCACTTCTACTTTCCATAGAAAATTGATTTTCTTGGGATTTTTGTATGAAAAACTTTAAATGCGTTTTTCTTGGAAACTATAAGAGCTAGAGCAAAAATAACGAAAATCTGTGATCACTTCTATTATCCATAGAAAATTGATTTTCTTGGGATTTTTGTATGAAAAACTTTAAATGCGTTTTTCTTGGAAACTATAAGAGCTAGAGCAAAAATAACGAAAATCTGTGATCACTTCTACTTTCCATAGAAAATTGATTTTCTTGGGATTTTTGTATGAAAAACTTTAAATGCGTTTTTCTTGGAAACTATAAGAGCTAGAGCAAAAATAACGAAAATCTGTGATCACTTCTACTTTCCATAGAAAATTGATTTTCTTGGGATTTTTGTATGAAAAACTTTAAATGCGTTTTTCTTGGAAACTATAAGAGCTAGAGCAAAAATAACGAAAATCTGTGATCACTTCTATTATCCATAGAAAATTGATTTTCTTGGGATTTTTGTATGAAAAACTTTAAATGCGTTTTTCTTGGAAACTATAAGAGCTAGAGCAAAAATAACGAAATTCTGTGATCACTTCTATTTTCCATAGAAAATTGATTTTCTTGGGATTTTTGTATGAAAAACTTTATATGCGTTTTTCTTGGAAACTATAAGAGCTAGAGCAAAAATAACGAAAATCTGTAATCACTTCTATTTTCCATAGAAAATTGATTTTCTTGGGATTTTTGTATGAAAAACTTTAAAAGCGTTTTTCTTGGAAACTATAAGAGCTAGAGCAAAAATAACGAAATTCTGTGATCACTTCTATTTTCCATAGAAAATTGATTTTCTTGGGATTTTTGTATGAAAAACTTTAAATGCGTTTTTCTTGGAAACTATAAGAGCTAGAGCAAAAATAACGAAAATCTGTGATCACTTCTACTTTCCATAGAAAATTGATTTTCTTGGGATTTTTGTATGAAAAACTTTAAATGCGTTTTTCTTGGAAACTATAAGAGCTAGAGCAAAAATAACGAAAATCTGTGATCACTTCTATTATCCATAGAAAATTGATTTTCTTGGGATTTTTGTATGAAAAACTTTAAATGCGTTTTTCTTGGAAACTATAAGAGCTAGAGCAAAAATAACGAAAATCTGTGATCACTTCTACTTTCCATAGAAAATTGATTTTCTTGGGATTTTTGTATGAAAAACTTTAAATGCGTTTTTCTTGGAAACTATAAGAGCTAGAGCAAAAATAACGAAAATCTGTGATCACTTCTATTATCCATAGAAAATTGATTTTCTTGGGATTTTTGTATGAAAAACTTTAAATGCGTTTTTCTTGGAAACTATAAGAGCTAGAGCAAAAATAACGAAAATCTGTGATCACTTCTACTTTCCATAGAAAATTGATTTTCTTGGGATTTTTGTATGAAAAACTTTAAATGCGTTTTTCTTGGAAACTATAAGAGCTAGAGCAAAAATAACGAAAATCTGTGATCACTTCTACTTTCCATAGAAAATTGATTTTCTTGGGATTTTTGTATGAAAAACTTTAAATGCGTTTTTCTTGGAAACTATAAGAGCTAGAGCAAAAATAACGAAAATCTGTGATCACTTCTATTATCCATAGAAAATTGATTTTCTTGGGATTTTTGTATGAAAAACTTTAAATGCGTTTTTCTTGGAAACTATAAGAGCTAGAGCAAAAATAACGAAATTCTGTGATCACTTCTATTTTCCATAGAAAATTGATTTTCTTGGGATTTTTGTATGAAAAACTTTATATGCGTTTTTCTTGGAAACTATAAGAGCTAGAGCAAAAATAACGAAAATCTGTAATCACTTCTATTTTCCATAGAAAATTGATTTTCTTGGGATTTTTGTATGAAAAACTTTAAAAGCGTTTTTCTTGGAAACTATAAGAGCTAGAGCAAAAATAACGAAATTCTGTGATCACTTCTATTTTCCATAGAAAATTGATTTTCTTGGGATTTTTGTATGAAAAACTTTAAATGCGTTTTTCTTTAAAACTATAAGAGCTAGAGCAAAAATAACGAAAATCTGTGATAACTTCTACTTTCCATAGAAAATTGATTTTCTTGGGATTTTTGTATGAAAAACTTTAAATGCGTTTTTCTTGAAAACTATAAGAGCTAGAGCAAAAATAACGAAAATCTGTGATCACTTCTACTTTCCATAGAAAATTGATTTTCTTGGGATTTTTGTATGAAAAACTTTAAATGCGTTTTTCTTGGAAACTATAAGAGCTAGAGCAAAAATAACGAAAATCTGTGATCACTTCTATTATCCATAGAAAATTGATTTTCTTGGGATTTTTGTATGAAAAACTTTAAATGCGTTTTTCTTGGAAACTATAAGAGCTAGAGCAAAAATAACGAAAATCTGTGATCACTTCTACTTTCCATAGAAAATTGATTTTCTTGGGATTTTTGTATGAAAAACTTTATATGCGTTTTTCTTGGAAACTATAAGAGCTAGAGCAAAAATAACGAAAATCTGTGATCACTTCTATTTTCCATAGAAAATTGATTTTCTTTGGATTTTTGTATGAAAAACTTTAAATGCGTTTTTCTTGGAAACTATAAGAGCTAGAGCAAAAATAACGAAATTCTGTGATCACTTCTATTTTCCATAGAAAATTGATTTTCTTGGGATTTTTGTATGAAAAACTTTAAATGCGTTTTTCTTGGAAACTATAAGAGCTAGAGCAAAAATAACGAAAATCTGTGATCACTTCTACTTTCCATAGAAAATTGAATTTCTTGGGACTTTTGTATGAAAAACTTTAAATGCGTTTTTCTTGGAAACTACAAGAGCTAGAGCAAAAATAACGAAAATCTGTGATCACTTCTATTTTCCATAGAAAATTGATTTTCCTGGGATTTTTGTATGAAAAACTTTAAATGCGTTTTTCTTGAAAACTATAAGAGCTAGAGCAAAAATAACGAAAATCTGTGATCACTTCTACTTTCCATAGAAAATTGATTTTCTTGGGATTTTTGTATGAAAAACTTTAAATGCGTTTTTCTTGGAAACTATAAGAGCTAGAGCAAAAATAACGAAAATCTGTGATCACTTCTATTTTCCATCGAAAATTGATTTTCTTGGGATTTTTGTATGAAAAACTTTAAATGCGTTTTTCTTGGAAACTATAAGAGCTAGAGTAAAAATAACGAAAATCTGTGATCACTTCTATTTTCCATAGAAAATTGATTTTCTTGGGATTTTTGTATGAAAAACTTTAAATGCGTTTTTCTTTAAAACTATAAGAGCTAGAGCAAAAATAACGAAAATCTGTGATCACTTCTACTTTCCATAGAAAATTGATTTTCTTGGGATTTTTGTATGAAAAACTTTAAATGCGTTTTTCTTGGAAACTATAAGAGCTAGAGCAAAAATAACGAAAATCTGTGATCACTTCTATTTTCCATAGAAAATTGATTTTCTTGGGATTTTTGTATGAAAAACTTTAAATGCGTTTTTCTTGGAAACTATAAGAGCTAGAGCAAAAATAACGAAAATCTGTGATCACTTCTACTTTCCATAGAAAATTGATTTTCTTGGGATTTTTGTATGAAAAAATTTAAATGCGTTTTTCTTGGAAACTATAAGAGCTAGAGCAAAAATAACGAAAATCTGTGATCACTTCTATTTTCCATAGAAAATTGATTTTCTTGGGATTTTTGTATGAAAAACTTTAAATGCGTTTTTCTTGGAAACTATAAGAGCTAGAGCAAAAATAACGAAAATCTGTGATCACTTCTATTTTCCATAGAAAATTGATTTTCTTGGGATTTTTGTATGAAAAACTTTAAATGCGTTTTTCTTGGAAACTATAAGAGCTAGAGCAAAAATAACGAAAATCTGTGATCACTTCTATTTTCCATAGAAAATTGATTTTCTTGGGATTTTTGTATGAAAAACTTTAAATGCGTTTTTCTTGGAAACTATAAGAGCTAGAGCAAAAATAACGAAAATCTGTGATCACTTCTGTTTTCCATAGAAAATTGATTTTCTTGGGATTTTTGTATGAAAAACTTTAAATGCGTTTTTCTTGGAAACTATAAGAGCTAGAGCAAAAATAACGAAAATCTGTGATCACTTCTACTTTCCATAGAAAATTGATTTTCTTGGGATTTTTGTGTGAAAAACTTTAAATGCGTTTGGAAACTATAAGAGCTAGAGCAAAAATAACGAAAATCTGTGATCACTTCTATTTTCCATAGAAAATTGATTTTCTTGGGATTTTTGTATGAAAAACTTTAAATGCGTTTTTCTTGGAAACTATAAGAGCTAGAGCAAAAATAACGAAAATCTGTGATCACTTCTATTTTCCATAGAAAATTGATTTTCTTGGGATTTTTGTATGAAAAACTTTAAATGCGTTTTTCTTTAAAACTATAAGAGCTAGAGCAAAAATAACGAAAATCTGTGATCACTTCTACTTTCCATAGAAAATTGATTTTCTTGGGATTTTTGTATGAAAAACTTTAAATGCGTTTTTATTGAAAACTATAAGAGCTAGAGCAAAAATAACGAAAATCTGTGATCACTTCTACTTTCCATAGAAAATTGATTTTCTTGGGATTTTTGTATGAAAAACTTTAAATGCGTTTTTCTTGGAAACTATAAGAGCTAGAGCAAAAATAACGAAAATCTGTGATCACTTCTATTTTCCATAGAAAATTGATTTTCTTGGGATTTTTGTATGAAAAACTTTAAATGCGTTTTTCTTGGAAACTATAAGAGCTAGAGCAAAAATAACGAAAATCTGTGATCACTTCTACTTTCCATAGGAAATTGATTTTCTTGGGATTTTTGTATGAAAAACTTTAAATGCGTTTTTCTTTAAAACTATAAGAGCTAGAGCAAAAATAACGAAAATCTGTGATCACTTCTATTTTCCATAGAAAATTGATTTTCTTGGGATTTTTTATGAAAAACTTTAAATGCGTTTTTCTTGAAAACTATAAGAGCTAGAGCAAAAATAACGAAAATCTGTGATCACTTCTACTTTCCATAGAAAATTGATTTTCTTGGGATTTTTGTATGAAAAACTTTAAATGCGTTTTTCTTGAAAACTATAAGAGCTAGAGCAAAAATAACGAAAATCTATGATCACTTCTACTTTCCATAGAAAATTGATTTTTTTGGAATTTTTGTATAAAAAACTTTAAATGCGTTTTTCTTGAGAACTATAAGAGCTAGAGCAAAAATAACGAAAATCTGTGATCACTTCTATTTTCCATAGAAAATTGATTTTTTTGGGATTTTTGTATGAAAAACTTTAAATGCGTTTTTCTTGAAAACTATAAGAGCTAGAGCAAAAATAACGAAAATCTGTGATCACTTCTACTTTCCATAGAAAATTGATTTTCTTGGGATTTTTGTATGAAAAACTTTAAATGCGTTTTTCTTGAAAACTATAAGAGCTAGAGCAAAAATAACGAAAATCTGTGATCACTTCTATTTTCCAATGAAAATTGGCGCCCTTATGAATATTTCGCCCAAAAACCGATGTTTGGTAAGAAATTTGAGTTACAGATTTTACCTTGTTTTTGCTGTAGCGCTCCCTTTGTTCGAGAAAAGTGACTTTAAAGTTTTTCGCATCAAATCAGCAAAAAATAAATCGATGTTTTGTAAGACATATGAGTAATTACATATTTCATACGATTTCTTAGCTAACATTGTTTAATAAACTTAAATAACTAAGTTCATTGTAAATAAGGGTTTTAATAGAAAAACAAGCATAATCAGTGGCCATAATAAGTGGGTTTAATGCTGGTCTGATGTTAAAACTTAACAATTAAAAAAACGTTTTTGACAAATTAAATTTGAAAGTTCGAAAGAACTTAAAAATGCATTTAATTAATTTTGAATTTAAATAACTACTTCAGAACAAATTACCTTTATCCCGAACCAGTAACAAGTTTGAACAAAAAGTACTATTTGAGTAAATGGCCATCATAAAAACCCTCCACCACCGACACAACAAGATTCAATAAACAAAAGACTGTGCCAAAATTTTTCTTATTTCTCAGTCACACTTTGCAATTTCATCGGTGCGCGTTCGTCTTAAAGGAATTTTAGTTTTAAACTCGATAAAAAGTGGTAAAAAGTGTTTAAATTGTTTTGGTTTGAAAAAATAAATTAAATTTAATGTTTACTTTATCAGTTTCTTAAAAAATATTTCCAAAAATTCTAATATTTAAAAAGAAAATAGTGTTTTTAATTTATTTGCAAATCCAGCGATGCCGGCAGAGCAGTTGCTGTTTGAAGTTTTTGTTGTTCGTTCGTTTATTTTGTGTGTATCTATTGTTTTTTGTTTTTGTTATTGTAATTGGGTGGAAGAGGAAACGAAATCAAAGTTAAGTAAGCAAGTGCAAAAGATTTATGATAAAGAGAGAAAAATGACTGAAGCAGGTAAGGTACAATCGTACGTTTATTGTAAATTTAACACTTATTAAAATTTTTGTATTCAATTGGACTATACATTAAAATTATAAAACTATGGATTTTGTTATTAATTGTGGTAAAAAACATCTTTTTTTAATATGACAGAATTGTTAAAACGTAAAGTTTTTATAAAATCGATTAATTTGATACCCTTAAAAACAAAATATAATTCATTACAATCGAACAAAATTGTTGAATTATTGTTTTATTGGAAATGAAAGAAAAAGAGTTGAAGTACAATTTTATATATGTATTTTGTCAACCTTTTTATTTTGTTTTGTGAAATCAGAAATAACATTGAGTGGGTTTGTGTATTTGATAAGATTACAATATCGGTAATAAGGTGGTAGTAATATGTATTCGGCAGAATATTCTTTCATACAAAAAAAAATTCCATAGATAAAATTTTAATAAAAAATTGGTTTCATGGGCTCCAGTGGGAAAATTTAAATAATATTCGGTACGTTAGCAAAGGCACTTTATAAATAAGTAAAATTTGTCCAGTCTCTATTAGTTTAAAACAAAAAACTTTTTTCAAAAGCAATTTGATTTATGTCTAAGCTCAACGAAAACAAAACATTTGAATACATAAAGGTATCTAAGATTCGGCACAGCCAAATACCAAACTGCACAAACAACTTACAATTTTTACATACATATCGTTACCTTAATATAAAAAGGCCCCAACTCATTATTTTTGGAAATCCGTTTTTTTATTGATTCTTGTAGAATGGTTGCTAATACACATTCTATTAAAATTTTAAGCAAATTAGATTAAAAATAAAGAAGTTATAAGCAGAACACAAAAAGCCCTAACTCATACACACAATTTTTCTAAAGAAAAAAAAGTCCTAACTCATACACACAATTTTTCGAATCTGTATTTCAATCTGAATTCCTCGTTTAATTCTAATAAAGATGTTTTTTGACAATGTTCGTGTAGCTATATTATTTCAGCTTTTATTAAGTTTTTTCCTTCTCCTGTAAAAAGTGTTTTTGATGAGTTGGGGCCTTTTTATATTAAGGTAACGATATTAACATACATATTGATATTTTATTAAATTTATTGTCATTTGTTATTAATATTTTTCGAGAAAAGTGACTTTAAAGTTTTTCGCATCAAATCAGCAAAAAATAAATCGATGTTTTGTAAGACATATGAGTAATTACATATTTCATACGATTTCTTAGCTAACTTTGTTTAATAAACTTAAATAACTTAGTTCATTGTAAATAAGGGTTTTAATAGAAAAACAAGCATAATCAGTGGCTATAATAAGTGGGTTTAATGCTGGTCTGATGTTAAAACTTAACAATTAAAAAAACGTTTTTGACAAATTAAATTTGAAAGTTCGAAAGAACTTAAAAATGCATTTAATTAATTTTGAATTTAAATAACTACTTCAGAACAAATTACCTTTATCCCGAACCAGTAACAAGTTTGAACAAAAAGTACTATTTGAGTAAATGGCCATCATAAAAACCCCCCACCACCGACACAACAAGATTCAATAAACAAAAGACTGTGCCAAAATTTTTCTTATTTCTCATGCTTTAAACACATTCGAGACAGCAAGCTACCGACTTCAATATGTCAAAACTAGAATACATGTGTGCATATGGAAATGATTATTTTCACGACGCCACGGATACATGGCTGCAGGTTGTTGTCTGTGCTTATTTTGTCGTTGTAGTCAAATTAAACTAATTTCTATTTTTGTCCACTACAAAACAGAAAAAGTGCTGCTAATATAAAAAAATATTTAAAAAATAAGTGCTTAAAATTTTTTTTTTTTTATTTAACAGAAAAGAATCGGCTTGAAACAAGAATATTAACTCGGCTCAACACCAAATTGTTATTTATATAATAAGTTCTATCGGAAGATGTTTTTCGCGCCAACGCTTCTAGTTCAGGAGTTATAGGTCGTAAAAGTTTCAAAATACTTTATCCATATCTCTTTAGGTATAAGATGAATCTATAAAATATGGGAATCATTGGAAAATTCTTTAAAGTGTGTTCCACATGGCGTTTATGGCACACCGATTAACCAATTAAGAGCCAATTTTATATATTTATACTCCGTGGCTGACTTTTTTTTTTACAAAATTGGCTTTATCTTTAAATCATGTCGATATAACAATAATTATTTAACCCTAAGATATTGGCTTAATAAAGTTTTTCTGAATTGCTGTTTTTCGGCGTTGCAGAACACTTATTAATTATGTACATATTACAATAATGCAATCATCCCAATCATGAATAAAAATTCCCCTGGAGTTTTTTCCCTTTTCCTACTTTTACAATTGAATTAACTTAGGAAAAATGAGAGAAGTGAGAAAACTCCCGGGGAATTTTCATTCATAATTGGGATGAATATGTAAGAAGTACATAAATTATTACCAGATAAATACTTTTAATCAAACTTTTAAGTAAATTGACTAATTTTCCAAAATAAAATTTTTTAAAGCTTAATAAATTTAAAATTTTATATGATAAAGTTACTAATAATATGGTATATAAAAGATTAAGTGTTCTTCCCTAAAGATATTATGTTTTAATAAATATGTATATTGACAAAATTTTAAGTTTTGTAGAAAAATCTTTCAAGAAATATTTATTTTTGAAATTGGCCCTTAACGGGCTAATAAATCGGAATTTTTTAAAGATTAAGTGAAAGCCATTTGGAAGTAGTTTCTAATAATACCACTACTTCTTAGATCCAGTTTTTACCTAAAAAGTTATTGATAAAGGGTACGTTCGTAAATGCAGTTGTTGGGTATCACTTGCGCAGAAGTAAAGTTTAATGTTTGTAAAAGCATTACTTGTAAGAAACTTGGCATCACTCTCATATGTCAAAAGTTTTTATGCAGTAATGCCGCAGCTCTGCAGCAAACTTTGGCAATTATTGCTTCAGTTAATTTTCTGAAGCAATAACTTTTGACAAAAAAGAAATCGTTTAATCGTCATTTATAAGAAAACTGTTACTTTTTGGTTCAATATTTTCAATTAAATTTGTCATCTTTATTGTAAAAAGCATTTTTATTATTATGTAATGTTTGCTAATTAAACTTTTGAAATTTCAAAAATTCAAACTTTGCACAGCTGTTGTGCAAAGTATCAGCAACACAACTGCAACTGGTAATCACGCATCAGCAACAACATTTTGCATCACTGCAGCAGTGATACATAGTTTTTATGCATTTACGTACGTACGTACGTAAAGTGTTCTGAAACTTTTACGAACTATACCACGTGTGTTGAAGGAACAAATTTTCTTATTTTAAAAGCGTTTTATATGTATTTTTTGTTTAATCTGCCGTTAAAATTATATTGTTTATTAGTTACAAAAACAACAAAATTAAAATATTTTAATTTTTTTTTTAAATAAATTCATTTGTTGATAATCTTAAATTAAGTTTGAATAAGAGTCTGCAATTATGCATGTTTTTCCCATTTATAAAAGAAAAAAAAAATGATAGTGGCACCACTGAAATATAAAGACGTAGTAAACAAAAACAGCTGTTTGTATTTTTTCAATTGTAGCTGCCGTCTTCAACATAATTCAGTAGCTGACTACACGACTAAAATTTCAGCCAGCAGCATTTGTAGTATTGTGTTCGTGTAGCCTGCTGTGGTGAATGTGTTTAATGCATCAGTCACACTTTGCAATTTCATCGGTGCGCGTTCGTCTTAAAGGAATTTTAGTTTTAAACTCGATAAAAAGTGGTAAAAAGTGTTTAAATTGTTTTGGTTTGAAAAAATAAATTAAATTTAATGTTTACTTTATCAGTTTCTTAAAAAATATTTCCAAAAATTCTAATATTTAAAAAGAAAATAGTGTTTTTAATTTATTTGCAAATCCAGCGATGCCGGCAGAGCAGTTGCTGTTTGAAGTTTTTGTTGTTCGTTCGTTTATTTTGTGTGTATCTATTGTTTTTTGTTTTTGTTATTGTAATTGGGTGGAAGAGGAAACGAAATCAAAGTTAAGTAAGCAAGTGCAAAAGATTTATGATAAAGAGAGAAAAATGACTGAAGCAGGTAAGGTACAATCGTACGTTTATTGTAAATTTAACACTTATTAAAATTTTTGTATTCAATTGGACTATACATTAAAATTATAGAACTATGGATTTTGTTATTAATTGTGGTAAAAAACATCTTTTTTTAATATGACAGAATTGGTTAAAACGTAAAGTTTTTATAAAATCGATTAATTTGATACCCTTAAAAACAAGATATAATTCAAAACAATCGAACAAAATTGTTGAATTATTGTTTTATTGGAAATGAAAGAAAAAGAGTTGAAGTACAATTTTATATATGTATTTTGTCAACCTTTTTATTTTGTTTTGTGAAATCAGAAATAACATTGAGTTGGTTTGTGTATTTGAAAAGATTACAATGTCGGTAATAAGGTGGTAGTAAAATGTATTCGGCAGAAAATTCTGCCATATAATCAATAATTCCATAGAAATAAATTTTAATAAAATTTTTTTGATTAGAAAATATAAAAAAGTCGGCTATTTTTTATAAAAAAATCTTCCACAACGTGAACACTTATTTTTGATAGAACTTGCATATGATTCGTTTCTTCGGCTCCAGTGGGAAAATTTAAATAAAAAAGTAATATTTGAAGAGTCTCTATTAGTTTAAAACAAAAAACTTTCTTGAAAAGCAATTTGATTTATGTCTTAGCTCAACGAAAACAAAACATTTGAATACATAAAAGTATCTAAGATTCGGCACAGCCAAATACCACTCGTTTTGTCAATATGTATACAGTAATTTTGACTAAACTGCACAATCAACTTACAGTTTTTACATACATATTAACATATTGATATTTTATTAAATTTATTGGCATTTGTTATGAATATTGATATAAAAAATAAGACCATAATATGAAAGAGATAGCGAATTTGGTAACAATAAGACATGATATTCCTTTGGTGACAACCAAGGCAAATTCATAACAAGTAGATTCGCCCGAATTCACTCTTCAAAATACTAACGGTCAATTTTAAGATTTGATATTATACCACATTTTTATTTAAAATCGTTATAATTACAACATTCTGTTCTTCACTAAGCACTTAAATACAACTTAATTCACCAAGCTGGTACATTTAAATTCAACTTAAGTTTCCATTGTAAAGGGTGGTTAAATTGTAAGGGCCGATGTTGAATGTGAACCACACCTAAACGCCAAGTTTTTTCCGAATTTTATTTGACATTTCTCTATTTCAGACTTACTCAATTTGAACCATGGAGAGATACACAATCCAACAACGTGTTAAAGTTATCCAGACTTATTATGAAAATGGATGATAAATTTCGAAGAAAATCATCTTCAGTGATGAGGCACATTTTCACCTCAGTGGATTTGTCGATAAGCAGCATTTCCGCATTTGGACGAATAATAATCCAAGAGTGATTGTCGAAAAACCAATGCACCCACAAAGAGTGACTGTTTGGTGCGGTTTATGGGCTGGCGGCATCATCGGGCCGTATTTTTTCCAAAATGAGGCCGGTCAGGCAGTTACTGTGAATGGTGTTCGCTATCGTGAGATGATAACGAACTTTTTATGGCCCGAATTGGAAGATATGGATGTGGACGATATGTGGTTTCAGCAGGACGGTGCCACTTGCCACACAGCTAACGAAACAATGGCTCTTTTGCGCAACAAATTCAATGACCGTGTTATCTCACGTAATGGCGATGTTAATTGGCCGCCAAGATCATGTGATTTGACACCGTTGGACTTTTTTCTTTGGGGTTATTTGAAAGAAAAGGTGTACGTCGATAAGCCAGCAACAATTCAAGAGCTAAAGGATGAGATAATTCGGCACATTAACGGCATAGAACCTCCATTATGCCTCAGGGTCATCGAAAATTTGGACCATCGGATGGAGGTGTGCCGCCGTGGTCGCGGCGCCCATTTGGCCGATATTTTGTTCCATACATAATTGAGTAATACCAATATATCATAATAAAATAAAATTACAATAATTTCCTAAATAGTTTGTGTTTTATTCAAAATCAACATCGGCCCTTGAAATTTAACCACCCTTTATAAAACTCAGCAAGGTGGCCTCAATATTACAACAACACCAGGAAAAGCAGTAACAGTCAGCTGTTTTTTGAGACTACCTTAAAAATAATTACACTTTTTTATGATGTTTTTTTTTGTACTTAGGTAGCATTACTTTTTCTTTTATTAAATAGAACTTTTCAAATAAAACTCAAAAAATCAATATGTATTTAAAAACGATTTAAGCTTATATGAAAATCAACAAAATATGTACATTTAAATACTATCCTGAAAATTGGACATAAGTTTATTTTAAAATATGGGCAAAATTAACTACACAAATGACTCGGCAAACACACACTTTGTTTCAGTATTGTTTTTGGCAATAAACAACACAAATATATTTCGTGAAAAAATAAATTTTTCGTTTTTGTTTTGTTTTCAATGAAGGCAGACGAAGATAAAGGAAAAGAATTTGGAGTAAAAAGTAATTTCAACAACTTTGAAATTACTAAACACACCAAAAAGTAGAAAAAAACTCGCCATTTCAAAGAAAAAGAAACCAAGTTAAGAATTTCGTTTTTATTAAAAATATTTATTAAATTAATTTAGCATAAAAACATAATATTTTTTTATTAAAAATATAACAATAAAACAGTCTTTTACAGTTCAGGGCTTTAGAAAAAATAATAAAACTTAACAAAAAAAAAAAAAAAAAAAAATAGATAATACATATATATTTTTTTTAATAACATAAATTCTATACAAAACTTTTTAAATAGAGATCAACGATTTATAGTAAGCATTAAAAATTAAAAATATGTTGTTCAGTATTTATCCTTTTATTAAAATATTTTTAAAAATAAACTTTTTATCGAAAGCTTAATATTATCATATTAAATATATGTATATCAATTAAACAGCCTTTCACGAAATAGTTAAAAAAAAATTTAATATATATGTACATACATTGTACATTGTACATTTATAAGTTCTGTTTAAAAAAGATATCAAAAACTTAAACCAATTATTCCAAATTAATAAAGTTAATATTTTCATCGTAAGTGTTATCATCTTACCATAAAACAGATTTCATTTCAAATTCTGAGGTTTCATAAACATGATTTCTTTTAATGTGGCAATTAACACTATCAGTAAGTTTCACAACAAGAAATTTCTCGTTTTAACCCATTTTTAATTCGAAGTAATGGATCCACAACATTTAAAGACATCCGACAAAAAATCGTGGATTCTTGAACTCAAAACGCGGCTAACTTCTGCATTTGAGTATGGAAGTGACAAAATTTTAAACGCGATATTTGCTAACGCATAAAAAGGGTTAAAGGCATAATAAACAACCCAAATGGCTTGACAAACGCTTCAAAAATTTTACATATGTACAAATATGTTGTGTTATTAATTGGGGTGTTTTCTGTTTGGACAAGGCAATGTTTGTAGAAATATTAAAATAGACATGTTAGATATTTGTCAAACTTTTTGTGGCTTCTAGTGTTAAATATATTGATTTCAGCGAAAACTTTGCAGAGTGTAAACGTAGAAAAAGAAGCATTTAAATAATTGCCAATGGTAAATGCAATTTTTTTTTGCAGTATTGTGTGCCACAAAACAACTCGTTTTTAAATCACTTTTTACTATAAATTCTTTGCCTTTATTTTTTATTTCCTTTATTTTATATTTTTAAAAATGAAAAATTAATGTTTGTACGAAATATATTTGTGTTGTTTATTGGCAAACACAAAACGGAAACAAAGTGCGTGTTTTGCAAGCATTTTGTGTGTTTTATATATTTTATTTTTATAATATTATCCGAGTCTTTATAACATTTTACTTCAGTCCGAAAATCTAATGTTAAATTTGTATTGTTCTATTGCATTTCCCATCATTTAAAAATGTATTTTTTTTTTTGTAAAATTTCTAGCCCGAATTTCTTTAATTAATTTTTTTATATGAATTTACAACATGTTGCAGATATCTATTTCTTTGCTTCATTGCTTATTTTTTTCTCACACTAAAAAAGTTGTGTTGAATTTGCTTTTGGGCCACCAAAAATTTAAAATCGTACCGAAATATAAAAAAAGCGCACGCGCACCAACTAAGAAATTTTTCGCATAAAAAATTTAAAAAAGCACCAAAAAAGGTAAAGATAATTTGATAAATTTGGGTGTGTACAATTATTAGAATTTTGAAAATGGGGCAAATCGGTCATTAATTTCGCATAGCCCCTAGACAAGCTTCTTTCGGGAAGCCTATAAACCATCTTATTATGTTGGTGTTTAGATTAAATTTTATCCAAACTTTTTTCATTGCAATGAAAACCATCTAACCAAATATTATAGGAATCGGTCCATATTTGAACATTGCTCCCATACAAATACTACTCCTGAAAATAGCTTTAAATGCCAAAACTTCCTTATAAATGTTAATATTAACGTAAAAATTGGCGAAAATAATTTTTACGATAGCTTCTATGTCATGGCAGGTATCGGTAGGTCCAAAATTAACCATAAATCACATATAAATATATAGATGAAGATATCTAAATAATATTCGGCACAAAGAAGTTTTACAATAATCTTAACCTCATAACATAATTTAGTTTAGGCGGGTCCATGATTGCCCATTGGTCCCAAATAGGGTGCACTATCTAAAATAAGTTTTATATACTGTGGTGTAGGGTATCATATGGCGGGCTTGAACGACTATACTTTCTTACTTGTTGTTATTATAATCAACTTAAGTTGGATATTTGTGTAAAAACGTGGCAACCACATTTTTTCAATGTATGCAGCTGACTTAGATGTTTTTTTATGAAAATATTTTAAAACTGCAAAAAAATATGTTAAATATGCACATGTACAAAATGCACGTAAAGAAGGATTTTGAAGAATAATTACAGAAAATATATATTTTGGGCAGTAAAGACAAAATGCAGCGAACATTATTCTTTAGTATGAAAATAATTTTAAACTGGCAAACATTTTGTGCATTTATCTTAAATGAACAGGTACAACAGGGGCACTTAAAAACGAACTTGTATGAAACTTCCCTACAAGAAGTGAATGAGCGAGTTGTCACTTTTTTCACGTTGGTGTTAAGATAATGATAGAAAGAAATGACAGAAAACTTTATTTCGGTCATTTCATTCTATCATTTTCTTAACAACAACGTGAAAGAGTGACAAAAATGCATTTAATTAATTTTGAATTTAAATAACTACTTCAGAACAAATTACCTTTATCCCGAACCAGTAACAAGTTTGAACAAAAAGTACTATTTGAGTAAATGACCAACATAAAAACCCCCCCACCACCAACACAACAAGATTCAATAACAAAAGCCTGTGCCAACATTTTTCTTATTTCTCAGTCACACTTTGCAATTTCATCGGTGCGCGTTCGTCTTAAAGGAATTTTAGTTTTAAACTCGATAAAAAGTGGTAAAAAGTGTTTAAATTGTTTTGGTTTGAAAAAATAAATTAAATTTAATGTTTACTTTATCAGTTTCTTAAAAAATATTTCCAAAAATTCTAATATTTAAAAAGAAAATAGTGTTTTTAATTTATTTGCAAATCCAGCGATGCCGGCAGAGCAGTTGCTGTTTGAAGTTTTTGTTGTTCGTTCGTTTATTTTGTGTGTATCTATTGTTTTTTGTTTTTGTTATTGTAATTGGGTGGAAGAGGAAACGAAATCAAAGTTAAGTAAGCAAGTGCAAAAGATTTATGATAAAGAGAGAAAAATGACTGAAGCAGGTATGGTACAAACGTACGTTTATTGTAAATTTAACACTTATTAAAATTTTTGTATTCAATTGGACTATACATTGCAATTATATATAAAACTATGGATTTTGTTATTAATTGTTATTAATTGGTTTAAACGTAAGGTTTTTATAAAATCGATTAATTTGATACCCTTAAAAACAAGATATAATTCATTACAATCGAACAAAATTGTTGAATTATTGTTTTATTGGAAATGAAAGAAAAAGAGTTGAAGTACAATTTTATATATTTTGGTCAACTTTTTTATTTTGTTTTGTGAAATCAGAAATAACATTGAGTTGGTTTGTGTATTTGATAAGATTACAATATCGGTAATAAGGTGGTAGTAATATGTATTCGGCAGAATATTCTGTCATACAAAAAAAAATTCCATAGATAAAATTTTAATAAAAAATTGGTTTCATGGGCTCCAGTGGGAAAATTTAAATAATATTCGGTACGTTAGCAAAGGCACTTTATAAATAAGTAAAATTTGTCCAGTCTCTATTAGTTTAAAACAAAAAACTTTTTTCAAAAGCAATTTGATTTATGTCTAAGCTCAACGAAAACAAAACATTTGAATACATAAAGGTATCTAAGATTCGGCACAGCCAAATACCAAACTGCACAAACAACTTACAATTTTTACATACATATCGTTACCTTAATATAAAAAGGCCCCAACTCATTATTTTTGGAAATCCGTTTTTTTATTGATTCTTGTAGAATGGTTGCTAATACACATTCTATTAAAATTTTAAGCAAATTAGATTAAAAATAAAGAAGTTATAAGCAGAACACAAAAAGCCCTAACTCATACACACAATTTTTCTAAAGAAAAAAAAGCCCTAACTCATACACACAATTTTTCGAATCAGTATTTCAATCTGAATTCCTCGTTTAATTTTAATAAAGATGTTTTTTGACAATGTTTGTGTAGCTATATTATTTCAGCTTTTATTAAGTTTTTTCCTTCTCCTGTAAAAAGTGTTTTTGATGAGTTGGGGCCTTTTTATATTAAGGTAACGATATTAACATATTGATATTTTATTAAATTTATTGTCATTTGTTATTAATATTTTTCGAGAAAAGTGACTTTAAAGTTTTTCGCATCAAATCAGCAAAAAATAAATCGATGTTTTGTAAGACATATGAGTAATTACATATTTCATACGATTTCTTAGCTAACATTGTTTAATAAACTTAAATAACTAAGTTCATTGTAAATAAGGGTTTTAATAGAAAAACAAGCATAATCAGTGGCCATAATAAGTGGGTTTAATGCTGGTCTGATGTTAAAACTTAACAATTAAAAAAACGTTTTTGACAAATTAAATTTGAAAGTTCGAAAGAACTTAAAAATGCATTTAATTAATTTTGAATTTAAATAACTACTTCAGAACAAATTACCTTTATCCCGAACCAGTAACAAGTTTGAACAAAAAGTACTATTTGAGTAAATGGCCATCATAAAAACCCCCCACCACCGACACAACAAGATTCAATAAACAAAAGACTGTGCCAAAATTTTTCTTATTTCTCAGTCACACTTTGCAATTTCATCGGTGCGCGTTCGTCTTAAAGGAATTTTAGTTTTAAACTCGATAAAAAGTGGTAAAAAGTGTTTAAATTGTTTTGGTTTGAAAAAATAAATTAAATTTAATGTTTACTTTATCAGTTTCTTAAAAAATATTTCCAAAAAGTCTAATATTTAAAAAGAAAATAGTGTTTTTAATTTATTTGCAAATCCAGCGATGCCGGCAGAGCAGTTGCTGTTTGAAGTTTTTGTTGTTCGTTCGTTTATTTTGTGTGTGTATCTATTGTTTTTTGTTTTTGTTATTGTAATTGGGTGGAAGAGGAAACGAAATCAAAGTTAAGTAAGCAAGTGCAAAAGATTTATGATAAAGAGAGAAAAATGACTGAAGCAGGTAAGGTACAATCGTACGTTTATTGTAAATTTAACACTTATTAAAATTTTTGTATTCAATTGGACTATACATTAAAATTATAAAACTATGGATTTTGTTATTAATTGTGGTAAAAAACATCTTTTTTTAATATGACAGAATTGGTTAAAACGTAAAGTTTTTATAAAATCGATTAATTTGATACCCTTAAAAACAAGATATAATTCAAAACAATCGAACAAAATTGTTGAATTATTGTTTTATTGGAAATGAAAGAAAAAGAGTTGAAGTACAATTTTATATATGTATTTTGTCAACCTTTTTATTTTGTTTTGTGAAATCAGAAATAACATTGAGTTGGTTTGTGTATTTGAAAAGATTACAATGTCGGTAATAAGGTGGTAGTAAAATGTATTCGGCAGAATATTCTGCCATATAATCAATAATTCCATAGAAATAAATTTTAATAAAATTTTTTTTTATTAAAAAATATAAAAAAGTCGGCTATTTTTTATAAAAAAATCTTCCACAACGTGAACACTTATTTTTGATAGAACTTGCATATGATTCGTTTCTTCGGCTCCAGTGGGAAAATTTAAATAAAATTCGGTACGTGAGCAAAGACACCTTATAGAAAAGTAATATTTGAAGAGTCTCTATTAGTTTAAAACAAAAAACTTTTTTAAAAAGCAATTTGATTTATGTCTTAGCTCAACGAAAACAAAACATTTGAATACATAAAGGTATCTAAGATTCGGCACAGCCAAATACCACTCGTTTTGTCAATATGTATACAGTAATTTTGACTAAACTGCAGTGTTGCCATCTCACGTGTAATTACACATATCATGTGTTATATATTTTTTCATGTGTAGCCCATGTGGGAAATGAAAGAAAAAGAGTTGAAGTACAATTTTATATATTTTGTCAACCTTTTTATTTTGTTTTGTGAAATCAGAAATAACATTGAGTTGGTTTGTGTATTTGATAAGATTACAATGTCGGTAATAAGGTGGTAGTAATATGTATTCGGCAGAATATTCTGTCATACAAAAAAAAATTCCATAGATAAAATTTTAATAAAAAATTGGTTTCATGGGCTCCAGTGGGATAATTTAAATAATATTCGGTACGTTAGCAAAGGCACTTTATAAATAAGTAAAATTTGTCCAGTCTCTATTAGTTTAAAACAAAAAACTTTTTTCAAAAGCAATTTGATTTATGTCTAAGTTCAACGAAAACAAAACATTTGAATACATAAAGGTACCTAAGATTCGGCACAGCCAAATACCAAACTGCACAACCAACTTAAAATTTTTACATACATATTGATATTTTATTAAATTTATTGTCATTTGAAGCACAGCCGCGAATAACGTTTTAAGTTACAAAATAATTATTTTTCAGGAGAGCAAAAAAACGTTTTTAACAGGCAAGGTTATTAATTTTTTATTTTTTTTCTTTAGATTATTAAAAATAATGGCAATAAGAACTTTTATTTAAAATATCAAAAAATTTAAATTTTAAATTACATGCGAATTTACAGTTTATAACCTTTTTTTAGTGGAAAAACGTGGAAAAACGTTTCATATCCACAATCGCGATGTCATTTAAAACGTTATTCCACGTTTCAAAACCATTTACTTTGTATCATTTTGTAAGTAACTTACAACGTTCTTCCACTAGTTGATTCTTTGTATGTCACTTTGAAGGCGTTAGGGTGCATAATTTTGGGTGATTTAAGGTTTAAACAGTCTAAAAGGGTAATGTTAACGGTTATCTGCAAAAAAACAGTTTTTGCAAAAAGTGGCTTTTACAACGTTATTCGCGGCTGTGCTTCATTTGTTATGAATATTTTTCGAGAAAAGTGACTTTAAAGTTTTTCGCATCAAATCAGCAAAAAATAAATCGCAACTTTTCGCTTTTTTAGTTGGTTTGACATCTACTATTTACATTTAATGAATCCAAAGTAAAAGCAACTGTTTTTTTTTGGCCAATGACGAAAGAAGAGGTGGAAGAAATTCCACTTTGACTGCAGTTTTTTAAACGCTGGTTTTTCCGTATTTTTTTTGCTATGTAGTTTGTTTTTTGTCGGTTAAGATATATTTTTTAAAAGAAAAAACTATTAAATTTTAAGGAATATGCGGTTTAATAAATAAAAAATTTAAAAATTAATGTAAAAATCATTTGTTTTAAATGAAATGATACATTTTTTATATGAATTTTAAGTTGTTTAAAATGAATTTTCGTTTGAATTTAACTACATAATATTTTGAGTGTATGACTTCTTCTTTAAACTCAAAAACTATAAGTTTTATTTTCCAAAAACCCCAAAATTTGAACATTAATACAGCAAAACACACTGGTTAACACTAATGCCAGCGTTAGATCGGATTCTAAAATTGTTCGTTCCATTGTTAGAATATTTTCTCTCTCAACAAACGAGCCCTATGATATTGCAAAAGTTATTTTGATGATCCATGTGCTGGATTGTGGTTACTTAAGAACCACTTTTAATAACAAAGTACAAATTTCAAATGGAATGTGCGGAATTTGAATTAGTTTTATGTAAAAACAGTCATATTTAAAAAAATTACGTCTACAGAAATATATCAATTATTTTTAATTTTTTTGTTTTAAAGACTTTTACATAATTTTTTTCTTTATATGAATTTCTAAGTAATTTTATTGAGTTTTTCATAGACAATAAAATAAGTACATGTATTAATAGAAGTTCTACTTGCTAATATCATATTCTTTGAATTAACTTATTACCTATCTAATAACCTTGATACTATTTATTATTTTTACAACATTTCGAAATGTCCTTTTTCTCCTTTGAAAAATATGGTCACCGTAGATATGCACCACCGCTGAAAGAGAAACAAATCTTTCTTTCGTTATCGATCCCGGATAATTGATATTGCTGGTTAATTGAATCACGAATAATCGACATTAAAAAAGTAAGCATTTTATTTTCATTATTCTGTAGTATTTATGGTTCATTCATATCTAACAAATATTTGACAAAAAAAAAAATAATTAAAAAACGTGACCAGTAAATTGACCAAAACTTTAGCTTTATTTATTAATTTACTTAACTTCATTTGTAAGATTTAATAATTGTATAATGTATTTTAGTAACTGCTAAATGATGTTTGATCTAGAAAGTGTTTTGCCAAAGCAAAAATTTGGTAGGTGTGAACATGACTTCATTTGTACACATATGTATACATAAACAACACAACATTATATTTGAAACCCTTTAAATTAGGTGTATGTCTTCAATACAAAAACTTAATTTATGTACCGCCCTGTCATTTGATGTATGTCTTAACTCAACGAAACCAAAACACAGAAATGCGAATAATGTTTTATAACGAGTACAGGGGAATAACTTCGAACTTTTTTCGACATCTTAATTTAGACAGAAACCTTTTAGTAAAGACATTTCAAAACATACTTACGAATTATGGTTTCAAATAGATTTAATACCTTTACAAACTGACCCTTAGGAATTTATGAATGAATAAAGAATAACTTTGCGAGTGTTAATTATTCATTAATATTATTGTTTGAATATAGTTGTATCGTAATTTTTTCACTATTTATTGATTAAATGCATAAAAATTCAACTATTTTGCATAAAAAATTTATGGCTTTGTTCGTCTGGATTGTAAAGTTGTCGTAGTAGTTGTTGCTGTTTTATTTTAATTCCACTATTTAAAAAAATATTTATTTAAATACAATGCAGACGATGAACAACTTTCAAATAATTAACAATAGAATGAGAAAGAAAAAACTGAGAACAAAACATACAGTTCACAGTGTAATAATTTTCTTGGTAAAGTGTTCAAAAATGGGAAAAGAATATAAATAATATAAATATTGCCGAATATTTTTAAAATGTTAATATTAATGTAGAATATTCTGAATTCTTCAAATCCGGGATTGTTTTTGCTGTACCATTTTTGATTGGATTTTGGCTGCAAAGTCGGATAAATTTCTGCAGAGTTTAAAATATTTTATTCATTAATTAGATTTTCTTATGATTTGCTAAATTTCCAATTTTTATTTGATAAATGCACTGAAATCAGGGTTGTCGTTAAAAATTTCGAAAAGTGTCATAAAAAGGATATTTAAGAACAAAAAGGGTCAAAAAAGAGGGGTTTTTTAAAGTATAAAAGGGTCAAGCTTATTAGTATGTATTTATTAAATACATTAGACTAAAATAAAAGTTATTATTCATACTTTAATTATAAATCAATGCTAAAACTAAAGGTACACTGATAGAAAAGGCGTCATAACGCTGATGTATTTTGACATCAGTACTATGACAAGTGTCTTCGTTTTTGACCCCATGACACTTGTCATCATTGTGATGTGAACCTTAACATCACTTGGCCAAAGTGTCATCAGGGTCAAAATGAAATTTGTTTACAGCAGAACTCTCAATAATAAGATACCAGCACCATGCCTCATGTGGTTTTCGTAATCATTCTACTTAAAAAATTTCATGTATTTAACTAAATAATACAAAAAAAAATAGAATATAGGAATTTTCGCTTCTTATAATACATTGTAATCATGAAAATAATGTTAATAATATACAAAATGTGACATCGAATGGATGTCACTATAGTCATAAAATAGATGACGCTTAAAAAATGACAAAATTGTACGAAGACGTTAGCCATTGGATTGATGTTACTTTTTGCATCATTGATGCCATTTGTAGTAACATTGATGTCACAATTCTGATGTTAGGGCATCATCAATATGAAGATGAATTTTTCTATCAGTGTATGGTCACATATGTCAAATATATTCTCAATTTTTGTTTGACTGTGTTTACCTAAAATGTGTTTTATTTAAACAATAAAAATTTTATTTTCTGGTCACACTACGCACATTTATTTGCCCATTTTTGTTTGTTCAAACAGATTTTAAATATATTCAAATAAAATATGAGAAAACATGTTTGCTCTGTGTTTACATATAAAAATATTTGCCTAAAAATAAATATTTGAACAAATTGTTAAAAATAAATAATAACACTGTGTTCGAAACTTACATTTTTTTTGACAAGCTGGGCACATGGCGTTTAAGCATAATTCGGGTACGATGAATCCAATAGTGCCCACCGTTTATTAGGTTAGCTTTTGTTTTCGAGATATACCGTTATTTCGAAAATGGAGGAGGTTGCACAACATATATTCGCGTAACTCAAAAACGGTTTAGTTTATTGAAAAACCGAAATTCCTCAATTTCCTTCGTTTTGTATATGTCTGCAAAAAGTAAGAAGCCTATCTGCATTTTCCAATTTCTAATGAATTTTTAAAAAACAAAAACTTCGAAATTTTAATAAACAAATTATTTTTTTTCCAAAAAAAAATTATGTTGCTAAAACGACTGCGCATATAAGTTTTTGAGTTACGCGAATATATGTTGTGCAACCTCCTCCATTTTCGAAATAACGGTATATCTCAAAAACAAGAGCTAACCTAAAAAAAAAAACGGTGGGCACCATTGGACTCAGCGTACCCGAACTATGCTAAAACGCCATGTGCCCGGCTTGTCTAATTTTGCAACTACCACAGTGTAATTAAATTAAATTACTTTTTATTTAAATTAAAATTCAACATTGTGATGCAAAAAACGAAACTTTTTTGGTTTTTTGATACAGGATAAGATAAGAAGTTAAGAGCAAAAAACCGCGAAAAAAAATTTTGGCCTGTTAATAAGTTATTAATTTTTGATCAATCACACCTCCAAAGACGTACACTGTGCAACGTTAGAAAAAATATTACATTCAATTAGCTGTGCATAATCACTCTACTCGTTATTTTACTTAAACAAAAAAGTATTTGTATAGGTAAATAGATATTTATAGCGTGACCGAACAATTACAAGTTTTAGTATAAATCTATCTAAATAGTTATAGATTTATTATTTTCTTGAATAAAAAGCAAGGTTGTGAACCGAAACCAAATTCTGTATGGATATCGGTATTTTAATTATATCGGTACAAACATGTTTTAACTGGTAATAGGTATATACAGTGACTTATTGCCCAACCGGTAGTAGATTTAACAACAGACGTATAAGGGATCTAAACGCTTTAGATGGCTAATTTTTTATATGGTGGCAATGGCATTGTTCTCGAAAACATTTTAAAAATTGTATTATCTTTTTAAAATTTATATCTTATATTTATTTATCTTATTTATATCTTTAATTTTGCAGAGCAGAAACAAATTAAAACTTTCAATTTTATGCTAATGGAGAATGTTTTTTGGCAAACGAAACGAATTTTAGTATCGGCGTCGGTTTTAATGTATTTGCTATTTCGATATCGGTATCAATACCGGTATTCAATTTTAAACGACATTTAAACGGTAACGAAATTAATAACGGTACCGGTTGCCAACCATGATAAAAAGACAAGTCCACTACGTAGGGATTGTTTATGTACAAGTATTTAAAAAGTTAAAAAAAAAGAACAGATTCATTCATATAAATTTTAAAAGTGTAAAAACTTCATACAAGGGACGGACGGACAGAGGGGTACTCGCTCGTACTTGTGAAGTTCTTCCTCACAAAGAAATTAGATGGATATACAGTGCATGTATTAGGGTTTGCATTGAATCGCAAATTATCATAAAAGCGATTACGATTAAAAAAAAAAACTTTAATCGCGATTATCGATTATTCGCATATTTAGTTTTAGTATTTCATATGTTTATTTAAAACATAAATAAAATTGGTCTTTCATTAGGAGCAAAACAAAAAGTTTTACATACATATGTACATAGAAATGTACATTGTTTAAAACTAGTCAACAATTCTACATTTTGGTAGATAGTTTAAGAATTATTTAGATGAAGACATTTTACGAAAACATGGGATTTAAAGACTGGCCAGCTAGACGAGATCGTAATTTGGTACAAAAAATGCGCGCTCTTTACAGTTCGAATTGTTTTGCACAATAAGGAAATATATTTTGTTTGTTCTTTTTAAGATTTTTATTTTGCATTTGTTGCATTCTATTATAAAGGGCGAATGTATTTTGTTGTTCCAAATTTGTATGTAAAAATGAAAGTGCACCTATGGCTTGTCTTTGCATATGATGTACAAAGATCTTCAAGTGTGATTTAAACTGACAAAAATACGTTGCAAGGTTAAGCAACAAAATCAAAATTTATTTTGTTCAATAGATATGAGGATGCTTATTCATGTTTACTTTCTCAAATGCAGTCTTTTATAAGGATTATTCTTTCCAATTTTAGAGTAATAGAATTCCACCGTGTTTTGACGTCTAATAATAATATAAGTTACCTCTTTTGTGATATTCTTTTATTAGGCTTGAGTTCATTAAATTTAATTTTCATTAAATTATTTTCACTGAGGAAGGAATTTTACAACTTGGAATTTTTATTAAAATTTATTGATAATTTTTCCTTGGCTGAGCTGGGATTTGAACCCGGTTTGATTTTTACATGTTTCAAGAATCACCACATTCTATCTTCAGAAAATCTTTGAGTTTTAACCACTGTACCACTGCGGTGCCCGCCAGCAAACAGTCAAACATCAATCTTTTAACCAGTAGTACTGGTGGTTCGAAATTTGCTGTTATTATCATTTTTAAATTTCAAATTACATTATTTGATTATTATTATGTTTTCTTTTGTCCACTTTATTCGACATTTTATTTGTACAACAGTTCAAATAAAAATCAAAATTGTTCTTAAATATAAGTTACCTTCACTAAGGGTAAAAGGTTTGTAACTTCCACAATATTGATCCTAGACCCTATAATTTATATATATTCTGGAGAAGAGAAGCTCGAATCCATTTGACCGTCTGTCCGTCCATCTGTTTAAATCGGGTTTCCGAAGTCCCCAGATATTATGGGGATTTGGCGGGTATATATTTATGTCAGATTTTACTCATGTTCTTGTTTTTTTTTTATTTTTTTTTCTGTATATCTAGAGCACGGCAAGAGTCAAAGTTTCCTAATTAGGTGCAAGCATCTTGGTTATCAATCCACAACATCCGAGAAAATGTGGGCGGGATTGATAAGCGGGCGTGGCTCTTTTCGCACAATGGTGAAGAGTATATTAAGGTGATTGTGGAAGACATGTTTTAACATCTGACTTGTCAACTTTTTAAGTCACATGTAATTGTGCATATCTGTCAAAACTGCTGTTTTACAGAAGGTTAATAATATTCAGTCACAAACGTGCATTAAATTTGCTTCTGACATTGTCTCTGTTTTTTTCCGCATAGTTATTGCAGAAACCAAAATTGTTCTCGGGTTCAAAATAGCTTGTTGCCGCCACAAAAATTTCTATTTGCGCCGTAAAATAGTTTAGCCATCTTAACATTTTCTTCTTTTTATTCAAAAATACCAATTATGGATATTATAATGAAACGTTTTTTATATACATATGTATATATTTACATACTTAATTTCTATTCAATGGTGAGTTGATCGGTAGTGTAAAATAGTTACTTCAGACGGCTAATAATTCCGTCAATAGTGGACCGCCGCTGCCGGTTTTTTCCCGGTATAGATTTCTGATGTCAGATGGTTTGTGAGAAGAAAATAGAGCACGCTCTAACTGAAATTTTGTTAGATGACTTTGCATCTGACTTTTACAGAAGCGATGTTATAAAGGTAACACACGACATGTATGTATTTCGCAGTGGAAAATTTGACAAGTCAGATGTAAAAAACATGTCGTGTAAATGCAGCTTTAGATTCAACATGTTTTTTAATAATCTTGTTAATTATAATATCGTCACCCACTAATACTGGTTCAGTTATTTATAGTAGGACTATATTTTTCTTACTTGGTGGCCACACGATCAAGTTTTGCCTTTCAATTCCATTCAATTTACTCAACTCTCTCATTTTTTTACTAACACACTCACACTTTTTAAATTGACCACGAGATGGCTTTCAATTTCACCTTTCCATTTGTTTGGCAATTTACTTTCAATTTAACAGCTGATTACATGTTTGTCTTTATAAATTGTTTTTTTTATGGCATCTTGAAAGTAAATTGAGTGCCACCTACGTCACAGCTCTCAATTTTTGTATATTTTGACAAGCAGTATATGTAAAAGACTATCAAGAACAACTTGATCGTGTGGCCGCAGGGTTAACTGTTTATTTCATTACAGAAAATTTTAAGAAACTACTCGTGTTTTTATATACAGTGCCGCACATATTTATTGGCACAACAAGAATTTTTTTGTTTATGCCCGCTGCACAGCGAATTGGAACATTGAACAAGTGAAAAAATGTTCTCTCATAAAAATTTTTCAGTTGATTAAAGTAATGCAAATATTTCTTTAATTATAATTTAATTTAAATAAGTATTTGCAACATATTTAACAAAAAATAAAAGCTATTCTATTGCACAAAACTATTGGCACACCTTATTATAATATATGTATCTATATATTATTATATGGTATACCACATTTAATACTTTGTTGGCAAACCTTTTTGCTTTATAACTGCATATTAACGTTTTGGCATGGAATGCACAAACTTTTTCGTTGTTTTCTCGCCAATTTTTCGCCATTCTTCTATCAATGCCTTCTTCAGGTCAGATTTTTTAGAAATTGACCACTTTTTCACACGAAAGCAGTATTAATAGTACGGTGAGTACGGTTTTTCTTGAATCAAGTACAGAAAGATTGAAACAAGTACGAATTTTCAATCGCGAAATACTTAACTTATCCATATTTAATCCCGAATTCGTACTTGAAAGAATTCGAAAATTAGACTGATTTAAGTAAATCCAAGATTGAATCAATCTCAAAATGCGCTTGATTCAAGTATGTATTATAAAAATGATTCAATCCCGAATTTGTACTTGAAATAAACAAAACGTAAAATTAGAAGGAAAATTTTATTATGATTGATTTACTTAAATTTTCCACTGCAAAATACATACATGTCGTATGGTACCTTTATAATTGCTTCTTTAAAAGTCAGATGCAAAGTCAGCTGACAAAATTTCAATTAGAACGTGCCGGCGGCAGCAGCGGTCCACTATTGACGGAATCATTAGCCGGCTGAAGTTAATATTTTACACTATCGATATATGTATGATATATGATATATATAAACAAGTAAGAGTGCTATATTCGGCTGTGCTGAATCTTATTAACCGTTCACTTCATTCACTTTTAAAAATGTAAAAATCGTTTTTAGAGCATAAAAAAATAAAAAAAATTTTTTTTTTTTTTTTAAACCAAACCCCCTAGACAACTGAACCATGAAGAAACGTTGTTTGAATATCAATAAAATTAAATATAGCCTGTTTATTGGTTCACAGCTCAACACACATAGGCAGTGTTGTCATACCGTAGATCTATCTTTTTTGGCGAGTTTTTAAGTAGGAAAAAGAAACAACAATTCCCAGTTTCTATTTGTTAAAATTATTTCGGTTAATAGATGAATTATTATGGTCATAACTTGTTCGTATCTGAACCGATTTTTCCGAGTTTTTCAGAAAATATTTTCTACTAAAGATTTCCGATCTTTTGATATATAAGGGATAACCATAGCTCATATCATAGTCAAAAAAATCAGATTTTTATAAAATTTTTGATATTTTTGGTACGGGTGGTACCACGCCCACTTCTCCAATCCCGCCCACATTTTGTAAGATGCTGTGTATTGATAACCTGAATATGTGTACTTAATTTGGAATCTCTTGCCGTTCTTCAGATATACAGAAAAAGTAATAAAAATACAACAAGGGATTTTTGTAAAAAATTAGAGGTAGTCGTGGTTTTTTGGTCATATCTCAGCCATTTTTGGACCGATCTGGCTGAATTTCAATAGCAAGAAATGGTGGTCTATATGTGACATAAATGTAAAATAACCTAGCCGCTATCATGCCTGGAGTCTCCGGAAAACACATATCAAACGTAAGACGGACAGACGGACATCGTAAAATCAACTTCTCTCCTCATAAGGACCCAGAATATATATACTTTATAGGGTCTAAGATCAATATTGTAGAAATTACAAACGGAATGACAAACTTATATATACCCTTTCCCACCTGTGGTGAAGGGTATAAAAACGTTTCATTATAATATCCATAATTGGTATTTTTGAATAAAAAGAAGATAATGTTAAGATGGCTAAACTATTTTACGGCGCAAATAAAAATTTTTGTGGCGGCAACAAGCTATTTTGAATCCGAGAACAATTTTGGTTTCTGCAATAACTATGCGAAAAAAACAGAGTCAATGTCAGAAGTAAATTACATGTACGTTTGTGACTGAAAATTATAAACCTTATGTAAAACAGCAATTTTGACAGACATGCACAATTACACGTGACTTAAAAAGTTGTCAAATTAGATGTAAACAACATGTCGTCTACATTCATCTTTACCAGTTTAATACCTTTCCTGATATGTTTCTACACACAACAAGCAAATCGTTTTTTAACTACTTGCGTGGTGTTGGTGTAGTAGTCTACAACAAACTTTGATAAGTTAAATGAGATTAAAACTATCAATAATT
The DNA here is from genome assembly GCA_963931875.1 of Pollenia griseotomentosa. Lineage (NCBI taxonomy): Eukaryota > Metazoa > Arthropoda > Insecta > Diptera > Polleniidae > Pollenia > Pollenia griseotomentosa. Next base: position 126,149,622 of record OZ007562.1, on the reverse strand, counting down.
TTACTTTCAGAGTGGCACTACCAACGAAAAGTTTAATCTTTTTTTTACTTGGCTTAAGAATTTTTTACTTCTTTTAAGAAATACAGGGATTTTTTTCGAAAGTATTCCATTTAGGATTGTTTTAAGTACGTTTTAGTTTGTTTGTACTTGAATTTTTGAGTACGACTCGTAATTAAAGTATTTTATAAAAAACCGAATTTATCCCAAGTGTTTTTCTTTCTGTGTAATCTCTAAAACATCGAAGCCACTCTCCATAGCTTGTTTTGAAGAGGGCATGGTCGCCAACTTTCATAGCAATATGTGCACATTTCGTAATGAATTACAATTTCTCGCAAAATCATATTTTAAAATAAGATTTTTTTTGAAATATTTTTTGAAATATTTTAAATAAACCTGCGTTGCTGTAAAAAAGATAGTTATTGATATTTAAACTACATAACTAAAAAAAAAATTGACCACTTAATTTTTAGCAGAATTTCTACATTTAAGCAACCCATAAAATATAGAAAGCGCTGATGAGGTTAACTTCTCAGAAGCTTTTTTACATGCCAGTGCGTCTCAAATAACTTGGTGCGACAGTGTATTGAACGTTTTTTCGAAATCTATATATATAAGACATAAGGGCAGCGCCGACCCTAAGGGTCTACATTGAAAATTTGAAGAAACAAAGTGTGGTTAGCATTCAAATATTTCTTTTTAAAGTAAAAACTATTCGATTTAAAGGAATATGCTGTTTTATAAATAAAAATGTTGAAAATTAATGTAGAAATAATTTGTTTTAAATGAAATGTAAATGATCCGTTTTTTTTTTAATGAATTTAAAATTGTTTAAAATGAATTTTCGTTTTAATTTAACAACATAATATTTTTTGAGTGTACCAAAGCAACCGCAAATGTAGAAACTAGCGCATGCGAATCAAAAAGTAGATGCTGATTCATTGATCAATTCATTGGCATTCCTGGCTAACTGAAAATTAATCATTAAGCGCGAGTCTTATAGACTTGCACAATTAGGGCAGACTCGTGAATCCACCATTCAGGGCATTGTAGCTTGGCTTTGATGAACTGAGGACATTTTCTCTACTTAGGTTTAACGGAGAGAAGATAAGAGTAATGATCTCAATGATAACTGGGCAGAGGCCTTATGCGAGGAGAATATGGTCTGTAATTCAATCACTACTGCAGAAGTTATTATGATATGGAGGAAGAGGAAACTATGGTTTATTTTGAGTGTCATTGTCCTGGAATTCGGCACATTAGGGAGAGATACCTAGGGAATCCAGTGTTTATCTTTTGGATGGTCTTTCTAAGATGGAACTAAGATTGCTGCTTTTCTTCATTAGGAATAATTGATTTTGCAGTGACGCCTATTAAGTAACTGCTCTATAGGATGGGCATGGGTTTCAGAAAGGGTCCATCGAAGGACCTAAGTGTGCTGTTTTAGGAACATAACCTAGGGTTTTGTTCAATTTAAAAACATTTTGCTCTTAATTTGACAAAATGTGATATTTTTATCTTCTCTGTTAAAGTTTTGACAAACGAATATTGTCGTAAATATTGACAATTCTTTTTGATCGTTTTAAAAACATCCGTTGACAACTGTAAAAGGGCTTATTTTCACTAATGCTAAGACAACAGCTTCAAAAATTTCTTAAACATATTGTAATTTTGCCTAATAGAATCCAATGTTGTCGTCACATAACTTATTTATTTTTGAATTTATACTTCCATTCTCATTTTGATAAATGAATTTTAAGCACCCCACCAAAAGCAGGTATCAATTTCTCAAACTCGTATACATTTTCTTTAGTCTCCGCTTGGCAATGTTTGCTTTATCTAAATATATAAATCAAAATTTGAACGTGTAAATACTTAAAATCTTTTAGTAAAAATCATGCGGATGTACTCACATTCATTCATACTTACAAAACATACATTAATGTATCTAGAAATATGTTGTAATTTTTAGCAATCATACGAAATTCATTCAAATACAAAACACCAATACAACGAAACCAGAAGGAGATACTTACACTTATCTAAGTATTGTATATAATAAATCTTTGTATTTGTATTAGTGTATAATCATCCGTATTTACAACAGATATGTATGAACTTTAATAATTCATATGTTCTTACTACTCTCTTTTTCGTTCCAATTGTATGTCTGTCTATCGTCTGTCCGTCCACTTCCAAATACATACTCGGTACATGCATGTATCAATGAAAAATCAACTAATGAATGAATTTTGTACTAAACTGAACAAAACTACAAAATACATACATACATGTACATATGTATGTATGTTTGTGAACAAATAGCATAACTACAACAACAAAATTATAGAAGAAAAAAATCTCAAGTAGTCGGTCGTAGCCGTTCAGTAGTATTGGTTGTGGTGGTAGTATTACTCGTTGAGTGTCGTCGTCGACTGAGCAAATAAATGAGTGTGACCCAAATATTTAAAATCGTCTTAAAGATAAGCGGAAGCGCAGAACGAATAAAAGTAAAATATGAAAAAAAAACAACTACGAAAAAGAAACGACGCAATTGTGGTCTTTGAATATTATAAATACAATATAGATTTAATAGTGAATAGTACATTATTTTTTCTATATTTAACACTTACAACTTTATTGAAAACATTTGACTACATTAATGATAAACTATAATAAACTATGAGTACATTTATGATCTGTAAATGAAATAATTTCGTCATAAAACTATTATCATTCATCGTTTGCAATTAAATTAGGGGAATCACATGATTATGAAGTGTGCAATAATTTTAGTTTTTAATGTAGAGTTTTTTACGTATTTTTCACAGCGATTAATTTAACTTTCTTTAGTATTAAATGCAACTTTCAAGTTTGAATGTATTGGTAATAATACTGTATTGGTAATAATACTGCGCCAAATCCTGGAAAAGACCCATGAACAGCAAAGCGATACATACCATCTTTATTGACTACAAAGCCAGCTTCGACACGACGATAGGACTATGTATGAGATTCTACAAAACTTGTACGCCTTTTAAGAAGGACTCTGAGTGACACCAAATCCTCAGTAGACCTAGGAAGCGACCTCTTCGAATTATTTATCAATAAAAGAAGTCTTCGTAAAGGTGGCAGTTTATCGTGCACCTTCATCAACATACTGATGCGGAAAATATTGGAAAAAAGCACAAGTTTAGAAAACAGGCACAGTGAACACCAAAGGGCACATCTTCCTGGCATATTCGGAGGGCATTGACATCGTCGGGAATATAGAGCGAGATGGAGGTGTTTTTCCAGAATCGAGAAGAAATTGGCGGAAAGAGGTCCGAGTTCAAGATTCATTCAGTGGTGCCGCAAGGCTTCGTTCCTTTTCCCACTCTATTTCCTTTTTTTCTAAATGATCTTCAAGCCCTATCTACTATTTGCAGATAATAGCAACCTTTGTCATTCGGATGCATTTGATTAAAGACCAAGCGTATGCGATGTTAGTGCTATGAGACAAACCATAAATGGTACGATTGGCCGAGACCTTAATATAATCTCGCAACAGGGTCATGCAAATAGGGTCGATTTTAATGCCCGAAAGAACCAATGCTACAAGGTAACGCATAAACGCGCGACGGATCAATGTTCCTCATATGTATTTTTTGATGTTTTGGGCATGAAAACACAATGTGACATCCGATGGACAAAACATATATTCAATGTGTCGTGTCGAAAGAAGCATTCAAGTGCCTCGGCTTTTTAAAACGGTGTAAGATATATTTTACACCTTCGGATCTCCTTACTATTTATACTACCACACGAATGGAGTACAACTCTCATATGTAAGGCGATGTTTCAAAGTCTTTGTTGGACTTTCTCGACCGCGTACATAAGAGGGCGAAGGTTCTCATCGGTGACAGTATTCAATTCTTTTAACTCCCTTGAGCACCGTCGCAATGTGTGTTAAATCTGCCTGTTTTATCATTCCTACAATGGAATGTGTTCTGATGAAATTAGAGATCTGGTTCCCGAAACTTGTACGTTTGTTCGTAAAACACGTTTTTCTTCAAGAATCTATCCTTTAGTGCTCGATAGGCCGGTGCATCATAAAACACATTACGCTATTTAGCACGACTGCTCGTATGCGGAACGGCCTTCCTTTTGAAGTCTTCCCTCTCACTTTAAACATGAATAAGTTCTATCCTTCTTCCCATAACTTATTTTCCTAGTTCTAACACAATGCAATGCATTCGTAGGAATCATCTTCTGAGTGCTGGTCCTACCAAAAAAAAAAGCAGTCCAAATCAGCAACAAGGCAACAAGTTTTAGAGCCAACTTAAGAAAGTAAATACATACACTTCAAAGTAATTCGCAGTGTGCATTGCTTATTCATTTTTCATAAGTTTCAATTTTCTTATTTGCAAAAAAGGATTGTAAGCTAAACTATAAAAAAGTACAAAATGAAAAGGAACTACTGAAAGAGACCTAAAAAAGGAATTACAAACAAATCAAGCAAGCCTGGATATTCTATAACACTTGTAAAAAATGTCGTTCTTAAAGTCAAAAAAGCGTTACGTTTTCCGAAGTTAAGTACATATTCCCATCATTAATATAAAACCTTAATTAAATAAAGTCATCTGTAATCTGCAAAGATTATGACAATAACTCGTTCAAATGGTACATGTATCGTTTAGAACTCATTACTATAAATTAAAAACGAAAAAAAAGATAATGTGTTAAATTCAATATATGTAACGGGTGATTTTTTTAGAGACAGAGAACTTGAAATTAGCAGAACTGTCTTTTGTGACAGCTGTTTTGAAATTAGCTTGGCTTAGCAATTTATTATAGCAAATTATTTTAAAGCCCTTGGTTCAATTCGACAATGGTGCTTATAATCGTCCATTCGAGAAACTATGGATTGTTCTCGCACCATAATACCCATGCCGATAAATGCCGCACAGAAGGCAAAGTACAAGCTATTGACGGTGTTAATAACATAACGCAACAATTAGTCATCGTACTCTACAATTAAATTTGTTTAAGCAATTTTGACTAAAAATCATGGTTTGCGTGCTTAAAAGATTGAAAGTGAACAGAATTGAAGCCTGGCAATCATCGTTCGCGCTGTGCTTTTGGTGAATGATGAAAACATGCCTACAGTTTCATTTCACAATTTTATTCAGTGATGAAACTTACTATTGGTTAAACGGATATAACTTTGACATCGACACAATAAAAAATGAAGCTTCCAACGTAAAAGTTTCGCTTACCATATCGCTTACGGAAGACATGAATTTTATATGTCGAGTTCCCACTTTGAAGCAATACATTTTTTACACAGAAAGCGCTTTATATACAAATTGTTGAATGCATCGATCATTTTTTTAAATTTATTAATTTTTAAAATGCATTGTTAGTGCTTCGCAAAACAAAAAATTTAATTGGGGATTTACATGAGTACCTGCACTATTTCTCAATCTCATGATGGATCTTAACTACATGGTGTGCTAATATTTAGCACTTACCAAATGCCTCTGTGTAAGTGAAGGATCATTTGCACACACAGGTGTAAAATCCACCAACTATTATAGACAAACCCTTGCTTAGGAGCCGGAGCTATCTTATCTCCACTGACATACATTAATCCAAACAGCTTCTGTTAAATAGCAACAGCACCCATGGCCATCCACTGGCGTAAACCACAAATTACGTGCTCTCCTTGTCAATAAAGCTGATCTTCGTTGAACCGTTTTGTGAGCTCATGCCTTGAAAAGGTGCTCCACCATCGGACGGTGAACAACTTACTAAAAACCAACCCTCTATCAGAAAAAAAGCTTCCGCAAAGACAATCATTCTGAAAGATAAAAAGCATTTCTCGCAAGAAACATATTAGCGGAGACCTCGCAAATAGTCAGACCGTTGCTGGCACACCGGGGACTAAAGACTTCCGTATCACCTCAGTTAAATACTGAGGTATAAACTCGAATTCAATCAAGCCCATAGGACCCCAAGGAGCTCTGCCTTTTGGAAGTTTGTTGCAATACAGGTAGCATTCACCTGGTTTTAAAATTTATGAGATTCTGAAGAATGCTAGTACATTCAAGTGTCATGGTTAAGTAAATAACCAAGGTAGAATGGTTCATCTTTCGGATCCAGGAATGACATTGACCTGATTTATCCTGGAGAATGTAACACGGAAAGGTGAAATATCCTTAAGATGATTTGTTCATAACGGATATGATTTGAGGTAAAAGAAAAAGAAAAGGCTATTTGTGAGTTAAACACTAAGAAGGCACCTGGAATTGATAAGATCAGTAATAAAATGTTGTTGTTGTTGGAAAATAGTTGTATTCCAAACCATCAATTCGGATTTAGAAAAAAAAACACAGCACAATTGAACAAACTCATCGAATAGTTAATGGTATAAGAAAAGCCTTCGAAGAAAAAAATATTGCTCAGCACTCTTCATCGATGTTTCGCAAGCTTTTGATAAAGTCTGGCATAAAGGCCTATTACATATATTGAAGCAAAACTTACCAAAAAACACAAGCTGTTAGAAAGCTACATAGTCGGTCGTCAATTTATTATTAAAGAAAGAAATTTCTTAAGTGTCCCTCAACCAATTGGTGCTGGAGTCCCATAAGGCAGCATCCTGGGCCCTCTATTATACTTCGGACATGCCAAGAAACAACTTCACCCAAACTTCAACATTTGCGGACAATACAGCGTTTCTAAGCGTGCATGAAAATCGTCATGAAGCATCCCGTTACTTACAGCATCATATATTTTAATTAGAAATATGGTTAAGACAATGGAGGATAATGGTCAATGAGCAAAAATGCGTACATATAACATTCACCTTGCGCCGGGAATCATGCCCCCCTATTAAAATCAATAATCAAATAATTTTTCAATATTCGCATGTAAAATATCTCAGTATACATCTAGATCGGCGGTTAACGTGAAAATGTCATATAGAGACAAAATTAACTCAAATGAAACTAAAAGCCATTCAAATTTATTGACTTACTGGAAGAAATTCTGTCCTTAGTCTCGATTGCATGCTTCTACTTTACTCTACAAACTCTATCTGAAAGCCTATCTGGTGCTACGGCATTCAACTATGGGGCACTAGCTATGACATAGTGTTATATGAAATTTTTTGCAACAAGATTTTGAAGTGCTACCGCCTTTTATTTTGTTAGGCTTGGAAAAAAATACATGTGGCAAAAAATGGGGGAGTTTGGTTGAAGGTAAATGGCTCCTCATCGAGGTCAAAATTCAAGGGAAAAGTGAAAAAACTCATAAAATGTCCAACAACTGCTGCGGAGTCGCACCTAGAGAAGTAAAATGTAAGACTGACCCCCATTAATTTTTCCTCCCCAACATTTTTGTAGAACATACCTACACCCTATCTCCGCTCCTTAAGGGGCTTGCCCTACAAAAGTTAGTTTTTTATACATTTTACCCCCATCGTCCTAACAAGTTTCAGGGCGCCTCTGGAGGATTCAAATGTATGACAAACCCCCACTGATTTTTCCTCCCCAACACTTTTGTAGAACATTCTAACCTTCTATCTCTGCCCCTTAGGGTACTTACCCTTTAAATAAAGATTTACATACTTGCCCCCCTCGTTCTAACTACTTTCAGGGCGCCTCTGGAGGGGTCAAATGTATGATCGACCATTGATTTTTCTCACACAACATATTTGTGGAAGACACCAACCCTTCATATCTGCTCCTTAGGGTACTTCCCTTCATATAAGGTTTTATAAATTTGCCCCCCTCGTTCTAACTATTTTCAGGGCGCCTCTGTACGATCAAATGCACATACCGAACCTCTTTCTCAGCTATTTAGGGTACCTCCTACAAATCTTTTATATATAAATTTTGTCCTTATTGTTCTAGTTCCCATAGAAAAAACCATTTTAATTGTTTTTATTAAATTGAGTTCAATTAAAAGTCTGATTGCGATACGCGATATCTACCTCCGTCGGCCAAATACCCGAATTATTATTTTAACATTAATACCATAAAATTATATTATTTTCTCTATCAGATTTATTTTGATTTAAAGTTTTTCGCCTCTAAAAAACACCCGTTAGAATAATATAAGTGGTGCAAATGACATAGTCATTCATATTTAAATTGTTTTTGTATTAATATTATTATTTTATAGTTTATTATTGTTGTATTATTGTCGTATTACTCTCGCGAGCTTGTTTAAATTCATTAACGGAAATGAGTTAGTTGAACTTCCGTTTTATGCTGCTTCTTCTACATTCGTTTTTTCTTTAATTTCTTCAACTTGTACGTTTGATTCCACAATTGCTTATAAAGTGCTTAAGATTTGCTTGTATGTATATGCGAAGGTAATCTGAAAAGTACTAGCTAAAGTCTTTCGTGTTATTCTTTTTATAATAGTGGCGGAAAATTATACTAGTCTGCCTCCTAAAAAATTATCTAATTGCTTATAGATCCGCCAAAGCCGAATATTAATGGCACATTAAGCGGGTCAAACGAATACAGGACACCATACCAGAGCGACCAGACATAAAGTCGTAACTTTAGGTTTCATCACAACAACACTCGGCCACATGCTGCAAAACCAGTTTAAAACTATTTAGAAAAGTTGAATCTAATCGGCTTTAGCCGATTTATACTCCAGACTTTAACCCGTTCGACAACAATTTGTTCGATCGATGCAGAAAGCTCTCGATGTAATATGATTCACTTCAAAACAAGACATCGGAAATGAGCCGTTTTTTTGACGTGTTACCTCATATGGATTCTAGAAAGATATGAAAAGGTAAAAGCTAAAAAATACTTTCAATAAATTTATATTCTACAAATGTTTGAAAATAAAATAAGCGAAAAATCCCGCATTATTATACCTTCACCAACTTAGAATAAAGTTGGAACATACTGTGGTTTCCTGATTTAACGAACTCTCGATTAAGCGAATTCGGGGTTTAACGAACAAGCATAAAATTTACCTTAGGTTCTGTGTATAGCGAATTAAAATCCAATTTGGTACTCGAAGTAACGAACAAATAAAAATAATATAAAAAAAATTCAAAAAACTTATTTAAATACATAGTTGGAGAAGTCAGGCAAACAGTTGTAGTCTTGACGAAGATGTAGAAATTAATATATGACTAGAAAACGATGTACCTGCTGATGTAGGGGTAAAAATTAAAAACAGAGATGTAATCAAAAGCTTTGATGTATGTATCTAGTGGGGACAGGAAAGTAATATCGATATATCCAAGACATTAAGGGTTTTCAGGATATTGTTTAAAAGTCTCGCAAACTGCACATTTACGCCCTCGCAATTTTTTTTTTTTTAATATTTCTTGTAGAAAATTACAATTTGTATTAAAAACTTAATTAATCCTAATTATTGTTTGTTAGCCATAACCAATGTTACCGCTAATTAATTGCATTCAAGTGTCAAAAAAGCCTGCTAGGCTCAAAGTGTCGGTTCTTTTCAGCCTCCGGTGGCCTTCGAACTTTATTAGATCCCGAGCGAGGTGGTTGGGATGGACCATTAGTTTATCTGTGTATTTGACGGAATACTTTTTAATTTCTTCCTGGATGGTAGGGATGTTAAGATACTTGAGCTTCTCAAAAACAAACGTCATTTATAAGTTTCTTTAAATAATTATGTACTTTTTTCTTATTTTTGTTTTAATAATTACCATTTTTCATTAATTTCATTTTATAAAATTCATTTACTTGTAATACGATATGATATGAATTGTTCTTTTAATTTGTTGTTACATAAATAAATATTTTTTTTAGTACTGGATTTAACGAATTTTTCAATTTAACGAACAGTAGCTCGTTTCTGTATTTCTCGCATCGTAAAATTTCTTACATGAAGTGTGAAACAAAAAATTCCATCGTTTCTCGATTTATGAGATAAAAGTGTTTCTGTATTTGAATGCGAAAACAGACACAACAAATTCTATTTATACTGGAATATTTCCAGTACTTAAGTGTCAAATAAAAGCGAAACGTCAACAAAAGAAATAAATATAATAAAAACAGGGCTGCCAGATTTGACGAGTTATCGTCATCTTGACGACTTTTTGTTCCGATATTAACAAAGTGACGTTTTGATGAGTTTTTCTAAAAATGTGACGAAAGCAAAAACAAAATCAAAAATATTTTATAATTTTGTTGTTACTTTCTATAGAAAGTAGCTTTCTTCCATAAGAACTTCGATAACTACTTTTTTCTGGATGTATTAAGATAAAAAAAATGACTTACTTTTGAATTTGTTCTTTTTGGCACAACCCTTGTAAAATTCATTAGTTTTTTAGTAGAATTGTATGTAGTGCTTTTATGTGTTTCTGATAACTTAACATATTATTTTATTTATTTATTTATGAACCGATTTTTTTAATTTTTAACTACAAGGTATTCTACTAAGTTTATTTCAGGTAAAAAATTAAAGATTTATATCTCAATTATTAAATAATAATTATTATATACCCATGAACTTTAACTATGTTTTTGTTTGATTATTTTTTAATAAAAGTCGAAACAAATTTGTTTAAAATTGATTTTAAATTGCACGATTTTTAAAACAAAAAAGACGATCTTTTTTATTTTTTTCTCAGGAAATTGACGATTTTGACACAAATTTATCTGGCAGCACTGATTAAAACCAAAACAAGAAAAGGCTAACAAAAATTTAAACTAACAAAATATAACAACTGTTTTTTGTTTATTTTCATCATATAAATTATGCATTTATCATTTATATTCCTTCTATTTTTTTATTTATTTAAAAAATATAGTACATATATAAACATATTTTAAATTCAAAATATCTACATTTTGTTTTTCTCGCCACCAATTTCAAATGTGACTTATTTTGACAGTTCTTGAAAGAAACTTTTCGCAAAATATTGTTATAGAAACACTTTTTCTCGCATCCTTCCAATAATTGCTGGAAAATTATTTAAACAGGGCTGACAATCAATTGTTCGTTAAATCGGGAAACCACTGTATTAGTCAATTTTCCAAATTTTTTTGAACATTATTTTACGTAGCTTACTTGATCGAAATCTTACAAAAGTAAGACTAGTTTGATTTTTTTCTCAATAACCCAAACATAACAGCAGTTCTTCTAAATATTTTTTTAAAATTATTTTAGAGAAACTTTCGCTTTCTCCCTCGTATATACTTAAGCATATACAGACTTACTATGTGCTTAATTTATTTACTTCCATCTGTTGTATTCCAGAAAAGTAACATACAAAACCTATAAATGAAATTCTCCATACATGTATAAGCACGAACGCTGTTTTATGTGGTACTTAAGCATAATCAAAATCTTTAAACATTCGAGTAAGTATGGACATACCTGATAAATACATACGTATAAACGTTTTTAAACACATACAAATAAATACGTTCCCGTACATGCCTACTGCCAACCGCAATTCCGAGTGGCGTTGACCACCCAATAACGGAAAAAATTCGCTAGTTTATGTTTTTGTTGGTCTGTATTTAAAAGTGTATGTGTAGTCTGATTGTAAGTATGAGTACGAATATAACTAGATTTGGCTTTTCAAAAAAAAAAAAAAAAAAAAAACATTGTTTTTGTTGCTGCAGTTCTTTTCGTCTTTGTTCCTTTTTTAGCACAAATCGTTTTTTTTTTTTCGTTCATTCATAATTTACACATAATTGACGATTATTGCTTAAGAAATTTCATATGCATACACAAATTAATAACAGTTTGCTGTTTGTTTCAGAGTTGTTAAGGACTTAAATTTTGCTGGGGGTGTTTTGAAATATATTTTTTATTTATTTATATAAACTGTATTTTAACTTAATTAATCGAGCAATAGTAACTTAGACCTTCAGCCCATTGTAGTGAAATAGACCAGAGTATCTGGCGGAAATCGAACTCGCAACCAATTTAAAATAGTGCTGGCAAATTTACTACATTTCATTAATTGAAAATACTAAACTTAGGTACTAAATACTAACAATGAGTTCTTTTGAGTTTTCAATAATTTTATTTCTGCTAAATTTTACCTTCATTTTTTATTTCAAATTATTGGCTTGTTTTTGACTGTTGGTTAAATTTCGCCGATGTGTTATAAAGTAATATTTGAATATACATACATTTTTATGTTTTATGTATAACTGTTTGTTGTATAAATCTGAAAATAAAAACGAAATCAACCTCAAAATAAAGTATTTTAATTTCCCAGATTTTTTCCAGACTTCTACGGTTTTTTCCAGATTTTTTAGTTAAATTTTTCAGATTTATCAGAAAAAATTTCTGGCAACAGTGCATTCAACTCTGTTCAAAAAACTCAACTCTAAAATTATTAAGTAAAGGCTTTTGAAGTACTCAAAAAATGGTGCAAGTATTCGGTGCACTGTACTCACTACTCAAAACTTTGCCAGCATTTTGTTGGAATTCTTATAAAAAATTCCGTCATAAAGGGTGGTTAAATTTCAAGGGCCGATGTTGATTTTAAATAAAACACAAACTATTTAGGAAATTATTGTCATTTTATTTTATTATGATATATTGGTATTACTCAATTATGTATGGAACAAAATATCGGCCAAATGGGCGCCGCGACCACGGCGGCACACCTCCATCCGATGGTCCAAATTTTCGATGACCCTGAGGCATAATGGAGGTTCTATGCCGTTAATGTGCCGAATTATCTCATCCTTTAGCTCTTGAATTATTGCTGGCTTATCGACGTACACCTTTTCTTTAAAATAACCCCAAAGAAAAAAGTCCAACGGTGTCAAATCACATGATCTTGGCGGCCAATTGACATCGCCATTACGTGAGATAACAAGGCCATTGAATTTGTTGCGCAAAAGAGCCATTGTTTCGTTAGCTGTGTGGCAAGTGGCACCGTCCTGCTGAACCCACATATCGTCCACATCCATATCTTCCGATTCGGGCCATAAAAAGTTCGTTATCATCTCACGATAGCGAACACCATTCACAGTAACTGCCTGACCGGCCTCATTTTGGAAAAAATACGGCCCGATGATGCCGCCAGCCCATAAACCGCACCAAACAGTCACTCTTTGTGGGTGCATTGGTTTTTTGACAATCACTCTTGGATTATTATTCGCCCAAATGCGGAAATTCTGCTTATCGACAAATCCACTGAGATGAAAATGTGCCTCATCACTGAAGATGATTTTCTTCGAAATTTATCATCCATTTTCATAATAAGTCTGGATAACTTTAACACGTTGTTGGATTGTGTATCTCTCCATGGTTCAAATTGAGTAAGTCTGAAATAGAGAAATGTCAAATAAAATTCGGAAAAAAACTTGGCGTTTAGGTGTGGTTCACATTCAACATCGGCCCATACAATTTAACCACCCTTTATTCGATAGTTGGCGGTTTAAAAACAAAGATAATAAAAATTTTCAGTTACGTAAAATTTCCTAAAATTCCTCAGCACTAGGGTCAGTTTTAAATTTTCTCTACATATAAGTTTGGTTTTTATAAATGCAAAGGAAGATAACTTTTAATTCTAATTTTATATGAATTAAGGATCCGCAGTGCGATTTGCTATATTTAAAAATATACCAACATATGGATTCCGTGTTAAAAAAACTGCTTTTTATTAAGAAAAAAAAACAATTCAACCAGATTTCTAAAGCCCTGTTTTAAAATGTTACAAAAAGAGCGGTCTTATTTGATCAAAACAAATGCTAATCAGACGTGAGAGTCAGGACAAAACTTCCCAATCACTTTTTTCTTAACATATTTCATTGGTCTTGCAACATGCAGCTTGCGTTATCACAATGGAATACTACGTTTGCTTTTTCGACGTACCTGCTACAAAATAATTAATTCTGTTTGCAACATGTCTCTTGTGCCCTGATTTGAGCAGTTCAGTACAGAAAGAACTCTATTGTGTGATACTTTTGCTTGCAAGTATTTATAAATTATTGGTTTATTGACTTCTCTATAATTCTTCAAAATTCTTTTTAGTTTAATAGCAATCTTTATCATAAGTAATGCCTACAGATCTTCTACTTCAAACTTTTTTGACTGACTTGGGCGATCTTTGTTTTCTGTGTCAAAATCATTAATTTTAAACCGCACAAATCAGCTCTTTGCTCGTTGAGATCAATTTAACATATTACGGATTAGCTTCGTACTTAAGTTGCACTTACTGTAATTTTAGTGAATATTAGGTGGAATAAGATCGGTTAGGTGGAAATGGCAGCCAGTACCCACCTGACACACTTAGACCTAAAGATCTATTGTGATAGCATGGTGTTTCACTAAAGAGAACTCCCACCGAAGAACCAACCCGAACTTTTAACGAAGTTTAAAACGCGCTCCAGCTCAACGCCAGTGATATAGTACAATCCGTTAAAGATGGCGGATCCCATTGCGGGCAGTCGTCTTCTCGACAGTGCAGCTGCTGTGAGATCTTCTCCTCGCTTTCGTCATCACAGCTGTAGCAGTAATCATAGGCTCCCAGACGCTGTGCATGCCTATCTTTGTGTATTGTGACAAAAGGGCGGCATGATATAACCCCTCAAAATATAACCCGCCAAAAAATTATGAAATAACCCCGTAAAAGTTTGTACAGAAAACAACAACAACAATTTTTGGGGGGTCATTTCTTTTTGTTCGGGGTGTTATTTCATTTTCTTAATTGGGGGACTATTTCATATGAAATAATTCCCCAAAAAATCATTATGAAATAAAGCACCGATATATTTTTATAGGGATTATTTAATTTCTAAATTTATTACGAAACAAAAGCTTCTCTGCTTATCCGGCCTTCGGCCGGGTGCTAGAATTTTCTCCTCTATGGTATATCAAACACCGTCTTAGCTAAGTAAAGCTCTAATGCAGAAAAGCTTTAATTAGCGAATCCGGTATTTTTTATACCAAAGACGAGGAAATCTTTGCGATCGGCCGAAGGCCGGCTATGCAGAGAAGATTTAGTTAGCAAAGCCAGTGTTTGTTATACCGTAGAGGAGAAAATTTCATATGAAATAAGCCCCCAAAAATTAGGGTATTATTTAATTTCTGTTTGGGGTGTTATTAAATTTCGCTGGGGTTTTTTTCATTTTCAAAATTGGGGTTTATTGTATATGAAATAAGGCACACTTTGGGGGGTTATTTCATTATTTTTTTCGGGGCTTATATTTTGGGGGGTTATTTCATGCCGCCTGACAAAAGATACCAAAAGTGACGAATTCCTCTTGGTCATCTATAGTAGCCACATGACTTGCCCGTCTTCCATGCGGGCCACAATTGCCTGGCAATCTTACATCCAGTATTCACAGCACATCTATAATAAGCAATACTGATAGTCGATTGCCGAAGTTCAAGATCCAGTGAAACCCGTAAGGTAGTGCCCTGGGACACATGAACTGCTCAGCACTTTCGTTTAGTGCGCCAGTCAAGGGCTGTTTTCTTTTTCAGGGAGATGGAATCCAAGGCGATATCAGTGTAAATATCCACAGCAGTCTTCGACACGGCAGATAGTCTAACCCAGTCTACAATTTCCTTGATCGCAAGTACCTCTACCTGGAAAACGCTATAGTAATCCGGATTTCTTTACGATAAATTAAGGTGAAGCTTTCTTGAGTGTACTCCCAAGCTCACTCCTTCTCGTGACTTAGAGCTATCCTCGTAGAAGTACACGCTGCTCCTCTTACCTTGAACACTTCACCTGGAACACCTCACGCAATCCGGCTTGGTGTCAGCTTTCTGTAGCGACAATCGTGAACTAAAACTGGGGAGATGTGATCAATCCTCCGGTTCTAGATTGCCGTATTCATAAAATTGCACGGTCCGCAGCTAGTCCCACTCCGCTGCTGGCTACATTTAAGGCGAAATGCTGAGTTCGCCGGCAAAAAATGTTGCCTTAAAGCAGGAATGTCTACAGCAAGTTATCATGAGTGTAAAATATAAGGCACATCATTGAAAAAAATTACCAACCTTTTTGTATTACAATGGTACATAAAGTTTGAAATACGTAATGATATTTAAGAAAATATCCATTGAATGCATTCCTTTCCTTACCAGCATTTTAGTCTTTACACTCAAAATACAATGTTGCAAATTAGTTTTCTGTTTTAAGTTTGTTTTTTTTTTGCACAAATGTTTCCTAATTTCAAAAGGCTGAAAGAGTTTTAAATTTATGAATGAAGTTGTTTGTTTGTTAGATATTTCTAAACGAAGAAATTATTATTTAAACCAAAACAAGCAGTCAAACAGTCGGATCAGACAGATATCTAACAAATCTCAACACCAATTTATGGACTCACAATCACACTCTTTCCAAAAAAAAAAAACGCACATGATTCATCGCAAATTTATTGAATACAAATTTGGTTTAAATACCAGTAAATAAATGTCTAAAAAATGTTCAAAACTACAAAAAAAAAAAAAAAAAAAATGCTATTAAAATTTATTTTATGGGATTTCCGTATTAACACGCAATTTCTAAATAATTTTTATTTGTTTTTTTTTTTTTGCTTATTGGTGTCGTTTTACTGTGTGTCGGCTGTTGTTTATATGCGTGCATGTGTTTCGGTGTTTGTGTGTTAAATCCGGTTTAAACTGTCATCATTCGGTTGTTGCTGTAATTTCTTTAAATAGTTTCAAATTGATTGAGAATACTTTCTGTCGAAATTACCGAGTAATTGTACAATTAAGGCGTGTAATGCAAAATTTATATATTTCTTTTTTTCATTTATCCAAACGTACAAATGTGGTCATTGTGCCAAAATAGTACCAAAATATGCGCCAAAGAAATTTAAGGTTTTATTTAAAGTTCCACATCCGGTTCTTATCACATTAAAAATAATAATTTCATTGCTATCAATCTAGCATTTTTTTAAATTACATTAATTACAGTTTTTTAACGTTCAGTATTCCAGATTATTATCTTAACCCTAGAAAGATAATCTGCGTAAATATTGCGCATGCACTTTCGAAATATTGCTATTTCTTTTTAATTAGCTTGAAGAAGTTGTTGTGCACTTTAGACATTTCCTATATAAACATATTTTAAATTTTGGTATTTTTATTTAATATAAATGTAAAAATAAAATCCATATTAGTTTGTGTGGAGAAATATTCTCATCCTTTTAATGATCCCAGCGGGAACATAAGAAATTGATAACATAAAAAAATAATGTATTATTTTCGAAAGAATAATAATGCATTCATGGGAATCGAGAAAGTAATTTTATTGACACGATAATTATGAATTGATAACCACGTATATTCTCACATTTGCAAAACAAGGAATGTATTGTTTCTGCTCGTAACAATTATTCGTGTTTTCTATCTTCTGTTCGGGACAATTATTCGTATTTTTTAGAATTATTTAATGGTGTTTTCTTTTCAACAAAAAAAATGTAACATTTTATTTTAAAAAAATGCAATTTGGTGTCTGTTTCTTAAAAATTTTGCTTCCGAAAAGTGCGGCTTGTCTTATTCTAAAAAACTCATCCTTTTCGGGAGCAAAATTTTTAAGAAACAGACACTAAATTGCATTTTTTTAAATAAAATGTCACATTTTTTTGTAGAAAAGAAAACACCATAAGTCATTCCCAGTATACATTTAAATAATTTATTACAATCCTAGGACATGTTCTGTGTTAAGAGCAATGAGTTCTGGAATCAAATATTAATCAATATATGTATTACATTATCGTTTCCTATTGATTACATTTTCCCGCTGGGTTGTGACAAAAGTGTTGAAGTTCTTTCACTTCAAAAATGCAGCACTAAGATTATAAACAACTCCTGATAATGAAAATTTAATATTGTTTTTCGTTATAAATATTATTTTGAATTGGAATGTTTTAATGTGGATATCGATTACATAAATTTGACAAAGTTCTTAAAATCTTTTGCGGTAAAACTTTGGGATCACAATTATTTTGAATATAAGAACGTTATAGCTTTTAATTCTAAAATTGTTTCTTTTTTTTTTTTGTTCGAAACTTCGATACAAGTGTGTAATGTTACTGCGCCTTAAGAACGCAATCTTGTCCAATTTTGCACACCTTTTTTGAGCATACACGTTTCCCCCACAAAAAGTAGTCCTAAGGTGTCAAAACACGAACACATGGAACCATTTCTTCTCCAAATGATTTGCAATGACATTTGAATCATTTGCCTGTATCGTTCACCATTTGCGGGAATGTTGGCATGTAAACCGCACCAAACAGTGTGTTTTTCGGAATGTAATATAATGTAAGCGTCAATTCTGCTTATTTACATACCTGTTAAGACAGAAATGAGCCTCATCGCTAAAGATGACAAGATGATAAAAATCTGGTTTAACTCTCAGCCCATTCAAAAAAGTAAATATGGTCATTAATCTATCGAATTTACACATCGTAAACTTGACGAAGTGCTCTATAAGTTCGACAAACAGAGCGGTTTTAGAAATAAATTTCCACGATTTGCATACACAGATCTGGTTGTAGTCTTTTTATTGTTATTTGCAAAGGTATACTAAAAAATGTGTTCCTAAACCATGAACTATCCCCCTTGTCTAGAAGCTGCGGTGATCCTATACCCACAAAACTTCTCTTATCAGGTAACGTGTTTTGTTTCGTAAAACACTACTTACCTTTCACTTACAATAATTCTTTATTTTTACAAGTGATTTTCCCGTTGGAACGCATCTATTTGGCAGAGCCGAGATTCCAAATCAGGCGGCCACTTTCAATGTCTAACTTGTTAGTCTTGAATGTTACCCACTACTCCTCGTAATAATATTTACAGTGAACAAGAGATTTTTACATACAAGCACAAATCTTGATATGTGTAAAGAAAACTTAAGAGATTTTAGCCTGAATCTTTCGTTTTTCGTTGATTTATTTACTTTTTCGCTTTAGCCAACTGAGCTCTGTGCATATGCGTATAACAGAGGGAATAACGAGAAAACCCTTTACAAATTGATGAAATGTTATGCTGCGTGTCGCGATTAGATATGAAAGATAATGTGTTAAGGAAGTTGCTACAAAGCGAGATCTGTTGGCAGATTGATTTTCGAAAGTAATCCCATTAAGGATTGTTTTAAGTTCCTTTTAGTGTTATTCGTACTTTAATTTTTAGTACGATGCGTACTGTTATCAAAATTTGTTTTTGTTTTAAATGTTAGTTAAACGATTCACTTTGCGCTCGCGTTCTAAAGACAGGCAGTAAGTATGAAAAACTTAGTATATGCCGAGTGTTTGTCTTTCTGTGTAAGTTGCTATCTTTTGCAGATATGTAAATGTTAAGCTCCAATTTCTTAAATAAAATTAACCATTGGAAGTAAATTTAACTCTAAAATTTGGATTAAAATAACCAAAGAGAGTTATAATCATTCCTTTCCAAAGTCTAAGGTAACACGACATCCTGAATCGACAATTTTGGAAATATTTATACAACTAGAATTTATAAACCGGTACGGCAAACAGGTGAAAAAATTGGGCATGAATCAAACGTAAATCAATCCTACTTAATTCCAGAAATCTAACCAATAAGTTCTTTAATAAAAGCACCGGTATTGCAAAAAAATGTTTTATTTAAATCAATTAATGGTTTTAATACAATCTCAAAACATCTTTTAAATCCAAAAGAAATTATATTTAATGCTGCTTAACTCGCCTTTGCTTTAAGAAGTCTCCGAATAGAATTTCGAAGTCCACAAAAAATAACAACTAATGGCCGTTTTCTCAATGTATCGACAAACTGCCTGTTACCAAACCTCGACAAAAATTCATTAGACTGATAAACTGCCTGTTAACGATTTTGGTTTTCTCAATATACCTAGAAAATCATTATCTTTAGTTGGCAATACCTCTAAAAAAAGTGAAAGTTGGGTGTCGTCAGCTGACTGAATTTGTCTGTACGACAAATAAACGGCAAATAAATAATTGGCTGATGAGGGCGGTTAAGCTTTGCGACAGAATGAAAGCAAAAGAGACATTGAGCAAACCAAATTTTTTTAATCTGCAGTTTTTCGTTGGGAAAAAAGATAATCGCCTAATGGGAAATTAGCCGTAATACATTTAACGGTTTAACGAACTAAAAGGACCCTTAAAGCGAGTATAGATCATGATTCGCTTTAACATTTCAGCCTTAATTTCAAACTAGATCCAAAAATTTCTCTTTAAATCAAGTGAAATTTCTTTTTTCTTATTAATTTTCAGGACTCACGTCTTTAACAAATTTCAATCAAATTAATAATTAGAAGTTAAAATTAGTGATTATAATGGTTTCTTTTTTAAATAAGTACAAAAAGAAATTTGTTAGTTTTTTATAAATGAAATTTAGGTCAACTTCATATTTTTTTATTGTACCATGAGACTAAAAACATTATTACATACAAAAAGCTAACATACTCTAAAAACGACAGATACGCTTTGGACTCGGTATCGCATAATGGTGATAATTGAACTTTTATTACAAATAATTTCAATGCAAAATATGTATGATTGTATGTATGTACTCAAGCATATAAAACTTATATACTGTATGTACATACTACATACATACGTTAAGCCCGCATTTATTAATCCAAATTTTAACATAAATTTCCATTAAATTGTATAAATTAAAATTTATGTAGAAATTGTTCACCACTTATTCTCTCATTAATAGAAGAAAATAAGGAGTCGTCTAGCGTCTAGAGAATTTGACATACATAAAAACTTTCACATGGCTCTGGGGTGTGTGTACCCGTACATTCTAAATAACAAAAAAAAAAAAATGAAATAAAAACATTTAAACCAAGGGGACAGACACCACGAAATTAAGGTTCTTGGGACACGCTATTTTTGCTTTTTTTATGTTAAATTACAATTTCTTTTTGCTGTCTTAATTAAAATTCATAATTCCTTTTTACAATGTGAAAAATTATTAGCCAATTATCCAGAGATCTATGCAGATGTACAAACATTTTAACACACACATACGAATTTTTTTTTTTTTATTCTGCGTGCACGTTTGATCATGTTTGGAAACATTGAAGATATAATGATATACACAAATAAAGTAAATAACTTACATAAGAATTATCTCAAGACACCAAATAGAACAAGAGCAATAACAAACCAGCCCTAATTTTAATTAAAGGGGTTACTATTTTGACTACAGACAACAGAACATCAGTACACACATATGTATATACATACACACGACATACACATTTTTGTTCGCTTATAAAAAGACAAAACTAATGAAAGTAAATGTTAAAATATTCTTGATACAACAAACCTCTTTCACATAAAGGCCAATTGAGCAAAATTGATAATTAGTGATGGTAAAAAAAATGGGTACTTGAATAAGAACAGAGTTCGTCAAAACCGAAGTTCGTTACCCAGATGATATCCAGGTTTGCTTTAGATTTCCTCCACATAATTATTAAGATGCTAAACATTTAGAGAGCAAGCAAGTGGCTTATTAAGTGATACTTACGCTAACATAATTTTAAATTTGCATTGGCTCTATATCCCTAAATTCAGTATTATCGTTAAATGAGTAATAAGAGCAATAAGGTTATCATACGCAAGTTTTCTTAAGAAACGTCTATTGGGTGGTAATGATCGATAGCACTTGCACTTGCTCAGCACTTGCTCAGTTTATAGCTCAGTTAACAACCCAATTAAATAACATTTCCGAATCAAACTTTTTGTAAAGGGTGGTCCAAACATAATGCATGGTGTTAATTTGAGTCACACCTTAACGTCAAGTTTAAGGTGGAACACAATAGAGCAGCGAGTTAAGATTGTTGAAGCCTTTTAAGAAAATGAGCGATCAAATTAAAATGCATTTCGTGCATCTCGTGATATTTTTGGTGAGCATACTCGACCAAATACTATGTTTACAATCGGAAGGTTGGACGCAAATTTCAGCCAACCGGGTCTGTAAGAAATGTGAAAACACCTGTTTGGTGCGGCTTATGGGCTGGGGGCATCTTCGGGCCGTACTTCTTCGAAAATGAGGTCGGCCAACCAGTTACGGAGAATGGTGTTCGCGACCGCAAGATGATAACGAACTTCTTGCAGCCAGAAATTGAGGATATCAACCTGAACGATATGGGCTCTAACAGAATGGTGCCACTGGACACAGCCAAAGAAACAATGGCCAAAGAATGAATGGCCGTGAGATAACACGTCTTGGCGGATGTTAATTGGCCGTCACTTTCATGTGATTTGGCACCGTTGGACTTATTTCTTTGGAGATATTTAAAATAAGCCAAGAACAAACAAAGAGCTAAAAAATTAGATTATTCGGCACATTAACGACATTGAACCTCAATAATGACTCATAGTCATTGAAAATGTGAACCATTTGATAGAGGTACGCCAACGAAGCCGTGGCGAGTATTTGGCCGATATTTTGTTTCACACTTAACTGGCATATTCCTTCTATAATAATAACAAAATTTGGCGTTGGTTGGACCCTTGATAAATTTCAGGGTTTGCAAACCCAGAAATGCTAGAGCTTGTTATCATGTTCTTTCCTAGAGTCCTAAATTTATTTTCACAATTAGCTGTCATCCTTAGTTTCATAATGCTTTCTCGGTTTAAAGTCTATTCCAAAGTGAACTAATTGTTCTTAAATACACAGGTGTGTTTAAAGACCCACTAGCCTTGTAAGCCACGTTCTGATTCATTTTAGTTTTATTTTATACAAAGAATTTTTCTTTTTATTGCTGCTAGTTGCTCTCCGTCGATATCTTAAATGTGCACTTGGTGTTACAAACTATTTATTTTTATATTGAATAATTAAAAGAGATTTGTACTTATTTCAGGTTAAAAGGTGTTCTAATACCCAAGTCAGTTTAGCCCCAGATTTTAAAAATTTTTTAGGTTCGTAGATAAATTGTTTTTTCCCAGCTAATATTTTTGCTTGCCCTTTAGTTTGGAGTTTAATTTTTGGTATTTTTAAATTTAGAATGTCTTTTATCAAGATCTATAAGGAATCATTGTAAAGAATCTTTGTCAAATGCCACTGTCTGATCGAAAACCTTTTACATATGAGGAGCCGCAAGACAAAACGTACTTTTTCGAATTTTTTGAAATATATGTTTTTTTTTTTGGTAGTTTTATAATATTTGCGTTGAAATCTCTCATCAAAAAAAAAATATGAAAATGACCCCAAAACATTTTGTATAAATTTTATAAAACATAAAAATTATCAAAGTTAATTTTGGGAATACAATATTTTTTTATTAACAAGATTTTGTTTTTCGTGCTTATTACTTACAACTACAATTAATGTAGGGAGAATTCCAAGCCATTGTAGTGAGGAATGTAAGAGAAGAGAAGCTCCCTGTTTATTGTTGTTGTTTTTTGTTTAAGCTTTGATGTTGTTACAAGTTAAACGGGTGCTTATAATTCTTATTCGCTTAACAGTTTTATTTGTTTAATATCTTTAGTTTTTCTAAAGTCTTTGGATGAGCTGACCTAAGCAACCAGTGAAATGCGCATTAGAATAGCTTATCCCATCAACAATAAGTGTCAGTGCTTTTATCAAGAATAAAAATTAGGAATTAAGCACGACAAACAAAATCTTTTTAATTAAAAATATATAAACATTTTTAGGGACAGTATCAAAATCCTGAATTTTTTTATTAAGTTAGCAAAGCCGGTGCACCGGCTATGTAGAGAAGCTTTAGTAAGCGAATCCAGTGTTCGTTGTACCACAGAGCAAGAATTTCTTGCCCTTGGCAGAAGGCACAGCCATGCTATATATCGTGCGATTTTTAAAACCAAAACTATATAATTTTTCGGGATATTAATATTCAGGATTTTTAAATTCTGGGCCACATTTCTCAGCGCTTAATTTGAAATGTATTTCTTCTAGTTTTTTTTTTTTATTAAATACAGTGCAACTACGGAACATTAAACTAAATACAGAACAACTAAAGGTTTTTCACTAGAAAATAATTCACACAATTTTACACCCAGAGAAAAAACATGTTTAAATATGGTCACCTCCAACAAAACAGGTTTTTTCTTAAAGTATATCGATTGGCTTAGGATCACTTTCTGAGTCGATCTATCGATGTCCGTGCGTCCGGCTGGCTGTAAGCCTTGTGCGTAAAGTACAGGTCGCAAATTTGGAGATAATTTGATGAAACTTGGTAAGAATCAGTGCCTAACTTCATTCCGAAATATAGGGTATCACATAATCGGGATTGACCGACTGTACTTTCTTACTTTTTTAATATTTTAACCATTTAGAAACTGAAATTTATCAAGTATTGAAGTTTCATGAACTTAGCCGCATTCGGCACTAGACCAAATAAATCGTATAATTTTAGACTTTTTAGATTTTTCTCTGACAAGACCAGAGAATTTGCTTCTGAGATCCGGTATTTTTTATATAAAATACGTGTTTTATCAAGAACTCATCAATTTGTGGTTGATTGGCATTACAAAGTTAATTCGTTCTTGGATCGTACCTTTTTTTCTGGCTAAAGCACATCTTACTTATGCTTACCGAAACTTGTCTTCAATTTGTTTCATTGGTTGGAACGTGCTTGCCAAAAATAATTCTAAATATGTTTCAGCATTTTATTACGTTTTCATGCAGCAGGAAGTATTAACCACACGAGTTAAAATCGACAGACGTTTACAGACGATTTTGTATAACCGAAATGCTGTTTGAACGCCACAAAAATAGTAAATCTTTTGAATAGAATCATTACTGTCAATGAAAAAATTATCCATTACGACAACTAGAAGCGCAAGTAAACGTATTTAAAGCCCGGGCAATTAGCCAAATTAAAAGCAAAGCCAAGGTACTGCTGCTATAAGTTGCTAAAATCGGGCTAGACGTGTACAGAGAGTTTGTTCCGAATCGGATAAAGCAAGCATTAACGTGCGAGAATGTGCGATCCAGCATGCATCTGTAATATTTCATCTTGACAATGCTTGACCGCATATTTCAGGACCAGTTTAAATTTAAAAAAGTGGCTGGAAAGTTTTGCCTCAACCGCTTTATAAAGGATGCTCCAACCATAATGCACGATGTTAATTGTGAGTCAAATGAGAATCCACGAGTGATTGTTAAATAGCCGATGCATCTACGAAAAGTGGCTTTTTGGTGCGGTTTTGGGCTGGCGGCGTCATTGGTCCGCACTTCCTCGAAAATTAGGTCGGCCAAGCAGTTACTGAGAATGGTGTTCGCTATCGAGAGGTAGCGATAAGGACCTGGACGATACATTGTTCCAACAGGATGGGACCACTTACTATACAGCCAACGAAACAATGGCTCTTTTGAGCGAGAAATTCAATGGCAGTGTTATCTTACGTCGTAGCGATAACATAGCGGCTAATTAACCGCTACGATAATGTGATTTGACACCGTTCCACTTTTTCCTTTTGGGATATTTGAAAGAAAACGTGTACGTCAATAAGCCAAGAACAATTCAAAAGCTAAATGATGAGATAATTGGCACATTAACGACATTGAAAATACGGACCATCGGAAGGCGTGTCGATTATTGGCCGATATTTTGTTTCACACATAATTGTAATAGATCATTATATCATAATAAAAATTATTAAGATAATTCTATGAAAACTTTTTGTTTACTGTTTACTTTAGATTTTGCACCGTTCTTGCACCAACCTTTTGTTCCGATCGAATCAAAAAGCTTTTACTGAAATACGCTTCACTTAAGAACAGGGTATTCGAAGTCGGATGAATTTATTCTTAGAGAATTCTTTGTATAAATATATATTGCAGGAATATTTCAGGAAAAAAAAACGCTTTAAATTTTCAAAAACAACTCGAGTTTTCATCACTAAATTTGCTATTTTTAATAAATAACCATTCAATTTGATAAACTCTATTTTTAAAAATGATCTCATTTGAAACAAAATTTTTTCGTTTCCCCCTTTAAAAAAAAGGCCTAGTCGGCAGTAAGAAGACAATTGCTGTATATATAGTCTTATACTTAATTTTTGGATAAAATATAATTAGTTTAAAGTACAAGTTCAAGTAAATATTAGGGGTATATTTGACACACAAATTCATGTTTATAAAAACTCATCTGCGTGTAATACAACATAGAAGTCAGTATGTATTTAGAGACTTCTACTACATACACACATATGTACATATTTATGAATTTTAAAAGAAGTTCCTTAAAAAAAAGAAACCCAACATTTTTGTTGATTGTATATTCCTATTTCATTTTAAAAGAAACACGCTATTTTCTTATATTTTTTTTTTTTTTGTAACTTACCCTCAGCTTAAAAACACACTCTATAGAATTTAAATTAAAAAAATAAAAAGAAGGGAACCAAAAATTATTCATCTAGCAACAGCAACAGCAAAAACAAAAACAAAAATATCTAGTTATTGTACTTTAACATTAAATTTAAGTAAAAATGTGTGAAACAAACAAAAACCACCGAAAAAAAATATTTCTTTTAATTTTACTGCCCATCTGCGATCACTTTTAAAGACAAGGTATTTGTGACTAGTATTTATTTGTGTTTGTATTTATGGCAGCTGCTTTTTGCAAAATGCTGTAAGACGTTGTTTTATCATCCTTTTCTTTAACAGTTCACTCACTCGTTTATCCCACATTTGCATAGAAACCAAATCATAATATAAAGGACTCTTTGCAATACGGTTTTAGGACACCCTTAAAAAAAATAGCATTTAAGATAAACAGTTTTAAGCGAGAGCGTTATACAATCGGGATGTTTTTAAGAAATGAATTCGTTGGTTGAGGAATAAATACGATTATTTTTACCTCGTGTAAGGAAAATTTTGAGGCGAAGAGCACGTGTTACTCAAATGAAGAACTAATTTAATGGAATGTATTGTAATAATCAATTTATTTTTAAATATGAAAAGTTACAGCTGTTAAGGAAACTATTAATAAAATATATTGAAAAAAATATGCCTTCTATAGTAATATAATTAAACTCGAATCTTTTATCGGCTTAAACCAAAAACTAAACGTAGTTATTAGGGTATTCATTCGGTTAACCGTTAATCGGTTAACCGATTAATTACTACCCGATTAACTGATCGGTTAATTAAAAATTGTCTATTTTCGATTAACGATTAAACCGGTTAATTTCAGTCGATTAACCGATGTTACATAATTTTTAATTTTTTGTAATATTATAACAAATTTTTTGTGTTTTAATTAATTGTTTCGTCTCATATACATGTTTAGAAATATTTTTTTATACAATATCAGCCCAATTATGAATAAAAATTCCCCGGGAGTTTTCTCCCTTCTCCCATTTTTCCTATGTTTATTTCAGTTGTAAAAATGGGAAAAGTTAAAAAACTCGCGGGGAATTTTTAATCATAATTGGGCTGTATATTTCCTTCTAGCAAAACATTCTTAACAGAATTACCCGAAACAATTAGAAGTGTTAACAATTTTTAAAAATTATTATGTTAAGGGAAATCCAGGAAAAGGACTGAGAAATTAGATATTCTTTATTTTGGCTGCTTCTGATTCCATCAGCACCCACGATAAGAGAAAAAAAATTTTCCAAGTCAAGTGTTATCAAAACTAAAGAAAATTATCGCTTTAGTCCTAAACATTTATTAATTCAGATCTCTTTAAACTATTGAAATAACTAATAAATAATAATAATCTAATTTTTTAATTTAGTTATAAAATTCTGTTTAATAGGGAAATATTTGTCAATAAAATTATGTTACTACAGAAATCTTATTAAAAAACGACGTTTAAAATTCTTGCGTTTTGCGTTTTCGATTTCCAGAACACCCCTGATGACGTATTACTTTAAAAATACATATCACATGTTTATGAATTATTTTTTTTTGTTTGCTCGTTTTAGATCAAGAATTGTTATTTTTGTTTTTTTAATAATAAACTCCGAAAAATAAATAGTTTATGCATTTTTAATTATTGAAATTACCTTATTTATTAAAAAAAACTTTATTAATCGGTTAACCGATCAAAAACCAAATTCACCGATTATTAACCGATTAAACCAAAAATTCGGTTAATTAATCGAGCGATTAATCGATTAAAGCAAAAGCCCGATTAAATGAATACCCTAGTAGTTATTAAAAAAGAAACAAGATTCTGAGATTAAATCAAGGTCCTTAATTAGTTCCTAAAAGAAGGTAATGAATATAACTTTTAAACGAGATATCAGATTAATTCAAACCATTACACGCAAAGAAAAAACATGGTTGTGGTAAACATATTCTAAGAGCAACATTTTAATGTAAGATTCATGATTGTAGTCACCATATTACAATTGTTATTGAATCATATTATGACCAAATATATTCGTAATATTACATCATAATATTTTTCCCTTAATTATATTCTTATTCTGTTAATCATAATAAGTAAAAAGGTAATCAATTATGATACAGCACCACTTTCAAAGCAATAAAAAAAATTAAAATTTTTTTTGATCGATTTTTTATCTTGTGGCACTTTGCAATTTATTTTAATGCAAATTCCATTTCTTTATTTTTTTAATTTCTTTAAACTTGTTTTTTTTAATGTTTATTTTTTTTTAATTGTTTAACCCCTCACTAACAAATAATCCGATAGGAATATTTAAAACAAACGACACAACTGATGCAAAATTATTTTACAAATGGCGTAACATAATATTATTGAGTACAGATATTTGGATTGCATCTTAAACATATTATGAGTACACCTATAGAAAGTTATTATGTTATGACTATTAAATATCATGAATTGCTTGTGAGAAATATAATATGTTTTCAAGGTTATCATTAGTTAGTTGTTAGAAAAATTATTATTTTTCAGTCAACAATACTCAAATCTATAATTGCGATAAACATTGAAATGTTTACAGTACCTATAATATTGCTGATATTAAGCAAAAATAACAAGTTTTTGTGTACGATAACCAGTGTTCGAAAATAAACGCTAAATATCGTTCTTTAATGTTCGGTTCGGTAGATTTGTGGAAAACACAAACGCTAGTGTTTGTGTAGAAAATCTTTAAAAAAATAGCGTTTCCTTGTTAGTCATCTTTCGAACACAAAAATAATACTGTTTTCATCCAACTCAACAAAAACACAAACTTAATTGTGTTCGGTTCGGCTCATTAATGTTCGTTCGTTTCAGATGTGCCTAACGTTGCCAGATGAACAAACAGATAAATCTTGTTTATTGCTGTTTTTTGAGGTTTTAAATAAAATACATTTTGTGATAGAAAATTAAAAAAAAAGAAAATATTAAATGGAAAAAGTGGACCTCTTTATTTATTTATAATCTATATTGCACTTTATATGCGTTTCCGAGAATTTTTTGAAATTTGTATTTTCGTCTTATTATTATTACAGGGATTATAAGTGACATTTTTAATATTCAAAAATTACTTTTTTGACCCTAAATGTAATAAAAACCCGTTAAATATTTTTTATTATTAGAATAACGACAAATGTATTAAAATTCACTTGTACTGTACATTTATATTTTAGCAAAACTACAAAAGAAAAATTAAGTAACTAATAGGGAATTTAGACGAACACTTTGAAGCTTGTTTTCTAAAAGTTGATAGCGGAAAAAATATATTTTTACAAAGAGTGAGTTCCATAAGCGACAATAATGATATCATATGCAATTACATTAATTTTGATTTAGCTGCGCAATCTCCTTTGTGCGATTTTTTGTGCAGATAAATCAAAAGTGCGGCTATCTTAAATGTATTTATCTTCCTAAATGTGCAGGTACACAATTATGGTTACTTGTATAAAAGTGCAGCTTAAGTAAAGGGTGAAGAAGAAAAAACGTTTTTATAAATATATTGATATTTTACTACAGTTTTATAAAATTGGATATTTATATTAAAAAGCGACCACCATATTTTTTCATGTTTGCAGCTAACTTTGATGTTTCAAAAAATAGAGTTTCCAACGAAGCAGGTTTGTAAGGGGGAAACCTAAAAGTTTCGCTTACCATTGCGCTAACGGAAGACATGAATTTTATATGGTGAGTTCCCACTTTGAAGCAATACATTTTTGACACATAAAGCGCATTATTTAGCGCATAAAAAAATGGTTGGATGTAACGATCAGCTTTACACACTGAATGTTTTGATAAAGTTATTTTTAAGTATTCTCCCTTACAAACCTGCTTCGTAGTAAGGGAATACCGTACCACATGAAATGTTATTTTTTTTATAAAAGTTGTAATCTCTTTTAAGGATTGAAATCCAGTACAATTAGTTTAGAAAGAAAAACGTTATGAACCCAAATGTGGTACAACCACCCTAAACAATTGCTAATTTTGTTACAAAAACTTATTTTGCACAAACTCGTTTTATATGACTGCAAATCATACTACCAATTTCGAAAAGATCGATCTTCAATTAACCATAGGACCCATATAAAGCCCACTCTTGGAAAACATTTCGTAGGCCTAAAAACGTTACGAATAATGCTATTTTATTAAGTTAATACTATTAACACAAGACAAATTCTATAAAGAATGGCCCATAATTTACCATAGGCCTAATACTTATAAAGGGTACTCTCGGAATAGACTTTAATACGCCTAAATGAATTATAATACTGTAAAGTTAGTTTGAATAAAGATTGGTTCCATACTTTAAAGATTCATAGTAAGCCCATTCCGTTAATATTCTTACTCTTGGAGGAGAGTAATATAGATTCGGCATATCCTTTGTTTTTTTTTTGTTAACAATTTTATTTGATTTCATAAGTACTTCATATAAAAAAAATATAAGCATATGGGGGATTTCATGTCAAGTGACCCAATTTTTTAATCGATGTCTTCCGATTTGGATGAAGTTTGCACCAAAGTTAGTCCTATTGGATAGTTTTTAGACACAAATTTTCAACAAGATTGGTCAAAAAGTTTCTGAGTTAGAAGGGGTCAAAATTTGACATTTTGGCCATACAGGTGTTTTTTTCATCCTTGTAACTTATTACTATATAATCAAAAAAAAATTTTTTTGAAAGATTGATCAAATTGCTATCGAAACTACTTGGGACAAATTTTGCTAACACCAATAGGTAATAAGTTACAAGGATGAAGAGAACACCTGTATGGCCAAAATGTCTTGTTAAAAATTTGTGTCTAAACTACTATCTAATAGGACTAACCTTGGTGCAAATTTCATCCAAATCTGAAGACATCGATTTAAAAATTTGGTCACTTGACATGAAATCCCCCATATGTATATTATTATTTTTTTGTGAATAAAGGCATATTTGCAAATAAATTCATACTTAAAGAGAAGTGTAACTACCAGGTTAAACATTATTTTCTCATATATATTTTTTTAATGCAACTTTAAGTTAATTTTTTCGATTAAACTTATATTTACCAAGTTTTTTAATTTCATACACAATTTAAGTGATTTTTTCATCTTTAAAGAATTGTGCTAAAAAAACCTTTAATTTTATTTTTTGAAATTGGTAACAGACTGTCAAGTGTGCTTCTACACAAACAATTCTTGGAATAAAATTCAACTTAAATAGTCAGATAGTTTAATACATTGGTATTTAAAAAAAAAACATACAAATTGAATAATCATGAATTATGTAGATTAGCATAATATCAACGAAATTATTTCTGGGAAATATTGATAAAAACCAACTCTTCATTAAATTCATTCAATAAAATGAGACCATGAATTGGTATTTCAAATTTTAAAGAAAAGCAACCAAATATTAAAATAAATATTTATATCAATTAAACTAAATGTTGCATCCTCATGCTAATTGCTGAATATTTAATAAGTTTTTTTTTAGAAAAACTTTTTAAATTAGGAAAAATATTTTTCCTTACAAAAAAACAGTCAGTTGTCTCTTTAAACAGTTCTTAAAGAATTTGGAACAAACAATTTAAAATTAAAAAAACATAAAAGAAATGCATGAATGAACAAATATCATTTTTCAAAGAAAGATAATAACGATCATTAACATGTTCTCGTATAATGATGAACATTATCGTGAACACACTTTTAACTTCTAATTAAAGCCAGACTATAGAGAAATAGAAAATGTGAATGAAATGCTTAAGTGAAAGACTAAGAGAGAGAGAAGGAAAAAAATGAGAGATCTTTTCTTGTCAATGAAAAAGTAAAGTGATATGGCATGTGTGATCTTTGCTTTTATTTTGTTGTCTACAACTCCGATCAGTATTTTCATAATTAACACATGCAGCTTAAAAGAAGCTGTTTATACCCTTCACTACAAGTGGTAAGGGAAAATAAAAAAGTTTATCATTCTGTTTGTAAATTCCACAACATTGATCTTAGAGCACATAAAGTATATATGTACGTATATATTCTGGATTCCTATAAAAAGAGGAGTTTATTTGTTTTCTTCTGTTAGTGTGGTTGTTACTATCGCTTTTTCCTGGAGACGGAGTTGTTCGATATTTCGGAGTTGTTCGATATTTCTCCGCAGTGAACTTTTGGATATTTAAAGCTAAGTGGTACGATGTTTTAGGGTCGCTCTCTCGAACTCGTTCGATATTATATTGACTTTGTGCTATAAGCTGTGTTCCACTCCAAGATAAGTCATTTACAGATCCAGATTACTGAAAACGAGCGAGAGATTGCCACTGAATATCCCAAATATTTTTTTTTTTATTACTGAAAAGTAAAAAGAGAAAAAATACAGTTGAAAAAATTTCTTAAATAAATGACGACAATAATCATTAAACTAATAAAAGTATGTCATAAAATTTAAGGAATGTCACTGAACGAATTAATACAAAACAATTTTTCATTAAAACAATATTAACATTTCTTGAAACGTTTCACTCTTCATCTTTATGTTTAGGAAAGTTTTCATTTATGTGATGACTAGGGATCGATTTGCATGTACTAGAAAATCGAAAATATGCGCATAAAATATGCACTATAAACTCCAAAATATGCATTAAAAAAAATAAAAAATATGCACTTAAAACTTGACAATTTTCAATAAAAAAGCGTTTGTTTTTTTATTTTTTTAAAACAAAACAAAATAAAATATTCTATTGTTGTTTTTATTCTATTGTTATTCAAAGGTATAATATTTTTTAAAACTTAATTTAAATAACTATATAATTAAAATTTTTGTTCGCATAATCAAATAAATACTTTTTTATATTATCAAAAGTAAGCTTTTGTACATGGAAAATTATTCTCAACGTCAACCGAAGTTGAGGCATACTTGAAGGATGCCAATTCATTTGGAGAATATTAATTTTCTAATTCAGATCCCACATTTAATTCCAAATCAAAAATAGTTGAAATTCGTTTTATTTTTTGAAATCCTGCATTTTTTTGCAACCCGTTTTGGTTTTTTTTTTAATTTGTCGGGCTATTTTTCCTTCCACTTTCTGCCATATCAATTAATTTGAGTTGACTATTATGTGAACTTAGTCCTTCTTATTAAGTTATTGTTTCACCAATATATCCGAAGTTGGAAAATACAAATGCTTATGACTTTTGATGTTATTTAAATTTAATATTTCTTTACCTTTTTTATACTGCATTAACATCGGTTTCAACAAGTTCTTCAATAACATTCTTAAATTGCTCAAAGTTTTTGGAAAAGAATTCTGAAGCATCTATCCAGATTCCCCTTCTTGTTAATATTGGCTGTGGTGGTGACGGTACCAAAAGATACATTTCATTAAACATTGCAACACGTAAAGAAGTCCTTAAAAATATTTTTTTCCGTATGAAACCAATAAATCAGTATTACCGAATTGGCGCCTAATTTTCTCTGCAACTCGGTGTAACCCATGTGCCAAGCAAATACATATATTTAATGAATCATTTTTACAAAAAAAAATATAATTGGTTAAATGAAAATTTTCATTGTCTAAATGGAATTTCATAGTTATAATGAAGTATTTTTGTTAAAATCGCTTCATTGGAATTCGTAATTAAGTTAAAAATTTTCTTTGGATATATTAAAACTTAATTTTGACCAAGTTAAACAAAAAATTTTAATTGGGAACATAAAAAAACAATATACAAATAACTATATTAATAAATTAATACAAAATTATAGTTTCCTTAAAAAAATGTTTAATTGTAAATTAAAAAATGTAAGATTTAATTAGTTTATACATCTAATGTAATATGCCATTAAATTTATGAAATCAAAAATTTTTTATAAAAGCAACATATTTCAATAATTGAAAAAAAAAAATATTTTTAACATTTAAATAACCCTATAGTCTCAATAATTCAAAGTATAAAAATATTTCAAAAAAGCATGCCTTCATAAATTTAAATTTTCATTATGATAATGAAAAATGTCATTATAGTAATGGACAATCTAAGTATGGACATATGGAAAATTTAATCGCATATTTACGTTCTTAATTGAGTAATGGCAAAAAACATAGTTTTTTTATTCAAAAACTACACTGCCCCGGTAGGCTAGATGGTAGTGAAGTAGTCTATCAGGGCCGAGGTTGCGGGATCGATTCCCGCCAGAGACAAAAAAAAAAATAAATAAAATTAAAAAAAATAAAATAAAAAAATAAAATAAAAAAAAAAAAAAAATTAAATAAAGTAAAAAAAAAAAAATAAATTTTTACTTTATTGAAAGTATTCATTCAATGAATTATATTAATAGATCTAATGTAATGTTTCATTTAATACATTTTAATGAAACAGGTTTCATTGATCAAACGAAGCGCTGCATAGGTTCCTTTTTAATGCAATTTTTCATGGGATTAATGTCAAAAGTCATTGGTATTGTGAAGAAAATTCTTTCAGTGTAACATGTAACAGTTTTGGATAAATTGTTTTAGGACACCTTAACCATGTAAGGTGCTGCATCGGTTAAAAATTAAAGGATCTTTTGTCGAAATCTTGTATTTTAAGATCTCAACAAAATTTATTAGTTGATTTAAAAAAAAATTTTTTTTTAAGATTTTTTTTTGTATACAATTTGTAAATTTTTTGAAGAACTTTTTTTTATAATATGGAAATTTAAAAAAATATATCACTCAAAAATGTTAAAATATGCATTCAAAACCAAAATATGCAAAAGTATGCATTTTTACCAAAATATGCAAAAATATGCAAAAACAAATCGATGCCATTTTAACGCAAATTAAATGATTCGGAAAGATAATTGGTCGACATCGATTTTAGACTGTCGACAAAAAACATGCATTTGCATGGAAATCGCATCCCTAGTGATGACAAATACTCACAGTCTTAATAGAATTTCTTGCATTAAGTTAATGCAAAGTTTTCATCGCCCTAATAAAACATTTCATTAACTGGGGGCTAGTAAAACATTCTTCATTAATCCAACAAAGCGCTACATAAGTTGACTTTTAATGCAATTCTTTATTGAATAAATGTCAAAATCCATTGGTTCTGTGAAGAAAATTCTTTTAGTGTAGAATAAAACCTTAAGGTTTTTATTATCAAAAAATAAATTAAAACTCTTAAAAATTGCTTTTATTTCACAATGGTGAAGGGTATTTGAGATTTGTGCAAGCCCGATACAGCACTCTTACTTGTTTCTTTTGTTAAGAAAGGTGACTGCCCTACAATATAATGCTTTTATGTATCTTCTTTCTTCTGCACTTTTTGCCATCTATTACAATTTGCTCCAAATTTTTTTAACATTCTTTCTTTCTTCTTTATCATAACTTTATGCTGCCTGCTCTTTGACCATAATGATTTCTTAAAGTATCTAACTGAACATTCCCAGCCTAAATTTTAAAAGGCATATTATTATAATCATGTCGCGATGATTATGAACATCATCAAAATGAATATTGGCGTAAAAGACAAACGACTTTAGTGCTGAAGAAAACAAAGTAGCACATTTCATGTAGGAACGTACGACCAGCATCAATGGTTTTCTTGTCTTTTTTCACTTTCTCTTCTTTTTTGTTTGGGTCATTATGAACCAATTGAATAATTCAAAAAATTCCCATAAAATTCGATATTATTATCGTAATAGTGAAAAGGGTATTAAGCGTTTGTGCTGATGTGTGTAACACCAGAAGTATTGTTTCTATACCCTCCTCTTAATATACCGAAGGGCTCAGAACAACTTTTTGAATCTATTTTACGACTTCTTTCCATCCGGCCAAATAACCTTTGGGGCAAATTACAGGTCGCAGTTTTGGTAAGATAATTCAATGAAATTTGGTTTTTACATTTTAATTGTCATAGGGACCAAGCCTAAACTAAAGAATAGTGTTTTTGTGCCCATAGACCATATTTTAATGTGGTTATTTAGGCCAAATTTGTCCAAACATATTTTTTGCAATCTGAATCATTTCACCAAATTTAATTGGAATAGGTCCATATTTGACCTAAAATAGCTTTTCATGTCGTAACTTCCTTACGTGTGTTGGTATCAACTTTGACTACAGATGTCTTGGCATATTGTTGTGCTGGCAGGTCCAGAATGCATCATAGGTCCCATATCAAACCTTTTCCTAAAGTAATTTATGCGAAAAAATTTTATGTTCAACAATTCTTTTATGAATCTTAAGTTCATACCATAATTTTGTTCTGGCAGTTCCATAATTGCCCATGTGTACCAAATCTCGAAAATTTGTCACTTTTTAATATGGTGTTGTCTATTATATTGCCGGACTTGACCGGCTGTACTTTCTTACTTGGTTTTTCTTCAATTAAAAGGAACCATGCTTTTATATTATAATAGAAAAATTAAATATTTTGGAATGTTAAAATAAAGTTAGTCTGAGTTAACACTATGAAAGTTTTTTAATCTGAATTTATAAGTAAGTAAGAAAGAGAACAGACTATTCGTCTCTCCTTTCTCTCTTTTCTCATCAATAAACTCAGACTTTCTGCAAGAAAACTCTCATAGTGTGACTTTTTTACAAAAACCATTTTCTCAAGAATGTGCATATAAGCAAATTTTGGTTCCGCATATGAGGAATCACAAATACAGATTATTTTTTTCTTTTTATTAAACAATTTAATTTTTCTTGTCTTTACAAAAAAGTCATGACTTTATGATAAAGTCAAGACTTTTTAAAAAAATAAAAACTTTTTGAACATATAAGAATTTCTGAAAATATTAAGAATTCCTAAAAAAGACCAGAGGCCTAATTTTGGCAGTCGTGATCAAGTACTTTCTCGATTCGAAAGCAATTTTACTTCTAATTCTCTCTTAACAACACAGAAAAAATAAATCCGATTCGTTCAGTATTGACTGAAATAATTTGATACTAAATTTCTTTCGAGTCGAAAAAGTACTCGATCACGACTGCCAGAATCTGGCCCCAGACTTTATAAAAACGTCATGAATTATAGGTTTTGGTTGGAAAATAAGAATGATCCGTTTAGAATGATTCCAAGG
Organism: Pollenia griseotomentosa; assembly: GCA_963931875.1. Classification (NCBI taxonomy): domain Eukaryota; kingdom Metazoa; phylum Arthropoda; class Insecta; order Diptera; family Polleniidae; genus Pollenia; species Pollenia griseotomentosa. Next base: position 126,112,299 of record OZ007562.1, on the reverse strand, counting down.
TATAAGCGATTATAGTTTTTTAACCTTTTAATTATTATGCTGTTCTCAACACTTTTGTACAAAATATTTATCATCTCGTTTGCTTTTGTTTTAAGCAAGAAATCTATAAAATTTTGCCTAAGAAATAATTAACATTTCTTTTATAACGAAAAAAAAAAAAAATTCATAGCATTTCCGTATATCTTAATTACTCACATTCTTTGCCAACGTTAGATAGAAAAATACACATAGTAAATTTTTATTACCAGTAGAATGTGCGTCCGTCATTTAATTTAATGGGAATTAAGAAATTTGCATTCCAAAAGATTTAGAACTCTTATAGAAATAAAGATATTTACAACGCCTGACAGTTATTTAGACCAAAGTGTTAGTAAGAATTCAAATTAATAAACACACACACACACACACAAAACCAGACGACGCACTTAGCCTTAAAAGTGTCTGTTAAGAATAAAATTCGAGGCAGTTACGTTAAGTTTTTTAAATTAAAAGATGAGACAAATTTAATTAATCATTTTAAAACCCAGCTTACTTTTAAGCTAGCGGGAAGTTACTGCTTCCCATGGCACCAGGTTGGACTGTGGACAGATGTAGAAAATATTTAAATGGATACCTGCACTAAGGTATACTCTATGATGGATCTTAGCCACTGGGTGACAAACAATGCGCTTACCAACTGCAACCGAGTGTGAGAGTAACCAGCACTCCCAACTAGCAATTTAAGTGCATAGTCTGGCAAGATTATGTAGATTGCCATAAGATTCAACGATGACCTTCAAATCCGCGAGCAATTCAATAACTCCAACTGCAATCGCTCTACTTTGTCGACGCTAAACTCGTTCAAGATTTCATTATCATAAGAGGAATATTATAGACTCAATCATGTCAAAAAGGTGTTTGAATAATAGTTTCCTTTTTTTATTTTATAAAATGCGACTATAGTTAATTTAGACCTGCAATGGCACCATTACTAAAGATTCTTTTCCAATATTATTATTTTGTGTACACACTTTCTTTCAATTATGCCCTCGCCAGAAAAAAACTTTTTGTGTGCTCTGTGGCAGGTGGTTCTCCATAATTGACCTCGAGAAATATTCCAACATGCCAGCAACTTTACTACTTTATCCTTAATGAAAATGTACTTTCCCAATAAAAAATTGTGCTTCGAGCGATGCAGGTTTGTAAGGGAGAAATGTAAGAGTTGCGCTTACCATCTCGCTTACGGAAGACATGAATTTTATATGGCGAGTACCCACTTTGAAGCAATACTTTTTTGACACATAAAGCGCATTATTCAGCGCATATAAAAATTGTTGGATGTAACGATCAGCTTTACACACTGAATGTTTTGATACCGTTATTTTTAAGTATTCTCCCTTACAAACCTGCTTCGTAGTAAGGGAATGCCGTAGCACTTGAAATATTATTTCTTTTATATAAAAGTTGTTGAGAGTTCTTTCACTTACTTTACTACATTTCTGTATGTCTTATTGCGTAGCGCATAATTGTGCGCTTATTTTTTTAAATGTACCTTTAGTGCTTCGCAAAATGATAAAATTTTTTATTAGGTTAAGTCATTTGGAATGATGTTTCACACTAAACAGTACACTTAAGAGGGTGTAAATGCTGCCGAAGAATTACCCTAAGATTCTCCGTTGCCAATATTCTGTTTTATGTAAATTGGCAAAGCCATTTAATTGGAAATTATCTTTTTCGTTGCGCTAAAACAATTGATGGGCGTTTTTCAAAGAGAAAAAAAATCAAATATTTTTGTTGTATGTTGTTGTTCCTTTGGCCAGAGTGATGAATTTATGAATGTTATTTTTTGTCAAGCTAATAGGGCCCAAATTTCTTCAATGTAAATGAAATTCAATTTTTAATTACAATATTATGTTCCCGACGTTTCTGTCCTTATCCAGTTATGTGTGTTATGAGTTTGGTGGGTAAGCTGTTGTTTTTTTTTAAATTTTTGTTATAATGTGTTTGTTTTTATTATGAAACTTGTGTTAAATACTCTAGAAATGAAATTTTTTGCTGTGTTGATAATTTGATTTTTGGGTTGTGTAGCGTGGTAATTCATAAATCTTCCAGAAAATGTTTCTTTAGTGTACCAATCAAACAGAATCATATTATTTTTGCGTATATTTTTTGAGCCTAACTAAGTACACAATTTCTCCGTTTTTCTCAATCTCAGTAGTAAATTGTATCTTAGGGTGTTGTTTGTTTTAAGTTGACAGAATTGTGCCCTTGTCCTCTGTGCGAGTTATCGCCAAAATTTCGTCTACATATATGGCGATATATTTAATATAAATACTCCTATTTCCTTGTTTTGTAATTGCAGCGTTAAGTAGGCTGTCAAGTTTGATATCCGCTATAGTGGGTGATAGTGGGTTCCCCATTGGCATACCAAAGATTTCGGTATAAATATTTTCACCAAACATAAAATAATTATTTTCATTTAGACAAAATTTGAGTATTCTTACAAATTGTGAGCTGGAAATATTTGTGTGATTCCTAATAATATTCCATTTCTTCATGATTGTGCTTATTGCCGTCTGAACTGGGATGTTCGTGAATAGTGAAATTACGTCAAACGATATCATAATTTCATTATTGTTAATTTTCACGTATAGAAATTTTAACGTTGTATTTTTCAGAAATTATAACTTTAAGAATATAACCCACGTATTTAGATAACTGGAAACATGGTATCTGAACTGACGACACAAAAGGTCGTAAGGGTGTCGCTTTCTTGTGTATTTTTGGAAAGCCGTATAGGTGCAGTAGTCGCGGAACAAAGAAGTTTACTTTTTATTATTATTATTTTGGTCCGTTGTTCAATTTACCACGTCTTCTTTTCAGCAATCTGAAAAATACAGATGGTTTAATTTCCTTTGAGTTAGCCTGTATTTAATTTAAAAAACATTTTAGTCTGCCCTCGTTACTGGCACAAAGCACCAGTTAGAGCAAATATTGTAATACTTCTTTTGGAATTTGAAGTTTGTTTACTTCTCTTTTAATTTTTTTTTTCTTTTTTCTTTAAAAAAAAGGTGTCATTATCTAACGTTTAATACTTTTATGAAGTGTTAATGCCAACCAACGGCACTACTACTTATTATTTATTGAGCAAGCTGTATCTGAGAGTCAATGGGAATGACTACAATATCTAAAACGTTTAACTGAATAACTGACTGACTGCATGTCTCGAGGTAGATGTGTATGAAATATAATTTATGAATTCTTGGAATTTTGTTAAAAGGTAAAAAACAACAAGAATTGGTTATGTGACGATAAAAATTGAATTGAATTATTACCTAAAAAGCCAAACATTAGTTGGGTACAAAACCAGCACTTTGTCTGTCATTAAGTCACAGGAACATCTGAACGAACCGACCGACAGTGGGTCCAAATGATGGACATGCCATTAATGTCGTCACCTATAAATTCATTGTTGTTCGGTTAAAGCAACATGCAAACGTACGTACGAGTAGAGTGAGTACTCGTTGGAATGCGTGCATTAATCGTAAAACAATTCCTACACTAAACTATTTTGTATTTTGGGTTTTATTTGAACATATTTAAGTTTTTGTAAAATTTAATTTTTTTTTCGGTTTTTTATTATTTTTTATTATCATGCGTACGAGATAAGCATAAGTACAAGTATCAAGGCAAACACTTGATATGCATACGTACGTATGTATGTATTTACATGGATCCATACATGCACACCAACAAAGTCTTTTGTATAGGTACGTTTGTGTAAATGTTTAGGGGTTTTTGCTATTTAATACAGTCCGCTAAATAGTTCTAACACTTTGTGCAACAAAACCAGAATTTCGCCTAATTTCGCGGAAAGTGGAAACGTATTTTTCTAGTTTTTTAATACACATATATACATATTAATTCTTTATATCTTTACCTAAAATGCAACATAAGGTAACATCATTTTTATAAGTTTACAGGAGAAGCAAAAAACGTTTTAAAATGGAAAATATTTGGGACATAAAAGCAATGTTTTATAAATAAGCTTGAAATACGATAACCGATATATTTTGGAACGAAACATTTTATATTTATAGCTACTTTTTAAGTTATGTGCGTTACGTTATTTTGATTTGTAATTTTCTGAAACAAAAAAACGTATCATCAATGAAAGTAAGTTGAAAGTATTTCTCCAAATTATAGCATATTAATAGAGATAATCAGCCATGTCACAGTCTACAATTCTGTTCGGAATAGCGACAACTTTTTTGTTTATTGATTAAAAGTGCATTTTTATTTATTTTTTTTTATTTATTTATTTAATAATTGAATTGCTCCATACACAAGACTAAGAGTTTTTTTTTCAGTATGGAACTGAGAATATGTTAAACTTTAAATCATTAATTAATTAATAACTTAATAACTAACTACAATTTTTATATAAGTAATCAAAAAACAATTTAATTTAAACAATAAAGAAAAAAGTTAAGATAATTTAATTTAAATATTTAAAAAGCATAAAATAATATATTTTATTAATCAAAAATTTTATATATTTTAATCTCACATAATTATGTATGTTTCAAAGTGCTATGCTGAAAACAGTTTAAAAATATTTTCCCTGAATTTTCGTGCGTTACTTAAAAGTTGAATGCTATATGGTATAGAATTCCAGAGAGATACTGCGAATATGTAGAAATGCCACTCAGAAATTAAACTTTTATACCCGAACGATCTAATTCTTTTCCCTCTGCTTATGTCAGAAATACAAAGTTTACCGTACAAGTGCTCAGGTTTGTGGGTATATATTATCTTATGTAAAAAAACTAAAACTCTCATGTTCAGCAGATTATCTAAGGAAAGGCCATAAAGCCGAGATGAAAACAAAGAAACACTAGAACGCCTTTTAAGTCCATACACGTACCGTACAATATTGTTAAACGCAACGTTCAATTTCGCCTTACTAATCGTATCAGATTTAGCAAATAGCTCACAGCCATACAGTAACACTGGCATCAGATAAGTTTTAGCAAGAAGCATTCTTATTCTTAAAGGTGTACAATGCTGGGTCCGCCAAAGAGTTCTAATCATTGAAAAGGTGCGACCACAAGCAAAGTTGATGTGGTTCGACCACGTAAGAGTGTCATTGAAAAGTATTCCTAGATTCTTAGCAGATTTTACTATTTCAATCTGCTGATTATTTATAAATATATTAGGTATAATATTAAGTTTATTCAGTCGCCTTTGAATAACTATGCATTTAGATTTTTTTGGATTTATTTCCAAGCCATTTGCCGTTGCCCACGTATAAATACGATGAAGTTGTTGATTAAGAGATATAATACACTGGTCGATTAAGGCATTATTACAACTGGTATAAAGTTGAACGTCATCCGCGTACATTCTTACATTACAATTCATTAGGACGCCTGGGAGGTCATTTGAATATAGTGAGAATAATAGTGGTCCAACAATGGACCCCTGAGGTACCCCTCTTGTTACAGGCAGTGCCCTGGATTTCCGTATTCCAGTTTCAACATACTGATACCTGTTACCCAAGTATGTGGACAATAACTGAGTAGCGGTCGAAGAGAAATTGAACGCTTTTGAATGATCCAAAAGTATTAAAAATGTAGTCTTGCCATCATCAAGTTTTGCCCTGTTTTTCTGTCTGAACTGTTTTTCTGCTGTTTTTCTTTCTGAACCCAGATTGACGATCCGTTAGTAAGTTATTGTTATCCAAAAAACAAGTCATTTGGTTATGCATAATACGTTCAAATACTTTGGAGAAAAATGAAAGAATGGCTATTGGTCTAAAATCGGAACCAGTTTTGGGTATTGGAACTATTTTAGCTATTTTCCAGTTCGATGGAAAGTAACTTGTGGTTAATATTTTGTTAAAGAAAAATGTAATAATAGGAAGAATTTGAGGTAAAAGAATCTTTAGAAACTTTGGATTAATCCCGTCCACTCCTATAGAGTTGGATTTTATAGACAATAGACTAGATAAAACGTCACATTGGTCTACTGCAGCAAAAGAAAAAAAAGAGCTAGAATTGTTATTCAAATGGTTATTGGTAAAATAATTTTGATCTGCTTGCACAATAGGGATATTTAAAAACTTCTTATTGATTGCATCAGCATCAATTGGACATGGTTCTGGGTTCGTAGATTTATCGATACCAACTTCGCGTATCGTTTGCCATGTTCTTTTGGAGCCAATGGCCGAAGAAAATTTTTCAGTACGAATATTCAAAAGCGAGCTTCGCCAGCTTTTAATTATGCTGAGGTCGTCAATTTGGTTTTTAGAATTGCCATCTGGGGTTGTCCGGGTATATTTGTGAGTGTCCTTTTTCGGAAATATCAAATCTCCGATAATGAGTTTAAAAGTTTGGCATAATGCGATAAGTTTTTCACCATTATCCTTTGTACTCCAAGGGTATGTTTAACTATTATTTGCGTTAATTAATAAGATTTTGTTTGTCGTGCTTAATTCCCAATTTTTATTCTTGATAAAAACAATGAGATTCATTGTTGCGTTAAACAAAAATTGTGTGAACCGACTTTCGCATTAAAATCACCTGAGACTATTAAGATGTCGCGCATTGGCACCTTGTGTAAGCTTGCAGCCAGTTGCTCGTAGTTTTTGAAATTAGATATTTCTAAGCTTTTGTAAAAAATCGGGCTAAAATAATACGATAATTTATGGGTTTCCTGTATTTGTTTCTTTGTGAAGAATTAACCCTACTCTGCTTTCACGGTTTACTTTTTTACCTGCTATACCAGATTAAGTTGCCCATTCTCCGTTATCACACCAGCGGATTTCACTGATGACCAGGATATTTTTGCCAAATTTCTCCATTTGTACTTCTACTAGGTGTTTTACTTGGAGTTCTTACGTTCCATTGTCCGAATATTGTTCTTTTCCTTGTATCTACGGCAGTCACCGAGAGGGATGTTGGGTTCCCAATTGTAGAAAGTTCGTAAATCGCGATATTTTCGATAACCGGAGAGGATAATTGGTCGTCTGTATCCTAGATTAATAGTGGGGCTGACACTTTAAAGCTGTCAACCCAGCTTGTATATTGGGTTTCAAACGGCGCCTATTTCTCGCCATGTCGATTCAGAAATCATTGGCACTCGGGCATTTATGTTCCCCTAAAAAAAGGTATTTTCCCGGCCTTTGCATATATGTTCTTTTGCAATAAGACCTCTATACTACAGAGCCCACTCGAGATAAGCTAGAAAAGATCTATTACAATTCTAGCCCCCATTAAGAGCTAAACCGTAAAAACCATTCCAAAAACATGTACTTCAAACAAAGAGCCTTTTATTTGATAAGAGAATATACATAGATAAATTCTGCAGTACTGTATAGTTTTTGCAAATCTATGGTTAACTTATAATTATTTAACCAGGTGTATTTTGTAGTACCTATGATTTCCACCAAATACAAACGCACCAAAACGAAAAAAATCATACATAAAATAATCATATGTCTGTCTTTTGGTGGGCTGTAAAAATTGTAAAAAAGAGCAAATAGTCATAGACGGAATATAAATGTTTGTGTGGCACTGTTTGGATCTGTGTAAGCATATTTAATGTATTTTTAGGGCAAATGCCTGAAATACTTTTATACAGTAAAATTTTAAATTAAAAAAACTAACAACAACAAAGAACTTCAATATACTTAGATGTTTGTACGTATATAGACTTACATTACATACATATATAATAGTAAACATACAAACATTATAAAATTATGTATTTGTACCTCTTTAGTTCATAAATATTACGTAGAAATATTTTAAACTAATAAATTAAAAAAAATTAAAAAAAATCAAAATATTATATCTTTGGTATTTTGACAAAACATCTTAACTAAAATTTAAAAAGTTGAAAAAATGTTGATAATCATACGAATTTTTATTCAAAAAACTATTTTGTTTAGGTTTTTAAAATTTTGCAAAATAAACGAAATTTTTCTTTAGTTTTGGTTTATTTTATTATACCCACACCACAATAGTGGAGAGGGTATTATGCATTTTTGCTGATGTGTGTAACGCCTTAAAATATTGGTCCCACCTTAAAGTATACCGATCGACTCAGAATCACTTTCTGAGTCGAACTAACGATGTCCGTCCGGCTGGCTGGCTGTCCATGTAACCTTGTGCGCAAAGTACAGGTCGCAATTTAAGAGATAATGATAAAATTTGGGACATAGGTTCTAATTGGCACAAGGACCAAGCCTATTGAAAATGGGCCGAATCGTAGGACCACGAGGGAAGATAGGGGGAAATTTCTTCCTCTCAGAAACTATGAAACCGATTATAATGAAATTTAAAACATGGATAGATCCATATCTATATGGACACATAAGCTATACAGTTTTAAAAAAATAGGACCACAAGGGGTGATAAGGGCAATTTTTGTCTCTCAAACCGATTTTAATGAAATTTAAAACATAGGTAGATCCATATCTATATGGACACATACACAGTTTTTCAAATATAGGACCACAAGGGGATGTCGGGGGCAATTTCTGCCTCTCACAAACTTTCAAACCGATTTCAATGAAGTTTTTAAACATAACGAAATCCATATTTATATGGACACATAAGCATGATGTGTTTTAAAGGCTTAATACTAAAAACATAAACACATAAAAATTATACACAACACTATATAAAGTACGTTACAGTACCGCTTGGACAGAGTTGCTTAGAAATGAAAATGGGCCGAATCGTAGGACCACGAGGGAAGATAGGGGGAAATTTCTTCCTCTCAGAAACTATGAAACCGATTTTAATGAAATTTAAAACATGGATAGATCCATATCTATATGGACACATAAGCTATACAGTTTTAAAAAAATAGGACCACAAGGGGGGATAAGGGCAATTTTTGTCTCTCAAACCGATTTTAATGAAATTTAAAACATAGGTAGATCCATATCTATATGGACACATACACAGTTTTTCAAAAATAGGACCACAAGGGGATGTCGGGGGCAATTTCTGCCTCTCACAAACTTTCAAACCGATTTCAATGAAGTTTTTAAACATAGAGAAATCCATATTTATATGGACACATAAGCATGATGTGTTTTTAAGTACTGTGGTGCTGGGATCATATGGTCGGGCTTGACCGACTATACTTTCTTACTTGTTTTTTAATAAAAATGATTTTTTCACCGAGTTTTTTTTTAAAACTTATTTGCTATCTTATCTCGACTTAAGATGTTTTGGTTAAATGCCACAGATATATTTAAGCGATATAAAATTTTTATCTGGCAATTTTAATACATCGTATATTAAAACGAGAAAAACAGACATTTATTTCAAGTAAAGTTAGATTTTTTTGAAAAAATTAAACATTTTTAATTTGCCTTAAATGTTTCCATAGTTTTGACAACACAAGACCATACAAATCTTTTCAGAAAATAATAAAAAATGCTGGCCTATAGTACACTTTGTAACCTACAGCCTGCTCTGCAGTTTAGTGTATAGACTGCGCATGGTCTCTAGTCCCCGCTGTGCACTTCCACCATCCTCTTCGTTGCGTAGACCATTTGTGAGGCAGACACGTCGCTGTGGTATTTATTAGCAATTTCGAAATATAACAAGTCTGTGAGTCAAAATGGCGCATTATTAGTCATAAGTAGGGCAACCAAAAAAAAAGCAGTAAAAAACAGTTTTAAGCTCTTAAAAAAAGCGTTTAAAAACATGAAAATAAGCTGTTAAAATAAAAAAAAGCAATTTAAACTTTTTTATTTTCCACTTAATTCGTTTAATATGTATGTTGTTATAGTAAATTATAAGTTGATGCAATAAATTTTCGAAAAGAAAACTATGTCTGTTTGGAGTCTGCAAGTTCTTGTACATAGAAAAAGTTCTTCTACGTCTACAGATTTTAAGGGAGCATATTTAAAATTGAGCATTTGCTCTGAAGTATATTGGACTCATAATTCTGCTTGCCTCCCAAAATATCCCCAATATTTTTTAACACCGAAAATCCTTCATTTTTGAATGAAAATATTTAAATTTTGTATTAACTTTGTCTCCTATAACCCTTGGAACACTAACGTAAGAAAAATTTCTTACGGTCCATAACTATGTTCACTTAGAAAACCAATGAAAGATTTTTTGTTTCTAATTTTGCTACAACTTCGTGTATAACCCCAAAATTTTCAGAAATAACCAATATTTGATATAATAGCTAAAGTATATTAAAAAAGCCAAAAAATAAGACGTTACTAAACCAAAAACAGAGAGAAGGGGAACTAACAGACGTTGCTTTATACAAAAACTATGTTTAAAAAGAAATAAGACGTTACAAAGTATGATGGTAACAGACGTTACAGACTGAGGAAGTTGATCGTAAGAATACAGCTATGGAATTTTCGAGAGAAAAGAACTTAAACAAGCAAATAATAAAATAAGTTGATAAAAAGGCTTAATACTAAAAACATAAACACATAAAAATTATACACAACACTATAAAAAGTACGTTACAGTACCGCTTAGACAGAGTTGCATAGAAATGAAGTAAGAAAGTACAGTCGGTCAAGCCCGACCGTATGAAACCCAACACCACAGTATTCAAAAACAATCGAGAGTGTATGGCTATATGAATAGGGATCTAAATTTCATTAAAATCGGTTAAATAGTTCCTGATGGGCAGAAATTGACCCTATCTCCCCTCGTGGTCCTATTTTTTAAAAAATGCGTACCTTACGTCTCCATATAAATATGAATCTGTCTACATATGTCTTAAAATTGGCTTGATAGTGGGCACAAAGACCCTCTTCCGGATAGCAGCTTGTATGGGGGCTATATTAAATTATGGACCGATTCGCCCTTATGCCAATTAGAACCCACGTACCAAATTTAATTAAATTATCTTTAAAATTGACCTGTACTGTGCGCGCGAGGTTACATGGACAGCCAGCCAGCCGCACGAACATCGTAAGATCGACTCAGAAAGTTATTCTGAGTTGATCGGTATACTCTAGGACCAATATTTTAAGGTGTTTCTCACATTAGCACAAATGCATAATACCCTCTCCACTCTTTAGTGTAGGTATAATAACATACAGAGATAACATAGGTTTTTGGGATGATATTGTTCAAGGGAAGCACAAAATATTACCATAACGTTGAACGATATTTTTAACCAGAGTTGTTACAGCACAGAAATGGTTGATTTTTTAGTATTTATAAAAAAAGTTGCACATAAAAAAATAATAATAACGATTTTTGCAAAATTTTATTAAATAAGTTTTTTTCGTATGAAAAAAAAAATGAAAAATTATCTTAAAATGGCAAAATAAGTATAAAAAAAGCCGATATCGTAAAAATAACTAAAAAAAGCCGATATTGCCAAAATAAGCTCTAACAAATATAGCTCATTTTCTTTGTTTTTGTATGATCGGAATTTGTGTTCAATCAAAATCTTTCTATCTTGTAAACCAAAAAATAAGCATTTGCTTTTTTTGGTTGCCCTAGTCATAAGTTTTTAAAGAAGTACGATTTCTAAGTGGATAACTGAAGAAATATCATTGTTCTTTTCTCATAATAAAATTATATAAACATATTTGAAATTCCGGTGTTTTTATTAAATTTTATGTAAAAATAAAATCCATTTTTGTTTGTTCTTAATAAATGAAAAAAGTTCAACAATATTAAGGCTTGCCAGATTAAAATTTTTCAAAATTCTTTATATTCTGAAAGAGATCTTAATTTTGAAAAGAATTTTTCAATCGTTTAAACCAGTGCACTATAGGAAATTTTATCCCTTTTATTTTTTTGGCAAAAGTAAAAATTTGCATTTTTGGAAAGTTCATTTATTTTGCTTTAATTTAATAAAAAATATAACAAAGTAAACATAGCTTTTTTAATTTTTCAAAAAAAATTAGTTTCTGTTACTTTAACAGTTGTTTTGATTACGATTTCTTAACCAGTACCCATGTTCTGCAACTTTAGTGAGAACTTCTCGCCAGGGGTGCCAAATGCTTTTGATAAGAAATCGGCATATTAAAAAAAAAAAAAAAAAAATGGCATTATTATTATTAGTTTAAAAAAATCGGCAAAAAATCGGAAAATTAGAATCATATTTTTATTAACAAAAAAGCATACACTAATGTTTACAACATATAAAATCACACAAAAATAAAATTTAGTTTATTAAAAAAAAATAATATATATTATAACATATTATGTATATATGTATGTATTGTACTTTAGGGTATATTGTTTTTAAAGTTAAACAATTTTTTTAAACTTTTTTTATTATAGATACATATTTGAGTTTGACAGTTTTATTAAGTCCTTTTTAATATCAGCAATTTGAATTAATTAATTTAAAGCAGTATTTAGAAAAAAACCACGTTGGCGTTTTGCTTTTTTTCGGTTTATTTATTTTTATTTGACACTTTTCAAATAAAGATGCGCGTATTGGGCAAGACACACAATTTAAATACTGCATATACTATTGAATGAATCTCACCCTTTTTTCTTTAAGTAGAAGCGCTGAATTAATAACAGTTGTCTCTTTTTAATTAAACAAGTATTTCAGTGCTGCTTAAAATCAATTAATTAGTCTAAAACAAAGAAAAAGTTACCTTGTTTAAGTGTTTATTTAAACAATAGTCATTTTTCGAGCCAAAATCGGCAAATCGGCACTTAGGTAATTTAGAGGCAAAACATCAGCAAAATGCCGATAAATCGGCAAATATGGCAGGCCTGCTTCTCGCATCGAAAAGATGTGAAACAAAATATTCCATCGTTTCTCGAAAAGTGAGTAAAAAGTGTGTCTGTAACTATTGCCGAAAACTATCAAAAGGGATTACGTCGTTACGTTATAAATGTCATAACATTGCACTCGAAGCCGATGCGACATTGCATACGTTGAGACCTCCAGTAACACATATCGTTGACGGCGACTAAAGTTTACTAAAATGGAACATTTTTCAACGACAGCGGCGAAAATTCAACCGTCGGCTATACTAAATAATGTAAAGTGCGACTTTAATGATTGTTGTTTGAAAAGGAACTTTGAAAACATTCGTATATTTTATAAAAATGTTAAAAGCAAAATAATTAAACAATAAAAAAATGTGCCAAGAACAAAATATTATTATTATTATTCTTTGTATGTTTTTTGTTCTGTTTGTATGTAGACCTTTTTACTTGTTAAATGTGTTGTGTAAATATTGTTCGGCTTGAGGTCTGTTTCATAAAATTATAATAAAAATAAAAACTCTTGTTTTGTTTTAATTTTTATTATTTATTAATTCCAATATTTCGACCAACTTTGTTGGTCATCCTCAGGGAAATAGTTATGATCTAAAAATATTATAATTTTAAACATATTTCTTAATTTTAATAACAAACAATTTACTTAGTAATAATGCAGTGTTGTCCGATGATATTGTTTTAAGTTTTCTTCACTGACTGTCTAGTAATTTTCTTTTGTTTATTTATTTTGTGTTTGTTTATTGTATGACGATATATGTGAGCGCAATTATCGGTATCAGTTTTGAAGTTTATTCTCTTTTCGTTTGGTGTATTTATAATATTGTTACGTTACTTCCTTTCAGTAACGTTTTGGTTTATTTCCTTTATTATAAACCGTTTCGAGTTCTTTATTGCAACTTTAATAAAATAAATAAAACACAAACACTTTAAGCACTGTTTACAATTTACTCAACTCTATTTAGTACTAAGTCTTTTTAACAACCGTAATTTATAGCTTTTATTCACAACCAACTATAATTTTCTCAGCGTTATACGTTATTGACAAAGTCTGAACTTAGAATGAATCAATTACGCTAGTCGCCGCTAGTATTTATACAGCAATTTGGTTGTCTAGAACATTCGAAATGTTTTTCGAAGGTTCGAGGCTTTACTATTCACCACACTTTAATTTGATTTATGGCAGCGCTAATGTTTACATAATTTTACCTCTTATACTAAAGCTTTTTTAACGGTCATTTCTAGGTCTTTCTGCACATTGGGATTGAAGTGTACTAAATTATAACAATTTTTAATAATAATGTAAACTAGTAAAATTACTTATGAATACAAGACAACTAATAAATACAAGACAACTAATAAATACAAGATAACTTATAAATACAACTAATTCTTAACTAATAATTACAACTAATTCTTAACTAAAGCTACTTTCGTAACAATATGTAGCATGTATCCTGCATGTATCGTTTAGTGTAATTATTCTCTCCCACAAGTATTCTCACCTTATTGAAGTCTGGTTGACGTCCCGTTTTTGCACAGTGGGCTGCTTGTGCTGTTTTTTGTGTTAAAGGTTTGTCATTTGATTTAAGGTCTGAATTGTGCGATGATAATCTTGTCTTTAATTTTGTCTTCGTTGTACCAACATATATCTTTTGGCATAGTTTGTCTATTCTGGATTTCATGTTATTAAACAATTTATACATTGTGTTACTCGTTTTCATTGCTAATACGTAATTTTCTTTGTTGTATATGTCTGAATACTTCATCCTTTCTGATATCCCAGGTATATATTCTATCGACCTATATATCTTTGGTGGTTCTTTCGTCCTTAAGTTGTCATGTGACCTAGGCTTATTAATAACATATTTTATCAAGCTGTTTATAGTTTTGTATGGAAAGTCGTTTTTGCGTAATATATGTTTTATGTTCTTCCTGTTTTCTTCGTGGAATTCGGTATTACTAGTTTCTAGTACCCTTGTTATAAAGTTTGTCGCTGTGTTTATTATTATCCTTCTACACACAGAAAAAAATCAAATTAAAAACGTAGAAAACAAGGTTGATTTAACATTTTTCGGTGTTGATTTTGCTTCATACGTTTTTCATGTTAATTCAACCTGATTTTACAATAACTTGCGAACAACATTTTTTTCTTTTAAAATAACTATAATTCATGTTAATTTAACATTGCAGTAAAGTTAGAGCAAAATTTAATTTATATTGAAATAACATTTCAAATCACGTTGAATGAAAGTTATTTCAAGTTGAAACAACTTGAATTTCATGTAGAGTCAAATTGGTTTGAGTGTGTTATAACAGTGTGAAGAAGCTTTAGAGACAACATATGCATTTATTTAAGAATAATTCAAAACACTTACCCCTGTAACACATGTTTCACTTATTTTGTATTCTCCTTTGTTAACAGAAGCAGAATCGCCCGATATGGTTTTCGTCATCATTCTACTTTGAAAATTTGATGTACTATTTAACTAAATAATTGTAATTAAAAGAATACGGGAATTGTCTTCTTTTTATAACATTTTTAAAACATGAAAATAAAAAAATGTACATACTTAAGTATGTATGCATGTTAATTTGACTAGATCAACTTTTGATTTTAATATAAAACAGGTTTTTATGGATTCAATATTGAATCCATATTTATTTATATTTTAATATTTTTTTATTTTTTTTATTTTAACAGTGAATAATATTAAATAAACGTATTTTAAGGTTATTTTATTTAAAAGTAATATGAAATAATGATAAATTTAAATAAAGGGCATACTTTTGCAGAAATTTACTATGATTCTCAATCAACATTTTTCCATGTTAATTTTACATTGGTATTTTTTTCTGTGTGTAGGATGTTTGGAATAATAATTAATAAGTCTACCAGATGCTTGGGGTTTTTTATACCAGTTTACTTTGATTATATTACTTTTTCTAATAACTAAAGAGTCTAGATATGGTAATTGATTGTCCTTTTTCTTTCTCTAGTGTAAATTGTATTTGTTTGTTGAATGAGTTAAGAGTATTTAAAGTTTCTTCAACTCGATTTATTTTTAAAATCCCAAATAGGTCGTCTACATATTTTGTCATCATTCTTGGTTTATTCTGCATTTTATCAAGGGTCATGTTTAATAATTCTTCCATAATTATGTCTGCAATTATTGGAGAGATTGGAAAACCCATTGGCATTCCTTTATTTTGTTGGTAATAATTATCTCTAAATTTAAAATATCTGCAATCTACTATACAAAACTTTAAAATATCCATAAATAACTATTTTGGTATTTTTGTATGTTCCTCCAACAAATGCCATTTTCTCTCAATTGTTCGAATAGCAAGGTTAACAGGAATGCTGGGAAATAATGAAATTACGTCGCATGATATTAAAACTTCGTCATTTTCTATTCTTGTATTATCTATCTTATTCATCTTATTTTAAAACGTCGATTATATGTTTACTCAAACCGTAAGATGGTGTGTTAATCGATGAACATATATTGTATTTTTAATTTTTTTTAAGTGTTAAAATTTTTTCTCGCCCCATTTTTATTCGTGAGTTTAGTTGACAGTTCAAAGCGGGAACTTTTTTTCACAAAAATGTTACAGACACACTTTTTCTGTAAATTGGCGAGTAATTTCCTTACGTGACAGCTAGTACTCGCCAAAAAAAAGTTACAGACACAGTTTAGTGTAAAAAACAGCTGTTGTTTTTATTATATGCCAATTTTGTTTCATTTCACACATTTCAATAGAATAGTTTCTCGATGCGAGAGTTACAGAACATGGGCACAATTATCAGAAACCTTAAAGTGCAGTGAATTTTGTGACATCTTCTAAAAAAGTTTTCGTAACAAAAATTTATATTTTTAAGAAATTAAAAAATGGGAAATAATGCTGAAGGTAAGTACTTTCACATTCTATAGCAAAATGTTGGTAAACTATTGCCTTACTGGAGCGAATCAAAATGGTGATTTTTGAAAAATTACATTTTTTCAAGTTTAAAGTCATGTAGCTCAGCAAGTCTTTATCGATCGACACAGTATAGATATGGGCTGAAAGAGAAAATACATATCTATGCAAAAAATTTAATCTTGTACAATTCAGATGAACAGTTCTAGAGATTTTTTTAAATACCTTAAAAAACAGCAGAAAAACACGATTTTCGCGTATATCTCGAAAACTCTTCTTGAGGAAAATAAATAAATGCCATATTCGTGAGCTGCAGCCCCAATTTAGCTTAGAAAATATCTAATTTATGAGGTTAATTTTTTTGTGGCATAGTGTTATCTTTAACGTTTGTCAGAATATGATTTTCCTTCTAAGATAAAAGAAGATTCGAGGGACACCCTAGATCTCCTAATATTTCTAGAGATGCTGAGTCAGTTGTTTACTTATGCAATGACATGTAATAGCCAAACTTAAAAAAATGGCGCATAAATAATTAAGTTTCCGAATGAATTCAGGTCTTGTTCAAACGGAATTGTGAAATCTGCTATCGTTGCAAAAGATGAAAAATTATATTAATATCAATTTTAAATAAAGGGTGGTCCAACCAAAACGCACGATGTTCATTGTAAATAAAATAAA
This sequence comes from Pollenia griseotomentosa, assembly GCA_963931875.1. Classification (NCBI taxonomy): domain Eukaryota; kingdom Metazoa; phylum Arthropoda; class Insecta; order Diptera; family Polleniidae; genus Pollenia; species Pollenia griseotomentosa. The sequence goes on along the minus strand of OZ007562.1, from coordinate 126,094,963 downwards.
ACATTTTCAGAGAATTATTTTAATAATTTTTATTATGATAGAAGGATATATGACAATTATGAGTGAAACAAAATATCGGCCAAATACTCGCCACGGCTTCGCTGGCATGCCTTTTTCCGATGGTCCATATTTTCAATGACGCTGAGACATAATTGAGGTTCAATGTCGATAAAGCGCCAAATAATCTCATCGTTCAGCTCTTGAATTGTTCTTGGCTTATTGACGAACACTATTTCTTTTAAATATCCCCAAAGAAAGAAGTCCAACGGTGTCAAAACACGTGATTTTGGCGGCCAATTAACATCGCCATGACGTGAGATAACACGGTCACGGAATTTCTCGCGCAAAAGAGCCATTGTGTTGTTTTGCCTGTATGGCAAGTGGTACAATCCTGTTGGAGCCACATATCGTCTAGATCCATATCCTCAATTTCTTGCCACAAAAAGTCTGTTATCATCTCGGGTTAGAGATCACCATTTACGGCTACTGCTTGGCCGATCTTATCCCCAAACAGTCACTCCTTGTGGATGCATCGGCTTTTCAACAATCACTTGTGGATTCTTATTTGCCCAAATGCTCCAATTCTGTTTGTTAACGACTCCACTGAGGTGAAAGTGTGCATCGTCGCTGAAGATTGGATTTGTGTACCTCTCCATGGTTTAATTTGTCAAACACTGAAACAAAGATATGTTAAATTAAGTTGGGCAAAAAAGTTGACTGACAATTACCATCGTTCATTATGGTTAGACCACCCTTTACTTATCATATCTTACACTCTTATTTTCCTGTACTTCGTATCGGTATTGCCGATGTTTGTTTTTGAGTTTCGGTGTCGTATCGGCAAAACGACGTATCGTTACTTCCCCAATTTAAATACCTTCGTTCTTTCTTAAATTATTTGTTCCCGATGCCATTATTCACACAATGTCACTTCTTAATCATTATTCTTCTACCAATTGGGATTTGTTTTATTAATTTATCAATATAACCAGCCGAAAGATTAACTTCATACATAATTCTTTTTTCCTAAAAAAAGAAACAACAACAACAAATAAATTTTAAAATGACACTTACATATAATTGTTTCTAAATTATTTTTAATTTTCTTCTTATCAATATTTTATAATAAATTATATTTCCCTTAAAAATGGGTCATCCCTTTTCTTAATATTCTATTGTTGGACTACAAAGGAGGCGGTTTGTGTTTAATTAAGAAAAAAATATTTGAAAACATTACAATGTTTTTAAAATACAAGACCTAGAATATGTAAATATGTATGTACATAAAAAAAAATTATTTCAATTTAACACTATTTCTCCGCACTAACCCTTTTGCAGCTATTTAAATTAAATTCAAATTTTAAGGTTCATATTCATTTGAATAAGAAAACGACGAATATGCCCCTAAAGAGTGTTCAGTTATTGGCCCTTATCATTGCATCATCGAAACGAAATTTAAATTCAATTCAATTAATTTCCAAAACAAATGTTCTTATTTGTATTTACGCATTTCAAGAAATTCCATTGAAAATAATAAAACTCAAACAACATATTTTTTTACGCAGACACAGACTTTTTAAAAAGACATTACGCACATTCCTACAGGGAGAGAAAAAACTTTGTAAATTGGTGTTTGGAGTTCAGATTATTTCAAAATATTTATGTTAAACACATTCATACTCCCGTATACAAACATTAATCTTTTCGCTATAGATTTTTAAATTATTGCACTTATTTTATGTCCCAATACCAATTATCGAGTACCTGCTTTTTTACTTAGTTGGCTTTTTATATTCATTGGCTGAACTAAGAACGGATTGCCAGGTATTATTTTCATTATATTAACGAATAATTCGTTGAGCCAACGAAAATATTTTAATAAACGTAATTTTGTTTGCTTAACGTACATTTCTATTGGAATTTTTTTTTCAGTGCTTGAAGTCAAGAGAAAAGTTTCTTACATGTCACAAAACTTATCAGAACTCTGCTCAATCTTATGTTGCCCTAAGTCTATGAGAAGAAATTTGTTCCTTAAGCTACGATAAATCCTCTAACAATGCGTGCACATTTTGGACTTACCTAATTGTAGGCGATATGGATTAATTTTCTGTTATATTTAACTTCGATCTAAATCCTCCGATTTAACGCTTTAAAGATTTTCCCACAGAGATACCCACACCACAATAGTGACAGAGTAGAATGCGTTTGTGTTAATGTATGTAACACTAAACAAATATTGGTCCTAGACCCACGCTTTACTGTACCGATCGACACAGCATCAATTTTTGATTCGATCTAACGATGTCCGTCCGTCCGTCCGGATGGCTGTCAATGTAACCTTGTGCGAAAAGTACAGGTCACGATTTTGACGATAGTTTGATAAAATTCGGTACATACGTTTCAATTATCATAAAGAAAAAGCCTATTGAAAATTATGAGAATCGGTCTATTATTTCACATAGCCCCCCTACAATTTTCGTTCCGTAATAGTCTTTGTGCCCATAAACAATGTTATTATCTATATTGGTATTTAGATTTAATTTGGCTCAAAAATATTTGTTGCCACTTTTTTTAAATCGGTCTATATTTGACTATTGCTCCCATACAAATACCAATTTCTTAAATAGGTATTGATATTAATTTTGGTATTGATATTAAAATACGGAATGAATTCCGTTTCTGAACGGAATTGTACTCTGTGACATGACTGATAGTGTTTTCTTTTCTGACAATAACGTTCCATGTTTGCTACCATTCGCCCGGGGGGCTTTTTTTTTTATTCTAAAAATATATACAAAAATATGAGAAGTTTTCGTTTTCCTTTCTTAATATGTTGCAAAAATAAATAATAAATTTGTTCCATATTCTACCCCAAGTTATAATTGAGTGTGAGATAATGCCCTTTTTTTGCATCTGCGTCGAGTACTATTTTATGCAAGCAAGTATTTTTCTTATTAACTTTTTTCTTGTGTTTGCGTCAGGCTTGCCAGAAGAATTCAAATTAAAAGTCCTAAATCGACAAAAAAACAAAAGCTAAGTTGTTCCACAGTGAAAAACAAAAGTGCTAGTTTTGTAACATTGATTTTTATGAATATAATAAAAAATTTACATTTGAATTTTTTTTATACATATTAATTTTGTTTAATATAAACACATATTATAATGTTACATTATAATATATTTTATGAAGATTTATTTTCTGAGAAATTTGTTGCATTAATGTAAAAAGGTCCTGCATTTTTATGTTCGTTTGTACAAAAAATACCAGTGTGGGAAAAATTTTCAAGTTCTTTTGTGAAAAAGTTGATGAAAAACATGCAAAACATGTTGCATATTTACCCTTACTTTTATTTAAGGTGATCTTACTGCTCTGTTATACAACTTTGGTACTTACTTTGTTTGTAGAACCAATGTTTTGTTTTCTTTGTCATAATTCATAACGCTAATAATTTTGTAAAAAGATTGTTTTAAAACAAAATATAAAAATATTTACATATTAAAATGAAAAAAAGTATATTGTATATTATATTCGTTTTAATTTTTCTAAGCCATAAGTGATGTCAATATTTGTTGCCAAACCGTAAAAGCGTGCAGAAACCGCTCAAATAGCCTTAAAAATCGCTCATAAAGTACATATGTATGTAAATGATAAAGTTGTTATAGTTGCAAATAAAATCAGTTAATTTTGTTCTATTGAAGTTGCACAACATGTAAAACTTCGAGTGATTATTGTTACCTATAATTACATGTATGTTACATTAGGGTGACCGTTAAAATCAAAAGTTAGATTTCTTTAAGTCCAGCCAAAATGGTGGGTATTGATAAAAAAAACAAGACATACAAAATTTTAGGACGATCGGCAAAGTCTAAGCCGTCCCTCACGCCCACCAAAGCTTGAAAAAAGTTATATTTTTACATGAAATCTGACTTTTATGTTTCATAACTTAGAAAGTAATTATTTTGTAGAAAAGTTGTTAACGAGTCTTCCTGAATCTTTTATTAAACAAAATAAACTGAAAAATATCGAACAATCCCTTTAAAAAATCAAATTTTTAATTTATTAAAGAAACGCATTTTCTTTGAAAACATTTAGCTCTTGTTTTCGAGATATACCGTTATTTCGAAAATGAAGGAGGTTGCACAACTTAAGTTCGTGTAACTCAAAAACGGTTTAGTTTATTGAAACTGCTTAACCGAAAATCCGCAATAAAATTACCTTTAAGTGAAGCTAAACTTTTTTCTAGTAGGCGCAGTCTTTTTAGAAACATAAATTTTTTTGGCAAAAATAAATAATTTTTTCGCAAAATTTTAAAATTTTTGTTCTGTAAAAAAATCATAAAAAATTAGAAAGTGCAGCTATGCTTATAATTTTTTCTAGACATATAAAAAACGAAGTTGCAAACAGAAAAAGCCATAAGTTATTTAAATCTGTTTACCACAATTGATGTTTTTTACAAGAGACGAAAAATTTGCTTTAAATTTAAGAATTTTATAAAACGCAATATTTGTATGGGAGCCTCCCTAAAAAGTAAAAAAAGGGCAAGTAAGTTTTAAGAAAATGTTAAAAACGAAAAAACTAATGGAGGTCGTTTCAATTTTATCCCCCTAGGGAAGACTCCTTGGTAGTTATGGGGCTTTTTCTTCAATAAATTTCTAATCTGTAATGACAATTTTGTATGGGTTCCTCCTTAAAGAAGAGAAATAGCGGGTAGGTATGTTAAAAACAAATTATGGGGATAAAAAATAGTGTGGTGGCCGGTCAGACATTTGACCCATCTAGGAGCTTTCTAGGCGCTGCAGGGGCCATATTTAAGAATTTAATTAATTCGCCATATTTGTATGGGAGTCCCCCTAAGTGGTGGAGATATATGGCAAGTATGTTTTATGAAAATGTGAAGCACAAACAACTAATAAAGGTCCGTCCTACATTTTATCCCCCTAAGGGCGAATCCTTGGCAGTTATAGGGCTTTTTCTTCAATGTATTTCTAGATTGTATTGGCAATTTTGTATGGGAGCTAGAAACAAATGATATGTATTGGACTATGTTTTTTGTAAGCAAACGCACACAAACACAAATTTTAAAGCTGAATGGACGTGTGTAAGGAAAAATAGTTCTAAAGAAAAAATTCGCATCAATGCTGCTGTTTGCTACTTATTTCAGTTAGGTTTAGTTAAATATGAGATTTAGAGAAAACTTGTTAAGACAAAAGTTGTTAGAAACTTCACTAATAACAACTTCTTAGTAAGCGATTTTTATGTAAAATTAATATTTTCCAAGCTATGAGGCATAAAAGTCGGAATTTTCGATTTTTCTAAAATTTTGGCGGCCGTGAGGGACGGCTCAGCTTTCGCCGAATGTTACATGTATAAACTGTAACCAGTGCTGCCACAACCAATACAATTTTTGCAACCAAAATTTTTGAAAAAGTTACCAAATGTGAAAAAATATAACCAAATTTAAAATGACTTTTATTAATTGAGAAAATCATTAAAATTTATTTTAAGTTGCATTGTAATAGTTACAAAGATATTTGCACTTTAAAGTAATATAATTATTATCAGCCTGTTCAACGATTTCGAACGTTAACGTTTGCATAAAAAATTACATTTAAACCAAAAACAAACTTCAGAATTTTATTTTAAATGTAATTTTCTATTCGAACGTCAACGTTCGAAATCGTTGAACAGGCTGTATAAGTCAAGAAAACAAAACAAGAAAAAAAATTATTTTACATATTACAAAAATAACGAGAAACTTAATGAACCCCCAATTTCACCAATATCAGTTAAAATTAACTTCAACTTTAACTTCCAGTTAACAATGTGTTTTGATAGCTATAAGTGATAGTTTATTATAACCGAACTTGGTGAAATTGAGGGTAAAAGTTTTATTTATTTGAGACTTTTTTCGTAAAAAATATTTTTATTTTATAAAGCTACGGTCACACTTATTAAATATTTGATCAAATAAGCGTAACCCCTACTTTTGTTAATAGTTAGTGAGATTTAAAATGGTCTTTATATTACAAAATAAATTGATTATACTACTAGGCATAGAAAAAAACCGTTTTTTGTAAGATGTGGTTATTTAATCAAAATAAATATTGATATTAAGCGAAATGATTTTTAAGATTGGTTGATGGTCCGGTTTTTTTCGTCAAATATTTGATAAGTCTGACCGTAGCTTAAGAGTTAAATCCGTAAAATTTCCATACAAAATTCAGTATGTATATTGATAGTTAATAAATTTAATATTTTTTAATATGTCGTTTTAAATAAACGAAAATTGTACTTCACAGTTCAAAATAACAAAAAAGGAAAATTGTTTTCCGCTTTTTAGCTGTCATTGACAGGACTGTCAAATGCGGCGATTTTTTAATCCTTTTGTCGATGGAAATTTACGTTTGGCGATTGTTTTGGCGAAATTGAAAACGATTGGCGATATGCGAAATGCATTTTATGTAAATATTTCTTATATATGTATCTAAAATATTATAAAAACTTTTTTCTCATGTTTGTAAAATTTATTTCAAATTTATAATTCTTATTATTAATAACTGTTTTAAAATTGTTCTATTTGATACATTTTGTGAATCATTGTAAGATATTATGGCGAATATAAACAAATTCGCCTTTCGGAGCGTACATTAAATGAGGAAAGAGACAGTCAAAGGTTTTTTTATAAATTAAAAATATTGCCAAATAATTAATAATCTAAAAACATTAAATAAATATACATACCGACAAGTTATAAACAAGTTATAAATGATATATTTTAAATCAATGTATTTTTGAAAAATCTTTAAAATTCCTATGTGTATTTTCAAATATGTATTGAAATATATCTACTTCTGGAAATAACCTAAATTTAGAAAATTTAACTTATATTCATATTTTTGGAAACACTAAAACGACTTTTGTGTAATTTTTCAGTCATTTTCTTAAATTTATTCCGCATTAAAACTTCATATGTTTTCGAACATGGCCGTTTTTAATATAAAAATCACAAATGGCAATATTTTTCTTAACAAAAATCTTAAAAATATTATTTGTTGGCAGTTTTGAAAGAATTTTTTGTTTTCGATAAAGTATAAAAAACTTCCGCTCATTGTTAACAAATAATGAAAAAATTCATAGTACAGTACAAATTATTCGAGTTCGTGTATCAAAAAACATATTCGTACGTATTATTATTTTAGAAAAAAGTAACCAAAATGAAAAAATATTCACATCTCCACATTGAAAAAAAAATATAACCAATTTTGGTTAGAAATAACCAAAAACGGCAGCTCTGACTGTAACACATTTTTATATAAAAAAAAAAAAATCGCCATTAAATAAAGTTGTTACAACTGCTTAAAGTTCCAATTATGTCATTTTCATCTTCCTCATATACCAACTCATTTTGGTACTTTTCAGATGAACCGAATTTTGTACGATATCGTCCGATATGTTTAAAGCGTGGCAACAAATGTTGTCTAATTTTGCACCTTCTCACATAACAGTTATGCTTTCATTCTAGTTCTTAGCAAGGACTATCCAATAGGTCTTTGATCTAATAGGAGGTTGCCTCGCTGAATTTTCTGAATAGCTGATGGTTTCTTGTCCCAATCTCTAAGAAAACATTCATTTGCTTCTCTAAAGCCGGACAAGGATTTTTGTAGTGTGGGGAAATTATTTTTGTTGATAGTATGATCAGAGAACCAACCTTCGCTCTAAACATCACATTTAAATTTACAAATAGAAAATAATCGCAATTGATATTTCAGAATAAGTATAAAAGACAAAAGTGCCAGAATCCTAACGAGCATTACTGAGTGCTGGAATTGCTTATTATACCCTTCACCACAGGTTGAAAAGGGTATATTTAAGTTTGTAATTTCCACAATATTGATCTTAGACCGTATAAAGTATATATATTCTGGGTCCTTATGAGGAGAGAAGTTGATTTAACGATATCCGTCCATCCGTCTTACGTTTGATATGTGTTTTCTGGAGTCTCCAGACATGATAGCGGCTAGGTTGTTTTACATTTATGTCACACGTAGTCCACCATTTCTTGTTATTGAAAGTCAGCTAGATCGGTCCATAAATGGCTGAGATATGACTAAAAAACCACGACTTTCTCTAATTTTTTCCAAAAATCCCTTGCTGTTGTATTTTTTTACTTTTTTCTGTATATCTGGCGAACGGCAAGAGGCAAAGTTTCCAAACATTTAGATTATCAATGTACAGCATCCCAGAAAATGTGGGCGGGATTGGAGAAGTGGGCGTGGTACCTTCCGTACAAAAAATATCAAAAATTGTATAAAAACCTGAATTTTTGGACTGTCATATGACCAATGGTTACGCTATATATCAACAGAAATTCGGAAAAATCGGTTCAGATATAAAGAAATTATGACCAAAACGAAACTTTTTTTAAAATTCTTACTTTCGAGAACCATAGATCTTTCCGAATCCAAGTTTTATAACCCAACTTACTGGTAAATTTCTTCTTTAACACGTCGGTATGTAAATCTGTCAAATCGGTTAAAAAATGGGCAAGTTATGAGTAAAACACCCCTAAAATGGGCTTAAAAACATCAAATATTAGGGCTGTCATATGACCTATGGATACGACTTATAAATTAAAACTTCAGGAATTTTTAGTAGAACATATTTTCTGAAAAACTTGGAAAATTCGGTTCAGATACAAAAAAGTTATGACTAAACTTTACATTTTTTTTTTTCAAAAATACCCATTTTCGGTAACCAAGGATCTTTCCGACTCCAAGTTTTTTCACCAAAGTAAAAAGTAAATTTATTCTTAAAGATGTCGGTATATTGCTGGTTTCTTATTGGGCGATTATATTTTATCCCAACGAAAAACTGCATATTAAAGAAATTGGGGTTTCTCAATGTCTCATTATATTCTTATAATATATTCTGTCGCAAAGCTAGCCCGACCTCATCGGCCAATTACTTGTTTACCATACAGATAAATTCAATCAGCTGCCTCATCTATTTTGAGAGGTATTGCCAACTGAAAATAATGTTTGTGTCGGTTTATTGAGAGAAACAAAATGGTCAATGGACAGTTTATCAGTCTAATAAATTGAAGTCGAGATTTAGTAACAGGCGGTTTTCGATACAAAGAGAAAATGGTCAGTACACTTTCATCATCAATGTACTTCATTCGCGACTTTAAACACTATTTGAGCGGTTTCTGCACACCATTATGGCTTGGAAACAAAGATTTACACCACTAGTTACCTGCTAAAGAATCAAAACCATAATAGGATACATAATTATATATAGACCCGTTATCACGGCCCAACCAGAATGTGCATAAACAAACTTAAGCTACTGTCAAAAAGAAAACAAAAAGCCTCTCAAATGCATTAAAAATAACAAAAAGAAAATAAAAAAACATTGATTCCTTACGGAATGAGCGATTAGTTTCGCACCTTGCTTAGGCAAATGACAGTTTTATAAAACTTAACATAAAGTTTCCTTCAGTTCAATATGGTTTTACACATATGATTTACATGCTTAAGTCACGTTATTCACATTCTGGTTGGGCCTTTACCGATGACAAAAGGTAGGATTTTATCTGCCGTATAAAAATTGTTCCGTTATTACAACTATACATACTTTTTTTAATGAATGTCTTGTCATTCGAAATGACATGCTCATAATATATTGTTGAGAAACAGCGATAGCTCTTAAACGTTTTTTTTTTATATTCGGTAGGGAAAATAACTGTTTTTCACTAAACATTTCTTTTTTAAAGCTTAACATTATTTAAACAGCAAGAGTTCAAGACAACCACAAGAATCATCAGCATTATGAAAAAGAATTAAAATTCCGTCGGTATTTGTATAAATCTGAAACAATACAAAAACTGAGATAAATTTGCATAACAAACTAGTTCTCTTTCCGTTCTGTAACATCTACAAAGACATTGGATCCATAATACCCTAAAACCCCAACTATTCTTTGGACTTTTACCACACAGTCATTCTTCAGTTTTCCAACGTGTACATTCCTCTTTAAATTTATTTCATTCGGTTTGTTTTCTTTTTAATAGTTACAACAATTTAGTTGTTAGTTTTTTTTTTGTCGTTAGATATTATTGTTGTTATTTCTAAATTTTATTGTTTAAAATACGTTTTGGAATGCGTTGACATTTACAATAACAATAACATTAGCAACAACCCAAACAACATTAGCACCACAAAAGAACTGTAACAACAATAATAATGCAACCAGACAAACAACAACAAAATTTTTTTTTTATTTAGATTCAGTTTAAGTTTACTTGACATAATTTATGATACAAAGTAACATGGGCCATGACTTCTTACATTCCTATCTAATTTGATGTGTCAATACACAACTCGCATACATGAGTAACAAACGCACGTCTGTCACTTTGTAGTTGGACATCAGTTATTGACCCAATTTACTTTTTTTCTACAACATCGTTTACACTGGGGTTTTCACTCTTGGAAGTAAAGTACCCTTGTAGACTTTGTTAATTTTATTTATGTGGTTAAAGTACTAACATGAACAACACCGCAACAAGAAAATGCAGTAAACTTTTATTTACAAACTACACTGTGGATAAAAAAATCACACAAAAAGCTGTAGTAAGCACGTGTGTTTAATGTAACAGAATAAAACAGTTGACGAAACTCTGTCTTTATCTTTGTCTCTCTCAGCACGTTCATTAGTTTACGATACATACGAAAAACACACTCACGCTTTGTAGTATAAAGTCGTATTAAATATAACAGTGTTTAAACATAACACAAATCGTGAAAACCGCTATTGTAATATGGCTAAATTCTTAATTTGTTAAATTCAAAATATAAAATTCATTTGAAACCAAATCTATTTTTTAGACAGTGGATTTGAAAAATTCCTTTTTTCTTGGAATAACCAGTACCGATGTTCTGTAACTATAGTGAGAACTTCTCGCGTCGAAAAGAAATGTGAAACAAAATATTCCATGGTTTCTCGAAAAGTGAGAACATGTGCGTCTGTAACTCATGTCGGAAACTATCAAAAGGGATTACGTCATTACGTTATAACTGTCATAACATTGCATTCGAAGCCGATGTAACATTGCCGACGTTGAGAACGTCAGTAACACATATCGTTGGCGGCGACCAAAATTTACTGAAATTGAAAATTTTTCAACGGCGGCGGCGAAAATACAACCGTCGGCTATACTAAATAATGTAAAGTGCGACTTTAATGTTTGTTGTTTGAAAACGAGCTTAAAAAAAATGTGCCAAGAACAAAATGTTATTATTATTATTCTTTGCATTTTTAAATGTTTTTAGTGTTAAAGTTTTTTCTCACCCCATTTTTATTCGTGAGTTTTTTTGACAGTTCAAAGCGGGCATTTTTCGCACAAAAATGTTACAGACACAATTTTTCCTTACGTGACAGCTAGTACTCGCCAAAAAAGTTACAGACACAGTTTAGTGACAAAATCAGCTGTTTGTTTCAATATATGTTTCATTTCACACATTTCAATCGAAAAGTTTTTCGATGTGAGAGTTACAAAACACGGGCACAGCTCATAGTTTTCATAAATCATTTAAATTAAGTGCCGTCGGCATTTAACATTATATTTTTTTCTTGTGTTTTAAGTTCCTAAACATATGAACATTTTAATGCTGTATTTCACTAGTACGCCATTATGAAATACAAATGTCCGCCGCGGAAACGCTGGCAGGAGTGAATACATAATTCAATAATTCGTGACTTAAGTGTGCACAAACCAGATAAAATGTCATTCATTTGCGTAAGATATTGATCTGCAGCTCTTCTAACGTTGTTGATATATTGGATGCCAAGCGATGTTATACCCCATATAAAATATTTTTAAAGGCGGGAATTGGAAAGCATCGTAACGTAAAATAACTCACTTTGTTCGATTATATCCTAATATTTCCTTGTAGCGCTGAAAAAAAAACAATTTAATGTTTTAGATATAATTGTTAGTAAGCTTATTATTATTTATATATATCCTGTAGTTCCTATACGGAGCATAGGGCCACAACAAAGTTCTTCCAATCATCTCTTTCATTTGCAATAAGTTTTATTTCGCTCCAGCTGTGTCTTGAAATTCTTATTTCGGCATCCAGCTGTCTCCTCCAAGTATGAGCAGGCCTTCCTATACGCCATTGACCCTGGGAATTCCAGTCGATGGCCATTCTGCCACGCAGCGCCACTTGCGTCTACGTACCTCCAACTGGATGGATATTCCAAAGATAGGTGTTACTTTCTTTTTCAGGCCAGAATATACGTAGCTGAGCTGCCTAGACAAGAGCGGCAAGCGCTTTTTAAACATCAAAACTCTATTGCCAAAATATTTTCAATAAAATTAAACGACCAAGCGATCTATCAAATAAGATTTTCCAGCCGGGTGGTATTGAATTCGCGTTTGTTCCGTATAAACTGTGTGAAATGAAAAGTTTTGACATATAACAGACGCTTGCCGCTCTTATTTAGGTTGCTCCGTAGGATTCTACGGAGACATCTGTTTACAAATATTGGATGCTATTGATGTGTTTGGGTGCAGCATTCCAAGATTCACTGCCATGCAGCAATATAGACTTCACGTTGGAATTAAAGATTCTTAGTTTGGTGTTGGTAGATAGCTGGGTTGATCGCCATAAAGGAGTAAGCATAGCAAAAGCCCGTCTCGCCTTGTCCAACCTGGATTTCACATCCTGAGATGCGCCGCCGGTTGTTGTAATAGTGCAACCCAAATAACAAAAAGAAGTTACATTTTCTACAGGTTGGTGCCGTAAGAGTAGACTTTACGCCTTTTAGATCAAGTTTTCTTTTGCTATAAGACTTAGGGGTCCATTTCCGAGAATAAAACTATTATGTGCTGTTTCAAAATAACCGGCAAGTGATTGTATAGTAGGGAGATCGATTATTCGACTTTTTTCAAAAAACGTTTTTCAAATATTCCAAATAGTTGCAATTTAAAAAAAAACCGGTTTTCAGTAAAGCATTTAAAAAAAAAACCGGTTAACCGGTTTTAATTCGAATACATAAAAAAAAATCAAGTTAGTTTTTATAATAAAAAGTTAATTTAATTAAAGCAAAACAATTCACAATGGTAAGGAATCAACAAAATACATAAATATGACTTAAGGTATGTTCAGACCTGACACACACATAAAAAATTCTTCAAAATTTTTTACCAATTAAAGCATTAATCAAAAATATAATCAGTTTTAATTAATAATTTAACCAAGTGAATAAAACTTTTAATCAAGTGAATTAAACGTTTAATTAATACTATTAACTGGTTTAATTAATACTATTAATTTGTTTACTGGTGCAAATTTAATTAATTTTTTAATTAATATCACAATTTTTTTAATTGAAATTAATTTTTAATATTTTCTGTGCATATTTGACGATAAAATTCAAAAAAAGATTAAACTTAAGCTTTATTTTAACAATTTCTATTTACTTGCTAAACTTTATGTCTAAGATAATAATTTTATAATGTAATTTAAAAACTGTTAAATAATGTTTGCTCTTGCCAAACGTTTTGCCAAAGCAAACCATTATTTTAGAAAACTAGTGGTTACATGTAGGATATCAAATATTTAATAGGTGTGAACATAGATGTAAAAATTTTGAAAAACTTTGGTTTTAAAAAATGATAGGAATTTAAGAAATTTGTTATTTAAGATATTCTCCCAAATTTATTTTAAATGAGTTTGAATTTGAATCAGTAGACTTCAACTATATTTTGTTTCAGCGTTATAGACACGAATAGTAACACGAACATGCTTTTTGTATGAAATATCTTTCAATTCTTCGATCACAATTTAAGACCTTCAATTGGAATGGATAATCATTCAAAAAAAGCAAACTTCGATCTACCAAAGGTTAAAATACAATTTGGTTTAAGGATTGATGTTTGACTATTGACGTCAGCAGTCGTCGATGGCTGCGAATGTAAAACGGCAAATCCATCTGAGGAGATCGAGTGGTTGCGATCGAAACATGTCATGGTAACCTGCCGGCCCGGGTTCGAGCCCCGGCCACGGTCAAGGATGAAAGATTATTAATAACAATTTTAATTAATTTTCATGTTGTAAAATTCCTTTCTTCATTAAAATAATTTAATGAAAATTAAATTTAATGAACTTAAGCCTAATTAAAAATATGGAAAATTTGGATTAAAAACAATAAATAGTTCAACAAAATAACCACAATACTAATTGTTTGATTCCTTCAATTTTGTTTTAAGTTCTTGGTGTTTTAATAAATAAAACTGATGAATTTTCCCATTTCGTTGATTCCGCCGGCATGTTGTAGTTTTAAGCATGAAGATATGCGGACAAACAGTCCTCGGTAACACGACAGGCTAATATTTTACCCAATCATTTTTGGCAGCATATTTTAGTTAAGTAATATTTGCAGTCTCTTAATAACTACTTGAAACAGACTTAAGTTTTACTTGGCGTATATTTATGTCAAGCTTTTAGACTAATTATAATTAAAAGTGATAAAGAAGTCGTGACGTTGAATAACCTTTGCAACTAATCATTTTATGGCCCTTTAAGCTCATTTGTCTTTTAAATCAGTACGAAATATCTCCAGAGATGACATCTTTATACAAATATATATACATATATGTATATAATATTTAGAATACTGTCAAATTGCTAATTACTTTTTAAGCTTAACTTTTTTTTGTATCTAGTATTTTGAATCGTTTTTGGTTTTTGTTACAAGAATACACGCTTATAAAGGCGATTTGTATTTACATTGCTCATAATGTTGTTACATTTTGTTTCGAATTTCTTCATAAAAAGTTTAAGGATGCCCAATATCACTGGTTTACACTGAAAATGTACATTTAATGAGATGTGATTTTTCTTATGTATTTTCTTCCGCTGAATTCAAAAATCAAGGTTAAATTTTTTATGGAACAGTTTTTGAGATATGGTCATTTTCTCATTTTTTCGACCTTTTTTTACTTGACAAATTATATATCGAGCTAGATATGTCCTATTGGGTCGTTCTTGGTACCAACTGTAAGGTATTGAGATGACGAACAAATATGTATAACTGGATCTTTGATTGGTAAAGCGGTTTAAAATATATTGATGAAAATATGGCACATTTTCAAAAAAATCATATTTTACAGTGCTTCTGTGCCGATGGAAAAGTACAAATCGTCGAAAAAACATCTGGTTTCTCTTCATGTACGTCAAGATGATACTTCTACGCAAGAACTAACACCAACCAGAAGAAAATCGACCGAAAAATGACAAAGGTATAAGCTATTGAGTGAAACAATCCAAATCCTATATTTTTCGAAAATTTTATTTTTTTCTACAATTTATTGGGTTTAAAAGATTTTAATACATTTTTGAGCGGCGGCTTGCATCACTGGTATGCATTTTGTTTTGACAGCTTGTATAAAACGTAGTATAAATTTGATTGAAATTATATTTATTTGTGTTCACCAAAATGCCTAAAAGAAATCGGGAATTCGAGTGCGTAAACAATCCAAATAATTTTTGTTACGTATGTGGAAAATTTGTCGCCCAACCAAATAGACGTAGATTCACCGATTCATTACAACAGAATTATCTGCAATATTTTGGAATAGCACCTGCAACTTTTCATGAGCAATGGACACCAAATAATGTTTGTTTATCGTGCCATATAACTCTTGCCGCGTGGGCTTCTGGTTCATCGCAGTAAGATTAAATTTATATGTATAAACAATTCAATTAGTGACAAAGTGAATTTTTTTTCGGAACTAGACGATACATGAAATTAAGTGTACCGATGATATGGAGAGAGCCGCTCTGCCATTCTGTTGATTGTTACTTTTGCCTGAGCAAATCCACTGGTTTTGGAAATAGTGCCAAATGGGTTTATGCGACAGTAGCATCTGTTTCGCTTCCAGTTCCCAATTCAGATGAATTTCCTCATCCTAAGTGCCCCGATTCAACGATTCAATTTTTGGAATCATCACAAGAGACAGACACAAGCAGTGATAATGAATTTCAACAGGAGTCGCAATCGCATTATTTTACGCAGCCTGAACTGAATGATTTGGTGAGAGATCTCGACCTGTCAAAGGAAAAAGCGGAGTTACTTGTATCTCGCCTGAAGCAAAAGAACTGTTTGGCTGGGGGAGTAAATGGAACATGTTACAGAAACCGTGATAAACCTTACTCACAACATTTTAAGAAGGAAAACGACATATGCTACTGCAACGATATTCCTGCATTGTTTGAGCAACTCGGAGAGCGTTATGATCCAAATGAGTGGCGCTTGTTCATTGACGGTAGTAAGGAGAGTTTGAAAGCAGTTCTACTGCATATTGGAAATGAAAAACCTTCTATCCCCATCGCTCATGCCATCAACACTAAAGAATCATACGCCACAATGGCCAGTTTGCTAAAACACATTCAATATGAGCATCACAACTGGAAAATATGTTCCGATCTCAAAGTCGTCGGCATGTTGTGTGGAATGCAGGGTGGATATACAAAATATTGCTGCTTTCTTTGCCTGTGGAATAGTCGTGCTCGTGAACATCATTATAGAAGAAAACACTGGCCAGAAAGGGAGAACGTAACAGTGGGCAAAGACAATATTAAATACGTGCCTCTTGTCAAAAAAGAAAATATAATCCTTCCAGCGTTGCACATTAAACTTGGCCTCATTAAAAATTTTGTGAAGGCCTTAGACAAGGAAGGCCAAGTATTTTCCTATTTGAAAACCCTTTTCCCGCAGCTTTCTTTAATAAAAATCAAGGAAGGCGTCTTCGATGGTCCACACATAAAGAAATTGCTAAAAAGCACAGATTTTCCAAAATATTTAACTCCCGTTGAAAACGAGGCCTGGAAGTCATTTCAGCGGGTTGTTGCCAATTTTCTTGGGAACAATAAAAGCTCTAACTACGAGGGAATTATTACGGATTTACTGAAGAACTACAAGAAGATGGGTACGTAATGCCATTATTTAATTTCATTCCTGCTTATTTTCTATTGTATTGTTTTTACGATTTTATTTATTTCTTACAGGTGTAAATATGTCTCTCAAAATCCATTTCTTACATTCGCATTTAGATTTCTTTCCGGACAATCTTGGTGACGTAAGTGACGAACACGGCGAGAGATTTCACCAACAAATTAAGACCATTGAGCGGCGCTATCAAGGATTTTGGGATGCAGCCATGTTGGGAGACTATGTATGGTTTCTCACTAGAGAAACGGATCCAAAAAGCAACCGAAGACAAAGCAAGAGCCTAAACTATTTTTAACACACAAAAAAGTCAAAAATGTATTAAAATCGTTTGAAACCCAATAAACTGTAGAAAAAAATAAAATTTTCGAAAAATATGGGATTTGGATTGTTTCACTCAATAGCTTATACCTTTGTCATTTTTCGGTCGATTTTCTTCTGGTTGGTGTTAATTCTTACGTAGAAGTATCATCTTGACGTACATGAAGAGAAACCAGATGTTTTTTCGACGATTTGTACTTTTCCATCGGCACAGAAGCACTGTAAAATATGATTTTTTTGAAAATGTACCATATTTTCATCAATATATTTTAAACCGCTTTACCAATCAAAGATCCAGTTATACATATTTGTTCGTCATCTCAATACCTTCCATTTGGTACCAAGAACGACCCAATAGGACATATCTAGCTCGAGATATAATTTGTCAAGTGAAAAAAGGTCGAAAAAATGAGAAAATGACCATATCTCAAAAACTGTTCCATGAAAAAAATTTTAGCCTTGATTTTTGAATTCAGCGGAAGAAAATACATAAGAAAAATCACATCTCATCAAATGTACATGAAAAAAATTTCATTTTGTAAACTAGTGTATTCATTTAAAAAAATACTTCAATTACGGGTACATTTATAACAAAAGTAAGGAAAATGTATATAAATTACACATTACAAAAATAACCGGTTTAGTTTACCAAAATAGCCGGTTTATTCGATATTCGAAAAATGGACATTTTAAGATTTCGACTTGGTCAAAACTAAAATAACCGGCTTAAACCGGTCGAATACTATTCGATCGATCTCCCTATTGTGTAGGAAATTTTTTATGAAAAGCACTCAGGTTTTTGAGAATGGACACCTGTGACTTGTAGCCAAAGAAAACTTGATCTGAACGGCAACATAAACAAACAAAATTATCGCATATGGAGTGGCTTCAACCCAGAAATACTGCATGGTAGACAATCGCATTTAATTCGCGTTACAGTTTGGTGTGCAGTTTCTTAACGCCGTATTGTCGGGCCATACTTCTTTAAGCAAAACGGACACAGCGTTAAAGTTAGAGGAGACCGTTACTTTAGAATTTTTCTATCTGGAACTACGCCGAAAGAGAATTACTTTTAACTCTGTGGGTTTCAACAAGCCGGTTATAGCCAAATTACGAAGAAAGTTTATTAGCAGCCACATTTAAAGAAACTCAACCTTCCGTTGGCCTCCATGCAGCCTGACCTAAGGGCGGCCATTTAAATTTAAACTATATCTAAATATAAAAATGAAACGGTCCATGTATGTAATAATATCTCGTGAGAACGGCTGCAGCGACCAGGAGATGGTTTCTTAAACAAAACAATTAAAAAATTCCTGGTAAATCTCGGGAAATTTACTTCTCATTTTGTCGAAGTATAACCCTATTTAAGGGGAAACGTTAAACATTTACTGCCTCTTTTTAGAACGCGAGCGCAAAAGTGACTCGTTTATTTAACATGTTAAGCAAAATTAAATTTTGGAATTTTGTTGTTGTTTTAAATGTTAGTTAAACGACTTATTTTTGAACTCGCGTTGTGCCTCGGTAGGCTAGCTGGTAGCGAGCTAGTCTATCAGCGCCGAGGTTGCGGGTTCGATTCCCGCCAGAGACTCTGGTTTCTTTCCTGCAGACAAGCATAGAGTTTCGTGGGATAAGCTTAGAAAATTAAAAAAAAAAAAATCAGGCATTTAATATTTTCCCTCCTCGAAGTGCTAATTTTCACTGGCTCGTTTTGCCTCTCATTTTTCTTAAGAACAAAAAATTTCAGGAGAAAGTCGAAGAACTTAACACACTGCCTCCTCTTCACTTCTCATTAATTAATTGCTTCCGAACAAAGCCGGGGGCGGCCAGCTTGTTTTTCGTAAAATGGGCTTTGAAATAAAAAATGATTAGAAAAATTCCATGCGGTACAAAACAAAAGTTATTTTAGTTTCTTAATTAATAATTAATTAATAATATATTCATCAGCCACCCTGTATTATAATTTTAGAAGTTGAATATTCAGCCATGTCACGGAGTACAATTCCGTTCGGAAACGGAATTTTATTCCGTATTTTGGTGCTTCAGAAAATGACGAAAAAATTTTGCGAAATGAAACCATTTTTGTTTTCTTAAAGGGAAAGGGAGTTTTCTGTATCTGAAAGGCCAAAAAAAACTATTTAAATACACTTTCTATCAATAAACAAATATGTTTTTTTCAGTTCTGAACGGAATTGTATTTTGCGACATGGCTTATTATGCATGATTTTTTGTACATCTGGCAACACTGATAAGGTCATGAACTTTTATCCAGCGTTTAAAAAAACTGCAGTCAAAGTAGAAAAACTGTCATTTCTTTCACTTTTTCATTGGCCAAAACAAAACTGTCGCTTTTAATTCTAATTCAATAAATTTAAACAGTCGCTGTCAAACCAACTGAAAAAGCGAAAAGTTGAAGACAAATTTTCAGACAGATTTTTGCTTCGACTGCAGTTTTTTAAACCCTGCTTTTATCTCTATTTCGAATTTCCACCTCTGTTAATGTGTTTCTGTTTGGTTTTAAATGTTTTTTCCTATTTTTTTAAATCTAACCCAAATTTAAATTTTCACGATTTATTAAACATTTTCAAACCATCTTTATTAAAATCGAATGTGTAAGAAACAAGAAATATTATCTCCCCTCCCTGTATTGAAAAATTTGCTTTTTTCCAATTGTTTTACACGAGGGAAAAATGTTAAAAGCTTTATGGGTAAACATCAAACTCATCAAATGTGTATGTGGGTGCTTTTAAGAAAAGAAAAAAAAATCATTTATACAGCTCTACTTCCGAGTTGGAACTCCCCCTAAAAAACTAAAACATTGACAGAAAATAAAACATGTTCTTTATCCCCCTGATATAAGTTCGATGAAAAATCTATTTTTAAAGTTCAAAAAAAAGAAACCAGATGTTTTTTCGACGATTTGTACTTTTCCATCGGCACAGAAGCACTGTAAAATATGATTTTTTTGAAAATGTACCATATTTTCATCAATATATTTTAAACCGCTTTACCAATCAAAGATCCAGTTATACATATTTGTTCGTCATCTCAATACCTTCCATTTGGTACCAAGAACGACCCAATAGGACATATCTAGCTCGAGATATAATTTGTCAAGTGAAAAAAGGTCGAAAAAATGAGAAAATGACCATATCTCAAAAACTGTTCCATGAAAAAAATTTTAGCCTTGATTTTTGAATTCAGCGGAAGAAAATACATAAGAAAAATCACATCTCATCAAATGTACATGAAAAAAATTTCATTTTGTAAACTAGTGTATTCATTTAAAAAAATACTTCAATTACGGGTACATTTATAACAAAAGTAAGGAAAATGTATATAAATTACACATTACAAAAATAACCGGTTTAGTTTACCAAAATAGCCGGTTTATTCGATATTCGAAAAATGGACATTTTAAGATTTCGACTTGGTCAAAACTAAAATAACCGGCTTAAACCGGTCGAATACTATTCGATCGATCTCCCTATTGTGTAGGAAATTTTTTATGAAAAGCACTCAGGTTTTTGAGAATGGACACCTGTGACTTGTAGCCAAAGAAAACTTGATCTGAACGGCAACATAAACAAACAAAATTATCGCATATGGAGTGGCTTCAACCCAGAAATACTGCATGGTAGACAATCGCATTTAATTCGCGTTACAGTTTGGTGTGCAGTTTCTTAACGCCGTATTGTCGGGCCATACTTCTTTAAGCAAAACGGACACAGCGTTAAAGTTAGAGGAGACCGTTACTTTAGAATTTTTCTATCTGGAACTACGCCGAAAGAGAATTACTTTTAACTCTGTGGGTTTCAACAAGCCGGTTATAGCCAAATTACGAAGAAAGTTTATTAGCAGCCACATTTAAAGAAACTCAACCTTCCGTTGGCCTCCATGCAGCCTGACCTAAGGGCGGCCATTTAAATTTAAACTATATCTAAATATAAAAATGAAACGGTCCATGTATGTAATAATATCTCGTGAGAACGGCTGCAGCGACCAGGAGATGGTTTCTTAAACAAAACAATTAAAAAATTCCTGGTAAATCTCGGGAAATTTACTTCTCATTTTGTCGAAGTATAACCCTATTTAAGGGGAAACGTTAAACATTTACTGCCTCTTTTTAGAACGCGAGCGCAAAAGTGACTCGTTTATTTAACATGTTAAGCAAAATTAAATTTTGGAATTTTGTTGTTGTTTTAAATGTTAGTTAAACGACTTATTTTTGAACTCGCGTTGTGCCTCGGTAGGCTAGCTGGTAGCGAGCTAGTCTATCAGCGCCGAGGTTGCGGGTTCGATTCCCGCCAGAGACTCTGGTTTCTTTCCTGCAGACAAGCATAGAGTTTCGTGGGATAAGCTTAGAAAATTAAAAAAAAAAAAATCAGGCATTTAATATTTTCCCTCCTCGAAGTGCTAATTTTCACTGGCTCGTTTTGCCTCTCATTTTTCTTAAGAACAAAAAATTTCAGGAGAAAGTCGAAGAACTTAACACACTGCCTCCTCTTCACTTCTCATTAATTAATTGCTTCCGAACAAAGCCGGGGGCGGCCAGCTTGTTTTTCGTAAAATGGGCTTTGAAATAAAAAATGATTAGAAAAATTCCATGCGGTACAAAACAAAAGTTATTTTAGTTTCTTAATTAATAATTAATTAATAATATATTCATCAGCCACCCTGTATTATAATTTTAGAAGTTGAATATTCAGCCATGTCACGGAGTACAATTCCGTTCGGAAACGGAATTTTATTCCGTATTTTGGTGCTTCAGAAAATGACGAAAAAATTTTGCGAAATGAAACCATTTTTGTTTTCTTAAAGGGAAAGGGAGTTTTCTGTATCTGAAAGGCCAAAAAAAACTATTTAAATACACTTTCTATCAATAAACAAATATGTTTTTTTCAGTTCTGAACGGAATTGTATTTTGCGACATGGCTTATTATGCATGATTTTTTGTACATCTGGCAACACTGATAAGGTCATGAACTTTTATCCAGCGTTTAAAAAAACTGCAGTCAAAGTAGAAAAACTGTCATTTCTTTCACTTTTTCATTGGCCAAAACAAAACTGTCGCTTTTAATTCTAATTCAATAAATTTAAACAGTCGCTGTCAAACCAACTGAAAAAGCGAAAAGTTGAAGACAAATTTTCAGACAGATTTTTGCTTCGACTGCAGTTTTTTAAACCCTGCTTTTATCTCTATTTCGAATTTCCACCTCTGTTAATGTGTTTCTGTTTGGTTTTAAATGTTTTTTCCTATTTTTTTAAATCTAACCCAAATTTAAATTTTCACGATTTATTAAACATTTTCAAACCATCTTTATTAAAATCGAATGTGTAAGAAACAAGAAATATTATCTCCCCTCCCTGTATTGAAAAATTTGCTTTTTTCCAATTGTTTTACACGAGGGAAAAATGTTAAAAGCTTTATGGGTAAACATCAAACTCATCAAATGTGTATGTGGGTGCTTTTAAGAAAAGAAAAAAAAATCATTTATACAGCTCTACTTCCGAGTTGGAACTCCCCCTAAAAAACTAAAACATTGACAGAAAATAAAACATGTTCTTTATCCCCCTGATATAAGTTCGATGAAAAATCTATTTTTAAAGTTCAAAAAAAAGAAACCAGATGTTTTTTCGACGATTTGTACTTTTCCATCGGCACAGAAGCACTGTAAAATATGATTTTTTTGAAAATGTACCATATTTTCATCAATATATTTTAAACCGCTTTACCAATCAAAGATCCAGTTATACATATTTGTTCGTCATCTCAATACCTTCCATTTGGTACCAAGAACGACCCAATAGGACATATCTAGCTCGAGATATAATTTGTCAAGTGAAAAAAGGTCGAAAAAATGAGAAAATGACCATATCTCAAAAACTGTTCCATGAAAAAAATTTTAGCCTTGATTTTTGAATTCAGCGGAAGAAAATACATAAGAAAAATCACATCTCATCAAATGTACATGAAAAAAATTTCATTTTGTAAACTAGTGTATTCATTTAAAAAAATACTTCAATTACGGGTACATTTATAACAAAAGTAAGGAAAATGTATATAAATTACACATTACAAAAATAACCGGTTTAGTTTACCAAAATAGCCGGTTTATTCGATATTCGAAAAATGGACATTTTAAGATTTCGACTTGGTCAAAACTAAAATAACCGGCTTAAACCGGTCGAATACTATTCGATCGATCTCCCTATTGTGTAGGAAATTTTTTATGAAAAGCACTCAGGTTTTTGAGAATGGACACCTGTGACTTGTAGCCAAAGAAAACTTGATCTGAACGGCAACATAAACAAACAAAATTATCGCATATGGAGTGGCTTCAACCCAGAAATACTGCATGGTAGACAATCGCATTTAATTCGCGTTACAGTTTGGTGTGCAGTTTCTTAACGCCGTATTGTCGGGCCATACTTCTTTAAGCAAAACGGACACAGCGTTAAAGTTAGAGGAGACCGTTACTTTAGAATTTTTCTATCTGGAACTACGCCGAAAGAGAATTACTTTTAACTCTGTGGGTTTCAACAAGCCGGTTATAGCCAAATTACGAAGAAAGTTTATTAGCAGCCACATTTAAAGAAACTCAACCTTCCGTTGGCCTCCATGCAGCCTGACCTAAGGGCGGCCATTTAAATTTAAACTATATCTAAATATAAAAATGAAACGGTCCATGTATGTAATAATATCTCGTGAGAACGGCTGCAGCGACCAGGAGATGGTTTCTTAAACAAAACAATTAAAAAATTCCTGGTAAATCTCGGGAAATTTACTTCTCATTTTGTCGAAGTATAACCCTATTTAAGGGGAAACGTTAAACATTTACTGCCTCTTTTTAGAACGCGAGCGCAAAAGTGACTCGTTTATTTAACATGTTAAGCAAAATTAAATTTTGGAATTTTGTTGTTGTTTTAAATGTTAGTTAAACGACTTATTTTTGAACTCGCGTTGTGCCTCGGTAGGCTAGCTGGTAGCGAGCTAGTCTATCAGCGCCGAGGTTGCGGGTTCGATTCCCGCCAGAGACTCTGGTTTCTTTCCTGCAGACAAGCATAGAGTTTCGTGGGATAAGCTTAGAAAATTAAAAAAAAAAAAATCAGGCATTTAATATTTTCCCTCCTCGAAGTGCTAATTTTCACTGGCTCGTTTTGCCTCTCATTTTTCTTAAGAACAAAAAATTTCAGGAGAAAGTCGAAGAACTTAACACACTGCCTCCTCTTCACTTCTCATTAATTAATTGCTTCCGAACAAAGCCGGGGGCGGCCAGCTTGTTTTTCGTAAAATGGGCTTTGAAATAAAAAATGATTAGAAAAATTCCATGCGGTACAAAACAAAAGTTATTTTAGTTTCTTAATTAATAATTAATTAATAATATATTCATCAGCCACCCTGTATTATAATTTTAGAAGTTGAATATTCAGCCATGTCACGGAGTACAATTCCGTTCGGAAACGGAATTTTATTCCGTATTTTGGTGCTTCAGAAAATGACGAAAAAATTTTGCGAAATGAAACCATTTTTGTTTTCTTAAAGGGAAAGGGAGTTTTCTGTATCTGAAAGGCCAAAAAAAACTATTTAAATACACTTTCTATCAATAAACAAATATGTTTTTTTCAGTTCTGAACGGAATTGTATTTTGCGACATGGCTTATTATGCATGATTTTTTGTACATCTGGCAACACTGATAAGGTCATGAACTTTTATCCAGCGTTTAAAAAAACTGCAGTCAAAGTAGAAAAACTGTCATTTCTTTCACTTTTTCATTGGCCAAAACAAAACTGTCGCTTTTAATTCTAATTCAATAAATTTAAACAGTCGCTGTCAAACCAACTGAAAAAGCGAAAAGTTGAAGACAAATTTTCAGACAGATTTTTGCTTCGACTGCAGTTTTTTAAACCCTGCTTTTATCTCTATTTCGAATTTCCACCTCTGTTAATGTGTTTCTGTTTGGTTTTAAATGTTTTTTCCTATTTTTTTAAATCTAACCCAAATTTAAATTTTCACGATTTATTAAACATTTTCAAACCATCTTTATTAAAATCGAATGTGTAAGAAACAAGAAATATTATCTCCCCTCCCTGTATTGAAAAATTTGCTTTTTTCCAATTGTTTTACACGAGGGAAAAATGTTAAAAGCTTTATGGGTAAACATCAAACTCATCAAATGTGTATGTGGGTGCTTTTAAGAAAAGAAAAAAAAATCATTTATACAGCTCTACTTCCGAGTTGGAACTCCCCCTAAAAAACTAAAACATTGACAGAAAATAAAACATGTTCTTTATCCCCCTGATATAAGTTCGATGAAAAATCTATTTTTAAAGTTCAAAAAAAAGAAACCAGATGTTTTTTCGACGATTTGTACTTTTCCATCGGCACAGAAGCACTGTAAAATATGATTTTTTTGAAAATGTACCATATTTTCATCAATATATTTTAAACCGCTTTACCAATCAAAGATCCAGTTATACATATTTGTTCGTCATCTCAATACCTTCCATTTGGTACCAAGAACGACCCAATAGGACATATCTAGCTCGAGATATAATTTGTCAAGTGAAAAAAGGTCGAAAAAATGAGAAAATGACCATATCTCAAAAACTGTTCCATGAAAAAAATTTTAGCCTTGATTTTTGAATTCAGCGGAAGAAAATACATAAGAAAAATCACATCTCATCAAATGTACATGAAAAAAATTTCATTTTGTAAACTAGTGTATTCATTTAAAAAAATACTTCAATTACGGGTACATTTATAACAAAAGTAAGGAAAATGTATATAAATTACACATTACAAAAATAACCGGTTTAGTTTACCAAAATAGCCGGTTTATTCGATATTCGAAAAATGGACATTTTAAGATTTCGACTTGGTCAAAACTAAAATAACCGGCTTAAACCGGTCGAATACTATTCGATCGATCTCCCTATTGTGTAGGAAATTTTTTATGAAAAGCACTCAGGTTTTTGAGAATGGACACCTGTGACTTGTAGCCAAAGAAAACTTGATCTGAACGGCAACATAAACAAACAAAATTATCGCATATGGAGTGGCTTCAACCCAGAAATACTGCATGGTAGACAATCGCATTTAATTCGCGTTACAGTTTGGTGTGCAGTTTCTTAACGCCGTATTGTCGGGCCATACTTCTTTAAGCAAAACGGACACAGCGTTAAAGTTAGAGGAGACCGTTACTTTAGAATTTTTCTATCTGGAACTACGCCGAAAGAGAATTACTTTTAACTCTGTGGGTTTCAACAAGCCGGTTATAGCCAAATTACGAAGAAAGTTTATTAGCAGCCACATTTAAAGAAACTCAACCTTCCGTTGGCCTCCATGCAGCCTGACCTAAGGGCGGCCATTTAAATTTAAACTATATCTAAATATAAAAATGAAACGGTCCATGTATGTAATAATATCTCGTGAGAACGGCTGCAGCGACCAGGAGATGGTTTCTTAAACAAAACAATTAAAAAATTCCTGGTAAATCTCGGGAAATTTACTTCTCATTTTGTCGAAGTATAACCCTATTTAAGGGGAAACGTTAAACATTTACTGCCTCTTTTTAGAACGCGAGCGCAAAAGTGACTCGTTTATTTAACATGTTAAGCAAAATTAAATTTTGGAATTTTGTTGTTGTTTTAAATGTTAGTTAAACGACTTATTTTTGAACTCGCGTTGTGCCTCGGTAGGCTAGCTGGTAGCGAGCTAGTCTATCAGCGCCGAGGTTGCGGGTTCGATTCCCGCCAGAGACTCTGGTTTCTTTCCTGCAGACAAGCATAGAGTTTCGTGGGATAAGCTTAGAAAATTAAAAAAAAAAAAATCAGGCATTTAATATTTTCCCTCCTCGAAGTGCTAATTTTCACTGGCTCGTTTTGCCTCTCATTTTTCTTAAGAACAAAAAATTTCAGGAGAAAGTCGAAGAACTTAACACACTGCCTCCTCTTCACTTCTCATTAATTAATTGCTTCCGAACAAAGCCGGGGGCGGCCAGCTTGTTTTTCGTAAAATGGGCTTTGAAATAAAAAATGATTAGAAAAATTCCATGCGGTACAAAACAAAAGTTATTTTAGTTTCTTAATTAATAATTAATTAATAATATATTCATCAGCCACCCTGTATTATAATTTTAGAAGTTGAATATTCAGCCATGTCACGGAGTACAATTCCGTTCGGAAACGGAATTTTATTCCGTATTTTGGTGCTTCAGAAAATGACGAAAAAATTTTGCGAAATGAAACCATTTTTGTTTTCTTAAAGGGAAAGGGAGTTTTCTGTATCTGAAAGGCCAAAAAAAACTATTTAAATACACTTTCTATCAATAAACAAATATGTTTTTTTCAGTTCTGAACGGAATTGTATTTTGCGACATGGCTTATTATGCATGATTTTTTGTACATCTGGCAACACTGATAAGGTCATGAACTTTTATCCAGCGTTTAAAAAAACTGCAGTCAAAGTAGAAAAACTGTCATTTCTTTCACTTTTTCATTGGCCAAAACAAAACTGTCGCTTTTAATTCTAATTCAATAAATTTAAACAGTCGCTGTCAAACCAACTGAAAAAGCGAAAAGTTGAAGACAAATTTTCAGACAGATTTTTGCTTCGACTGCAGTTTTTTAAACCCTGCTTTTATCTCTATTTCGAATTTCCACCTCTGTTAATGTGTTTCTGTTTGGTTTTAAATGTTTTTTCCTATTTTTTTAAATCTAACCCAAATTTAAATTTTCACGATTTATTAAACATTTTCAAACCATCTTTATTAAAATCGAATGTGTAAGAAACAAGAAATATTATCTCCCCTCCCTGTATTGAAAAATTTGCTTTTTTCCAATTGTTTTACACGAGGGAAAAATGTTAAAAGCTTTATGGGTAAACATCAAACTCATCAAATGTGTATGTGGGTGCTTTTAAGAAAAGAAAAAAAAATCATTTATACAGCTCTACTTCCGAGTTGGAACTCCCCCTAAAAAACTAAAACATTGACAGAAAATAAAACATGTTCTTTATCCCCCTGATATAAGTTCGATGAAAAATCTATTTTTAAAGTTCAAACTCGTACGAGTGTCAGGAGGTTATTTGTTTATCGGGCTGATGTCTGTTGCCAAATGATCACGATATTCTTGTTGCCCTCGATATTTTTTTTTTTTTTTTTGGTTCCGGTTTATAAAATAAAACAAAACATAATCAGCAGAAAATGTTTATGGAAGAAAACATCAAGAGTAAAAGTCGTAATGCCTCCATGAAGTGAAGTGCTTCAAAAGTGATTTCTATATATAAATATATTTTCTTTTTACCGAAAATTAAATAATCAAATTGATTTATGACAAAACAGGCGCACAAACGATTAAAAGTGCTTGGTTTGGAGTAAAAGACATAATGGCGAAGCTGGTTTATATTCGATATGATGCCTAAATGGTAAGATATGAAGTGTGTGATCCAATATATATTTCTTCCTCTGTCTTTGCGTCTACTTCCTTACGTTGCAATTCACAGTTCACATGAATACGTCCATACAAACTTATGTTTATTGACTAAATGTGTATTGGTGTAGTTGCCACTATGGTACCAAAAATATTCGTTTGTGCATACAAAATTACCTCAGGTTAAATGTAATAAATTGTGGCGGCTGCCATTAAAAAGGGTCTTTATTTTTAAAACAACAAACACGCGTGCCCTACTAAAGAAATGAGAATCGTATTGGAATGCGCGCATTTCACTTCCAAAAAAGAAAGAAAAATTCATTTGTTTTACTGATAAAAGCCAGCGATAAATAGAATTTGAAAGTTTATTAGTATTTTTATTTTCGTTTTTTTATTTTTACACTTCGAGTTCGTAAATTTTTATGATCGTTTAATTCAATAATGAAATTTATGTTCTTTTGTGTTAAATGTCATTTTATGTTTTGATGACAGTTGACGTTATTGAATTCGTGTTAAAATTTTATTTATAAATAAATATTTAAAACAATTTGCTTAATTTAAGAGGGATGGATTAAAGAATTTAAAATTAATGGTTTTTTTTCCAATTTAAATCTAAAGCTATATTCACTTTTATCAAGTATTTCACGTCCTGCACATAACCACTAGTTTTATTAAAAAACTACTAGCCTTTGCAAAGCTTTTGGCTATATCAAACATCAGTAAGGAGTTTCGATATTACATTATACAGTCATCTTCTTACAAAATAAATCAATAGAAATTGTTAACCATAAAGCTAAAGCGTGGTCAATTTACTGGTCATGCTTTTTTTTGGATTTTTTCGTCAAATATGTGTTTGATCTGAACATACTTTAAGAAAAGTTTTCAGAAATGTGAAAAATTATACCTAATAATTTTTTACAAAATCATTGTGGGGGCCAAGTAGAATTAAATCATATTTAACAGTAGTTCAGAAAAAACCATCTAAAATCAGAAATTTAAAATTGCACAGATTTGTGAGATTCTTTTTCTTTAAATTTTTTTCTAAAGCTGCAATTGCACACCATGCACTCCTCGCTGCCTACGAAGCTGTCAAAAAAGTGGAATCTGTGTTGCTTCACGCTGAGAAAAAATATGGTTGGGGATGGTTACGGCAACTACACTATTGGGGGATTCACTATGTGCCATAAAGTCATAAGTCTTAAAATAATAACATGAAAAATACGACTGTTGTGAACAACCCCTCATAATTAAGTGTGCTATTTTGAATTTAAATCAGCTGATTTAAAACAATATAAAAAATAAATCTTTACCTAACTTCAAAATATTTTTTAATTCTAATCCATGAATTAATAAATTAATTTAGATCTTATCTGACTATTTTCCATTTCCTAGACGCAAATCACAAATAAATTTTATTTTGTTTGTTTACCAAACATCAGAGTCCAAAGCCGATATAATTTGACGCTGCGAGTGTTTTGTTGCAAAAATTGCTAGCCGCAGGTTAAATTCGGATATTAGCCGTATAAAACTATACCATCGACGGCTACAAAAGCTAGTGCGCCTCGGCTAAGCCGCTCAGCGCAGGTCTCTTCTGATTAATTACGACAGCACAATAAACATAGCAAGCAAAGTTCTATTAATTCAAGACACTTTTTGTTAACAAAGCAACAACAATCTTGTTAAACAATTGTTAGAGTCCATACACAATGTAACGATAATTTACTGCGGTGCGTTTTTTCACACGATTTTGAAGTAAAAACCGCAGTGCGGAACGGCATAAAATTAAAATCAATTTTATTTTCATTGCGGACTTTCTTCCTCTCTCAACAAGGCGAATTTGATTCGCCTTGTCTCTCAATTTTTTATACTCGTTGTCTTTCCGATGTTGCCATAGTTTTTGAATAATTGGCTATGTTCACAACATTATTGAAAACAAACAACAGGATAAAAATGTAAGCACAAATAAATTAATAAAAATTTAAACCAAAAATGACAACTATTTCCGTCGCCGTTTTCCGTTGTATTATGTTTATTTTTCTCTCCCGCAACGAGAAATCGCACCGCACCGCAAACATTGTGTTAAGACTCTTAAATGTTAGAACATTATGACAATATAACATGATAGCACACCTTGTGAATACCCGATATGTTTATTGTAAACTATATTGTTGTCGTACACAAAAAATTGTTATTTTTATTAAATATAAGAAGCAATATTATAGTAACTGTAAACATAAAAATGTTTATCGCAATTATAAATTTGAGTATTGTTGACCGAAAAATAATAAATTTTCTAACAAATAAATATTTGAATGCGTACATTTTGAGAGATCCCTTGTAAAATTCATTGGTTCTTTCAGTAGAATTGTGTGCTTTTATGTTTTTCGGATTACTCAACACATTTTTTCAAAATGGATAGCTTCTTTCACTCATTATTTAGTAGCTTTCTTCTATAACTACTATAACTGCTTTTTTCTGGATGTATGTAGGAAAAAAAAAAATTATGACTTACTTTTGAATGCGATCATTTTGGGAAATCCCTTGTAAAATTCATTGGTTCTTTCAGTAGAATTGTAAGTAGACTTTTTACTTTTTTCTGATTACTAAACACATTATTTTGTAGGCGAAGATTTTACTGGTTGGGTGAGGAATAATTACTGAAAGTTTCATAAAATTTGCTATTTTATTTAACATTTTATGACACTTTGGATAAAATAATACTGAGCATGCAGTCACTTTTGCTCTCCACTGTACCTATATATTAAAGCGTCTTAGCTGAATATAGTAGAAAATGTCAAACGGAAAGACAAACTTATGTATACCCTTCACCACCTGTGGTATAAAAAAAGAAAATCCGAAAATGTGCGTATTAAATCAGGAGTATCTGTGTTCTTACGCAAATGAATCGTAATATCTTTAAATTTGTACAGCTGTCTATGAAATTCTATTCATGAGTGTATGAGATTTTTTACTTTTTATGGCGCTCTGTGTGGTTTGATTTGTTTCGTTTTCTTTTCTCAGATTTATTTTTTATTCATCTCTAAATTAATACTGAAATGCGTGAGTGTATTGTAACACAGTGTATACGAATATTTTTTTAATTTTTGTTTTTTAGTTTTCTTTGTAAAACTTTAATTATGTAACAAACCGAAATACAGATTTGTGTTCATTAAATATAATAAATAAATATTATTGATGGCGTTGGAATGTTTGGAATGTTGTTGTTTATTTTCGCTACAACTACAACAATTTCAGCTAAATGATAATATAACACACGCATTTACACCCTTACATACATTTACTGACTGACGCATTATGTTTAAAAAGCTTACCTTGATATTGGCTGGAGCACAAAATTTGGTAGAAAAAAAAACAAAAGAAGTCAAATGCGTATTAAAAATAAAACTAACAAGACAGACGGACGCTTACACGCACATTTATTAAAAGTTTTTTTTGTGTGTGAAAACTGTTCATTTAAGGCCGTTTTACACTATCACACAAGTCTGAAGTGGGTAATTCTATATAAAAACGAGCAAGAGTGGGACACGACTCATCCGATTTTAATGAAATTTGGTGAGAAGGTTCCTTTTATCTTATAAGGAACATATATGAACGAAAAAAAAATTTGAAATTTTATTTTTCGAAAGTTATGTCATATTCAAAATGTCATAATTTCGCCGAATTAGCCGAATGTGTTGAGCTTATTTCTTCAATATCTCGAAAACTACTTTACATACGAAGATGATTTTTATGTCATTTTGAAGAGAATACTTGGGGCTACAAACAATATATGGTTTGTTTCTCTGTTGTTTGCAACTAGCACAGTTTACTTATTGCTCAAAACTACAATATTAAAATTCTTTTTTAAGATTTTTTTTTAAAGGTTGCGAAAAAACACCTCCTTAAAAGTTTCAGGATTTTTAAAATTTAATATTTTTTTTTCAATATATGGTTTGTAGCCCCAAGTATTCTCTTTCAAATGACATTAAAATCATCTTCGTATGTAAAGTAGTTGTCGAGATATTGAAGAAATAAAAAATGGAGCTTCCAACGAAGCAGGTTTGTAAGGGAGAAACATAAGAGTTTCGCTTACCATCGCGCTTACGGAAGACATGAATTTTATATGGCGATTTCCCACTTTGAAGCAATACATTTTTGACACATAAAGCGCATTATTCAGCGCATAAAAAAATTGTTGGATTTAACGATCAGCTTTACACACTGAATGTTTTGATAAAGTTATTTTTAAGTATTCTCCATTACAAACCTGCTTCGTAGTAAGGAAATACCGTACCTCATGAAATGTTATTTTTTTTTATAAAAGTTGTTGAGAGTTCTTTCACTTACTTTACTGCATTTCTGTATGTCTTATTGCGTAGCGCATAATTGTGCGCTTATTTTTTTAAATGTACCTTTAGTGCATCGCAAAATGATAAAATTTTTTACTGGGAAGCTCAACACATTCGGCTAATTCGGCGATATTATGACATTTTGAATATGACATAACTTTTGAAAAAAAAATTTTAAAATTTTTTTTCGTTCATATATTTATATATCGTTCATATATCATTAAAATCGGAAGGGGTCGTGTCCCACTCTTGGTCATTTTGACATGGAATTACTTAAGTTTGTTGACGAAAATGCTGGCCAGATCTAATTATTGTTTTAAAATTTTCAAAGCACAAAAACAACTTATCATGACAGGGTTGTATTTTTGCCAAAATACGTAAGACTTGTAAGACGGTGTAAAGTGCCCTTTAATAGACATTGAAATAACGAATATGTATGCATATTAGTTCAGTTAGGCTGAGCTTAATATAACTGCGCAGTGCTATAAAGAGAGCGAAAGGAATACGTATGTTTATAGTTTAAACTTTAAACCTACACCCAGAGAAAAAATATTGATCGACTTCCTTAAGCACAACATCAGAAATTTTGAAAATAATTTGGTCTATTTAATCATACTTTTTTTGACGCAGTTTTATTATAACTCAATTATTCCCTTTTATGTCAATGGCATTATTTTTACGGTTGCACATAACCGTAAACATTTGTGTTGTGACTTATTAAATGTTTAAAATAAAACGATATAAATGAAGTTCTTTTTGACATACTTAGGCGGCATTTATACGATGATTTTTAACACATGTCTTTAAGGCACGTTTTTTAACCCACACCACAATATGGAAAGGATATTAAGCATTTGTGCTGACGTTTGTTATAGCTTAAGAAATTGATTAAGTCGATCTAACGTCCGTCCGGCTGGCTGGCTTGCTGGCTGTCCAACATTGTGCGCAAACTACAGGGCGCAGTTTTGGAGATAATTTAATGAAATTAGGCACATATGTTCTAATTGAAACAAGGACTAAGAAAATCGACTGTACATAATTGCTTATAACCGCCATACAAGCTTCTTTCCGATAAAGGGTCTTTGTGCCTATAAGCCATCTTATTATTTTAGTATTTAGATTAAATTTGGTCGAAACTTATTTTATTGCAATCAAATCCTCTTAAGAATCGGTCCATAGTTGACCGTAGCTCCCATACATATATGTACTACATCCTAAAATAGGTTTTAATGCCATAACTTCCTTATAAATGTTAGTATTTGCATTAAAATTGGCGACAATGATTTTTACGATAGCTTCTATGTCACTCAAAGGCAAACAAATTTCATATTGATGAAGATATCTAAATAATATGCGGCACAAAGAATTTCTATATGAGTCTTAAACTCACTTACATAATTTTGTTTTGGCGGGTCCATGATTGCCCATGGACCCAAATAGGGTGAACTTCAAAAATTTGTTCTGATATACTGTGGTGTACCTTTTAACTTGTGTAAGTTGCCGGCGAATGCGTTAGAGAAGAAAAAGGGGTAGAAAAAAAGACATAATTTCTGTTCTTCGTGTTTTTTCCTAATTTTCTTTTACAGTCACTTTAAATTTTTCTTTTATATTCTATTTTTATATACAGTGAGCAAAAATTTAAATTAAATTAAAATAAAAGAAAACACAGAGATTAAAGTAAAACCATATTATAACTTTTATTTCACTTTTTTTATTTCCGGCAAAAAATCCTTAAAAAACGCTCTCAAAGAAATCTCGAGTTCTATTCCCCAAGAAGTTACAAAAAATCTAGTCCATTCGATGCCAAGAAGATTTCTATCTGTTAAAGAAGCTAAAGGACACCATACAAAATTCTGAAAACCTAAATATTTTAATCTTTTTTAAAGTAACGTTAAGTTTTTTGTCCTGTACAACTATTTTTTTGTTTATGAGTTCTTGCATATTCATGATTTTGTTGTTTTTTTTAACGTTAAAATATACAAAATAGAAAAGAAGTTTTATTTAAATTAAAATATAGATTTTAAAATTTAATTCGAGTGAGATAAAAGTTATAATATGGTTTCACTTATATCTCTGTGTTTTCTTTTATTTTAATTTATGGAGTGTACAAGTTTTATTTTTGCTCACTGTATATCTTAAGACCAAAATAAAAACACACATGTCGTAATCATGTAAATGTAAAAAGATTCCGGTAGCAGACAGTGTGACCATTTTGGCATGTCTGCAGCTAAATTAAGCATTAGAAATTTTTATTTAGCTGCAAATTTTTTATTTAGTACGTGGCATTTTATTTAGCATTTTTATAAAATGTTTTTAGCTCTTTTATCATAATTTTTTAAAATTGGACGAATATTTTTATTGATTTTACTTCAATTTTTATTTTTATAAATTCTAATACATTTTGACTAAAAATAGTTGTACTAAAAACGAAATTTCGTATGAAAATGGATAATTCTTAAGAAAAATCTAGCCAGTCTTGTAAATAAATAAAATAAACAGGGAATATTATAAATGCCCTCATCATGTTTGATACAACGATATAAAAGTTTGAAAAATTTTCACTTTGTAATTAGACAAAAATTCTGTAGTGTTAATGGTTAAAAAATTTTTTAGCTAAAACATAATTATTTTAAAACTTCAACTATTCTTAAGCTATAAAAAAACTGATCCAAAAAATTTTGTATAGCATAGAAATAAAATCGTTTCAATTTTGCATGTATCAGATGTTTCGGGCCCCGTAAATTTAAAATTTAACTTCAACTTCTTGTGCTACATATATTTTTATGTACTTGATGTTTTACCAAAATCGACCGACCCACTTGTGTAAATATAACCATTTATTTAAATTTCGTTTAAACATACGTCACTAAAATGATTTAGTTGAGAATAAAATTTTATTTTTAAAATTTTTTTAATCCAAATTTTGATATTTTAATTAGGCTTAAGTTCATCAAATTTAATTTTCATTAAATTATTTTTTATGAAGAAAGGAATTTTACAACATGAAATTAATTAAAATTTATTCATTCATTCTTGACTGCCGCTGGGCTCGAACCCAGGGATTTACGGACAGGTTAGCCTTACATGTTTCAATTGCAACTCCTCAATCTCTTCAGAGGGTTTTGCCGTTTAACACTCTAAGCCATTGACGACTGCTGACAGTCAATCTTTAAATCAAATTTGGTAGATCGAAATTAAATTAAATTTGATGAACTTTAGCTAATTAAAATATCAAAATTTGGATTAAAAACCATTAACAGTTCAACAAAATAACCACAATATATTATTATTAGTATATACTAATTATTTTTTTAAATTTTTTTAGCATTTGTTAGCTACGTCTTATGTCAGATTTAGATGTAAAAATTCTTAAGATCTGGTCACACGGGTAGCAGCTTTAAAAGAAAATCAAAAAAGACATGTTTAAAAAATCATCTTATAAATGCCGCCTTATTTTAGAAGTAACATGTTGCGGTTTAGAAACGTACAAATGTTAAATATATGTTAAGTTTTAAAAATACTGTTAGGCTAAATAGTGATTTCCAGGAGGGAATTTTCATTATACAATCTTAGATAGAGTAATTTCTATTATTAAACAAGTTAGAGTGTTATATTCAGCTGTGCCGAATCTTTGATACCCTCCACCGACAATTTGAATATTTCAGGAGTGATATCTATATGATGTCTATTTATTATTAATTTATCTTTATAGACAAATTTATCTTTTTAGATTTACAGACATCAGCATTAAAATTGGTTGCGGCTTAGACCTATATTGAATTATTGACCGACAAATTATATTATGATAGCATTAATAATTACGGTTTAAGGCGTACTAAACTGTTTTCTGGGAGTAGGGTTTATATTGGGCCTAGGGTAAATTATGGACCGATCGTCATGAAATTTTACAGTGTGATTTCCAGTCGAATTAAACGAACATTTGCAAAATTTCATATCATTTCGTGCATTGTTCAATCATTTATGTTAGTTTTTGTAACAAAATTATCAATTTTTTAAAGTGGTGGTTCCATATATTGATTCATTGCTCTGATCCTACTGGACCATTCTGGTTGGATGGATTTCAATCCCAAACTGCTTAGGATAACTAAAATCAATTTGACACCCAGTTTTTTTTATTTTTTTTTGAGTTTTTCGGAAGTGAGCGTGTTTTTAACAGACGGACAGACGGACGGACAGACGGACATGGCTAAATCGACTTAGGGCCATTATTACAACCTAATGATAAAGTTGCTGATAGTTAACGTGAACAATAGCTATCTTGAACGATAAAGTGACCAATAAGTTTTTTCCATTATTACAACTGTCCGATAAAATAAAAAATGTAATTTATATACTGTGGCAACATTGCAGTATATACCGACTACTTTTGGTTGTTTAAAATACGTAGTGGCAACGACTTAGTTTTGTTTTATTTATTAATTAAAAACAAAAGTAAATTTTTGTGCTTTATTTTTGGTTTTAATGGTAAATTGTTTTGTTTTTTGTGTTAAATTGTGTTTTTTGAAAAAGTTGAGTAATTTAAGACTATCATTGAAGTTGCCATATCTTCAGCAGAAAATATGGCATCTTCAAGTTCACTTGTAAAGTTACCATGAGGACAAACCTGATGTTAGCTTATCAGTCACTTTTTAGGTAAATGTTAACTTGTAATAACCAAAAACTATTCATCTGTCAGATAGCATCCTAAAAATAACTATTTGTAAGTTGTAATAATGGCCCTTAGAATTACTCAAGGAGCCAGAATATATATATAATAAAAAAGTTTCACACGGAATGACAAATTTACAATACCATCTTCACAATTTATTGTGGTGGAGGATATAAAAATCAAAATTTGAACAAATTTAAATACAGCAATACATTTTTTTGTTAGGTCGATCATCACGAAGTTTGGCAGTGTGATTTTCAATCTGATGAAACGATGACAGACAATTTTGACTTCAGTTGCATTTTATTCTTAACCAATTTTAAAAAACTTTGTAAACAAAAACTTAGAGTTGACAAAAGAATAAACCAATTGTAGTCGGGGGACTGTAAGAAAAGATAAACTCACTGTTTATTGTTGTTGTTTTTATTTTATTTCAAGTAAAACTGGTGTTTATAATTCTTATTCGCTTAAAAATTTTATTTGTATAATATTTTAAGTTTCTCTAAAATCTTTGGATAAAGTTTCTTGACGATCTGGCCTAAGCAACTAGTGAAATGCGCATAGGAATAGCTTATTCCATCAACAATAAATTTCAGTTTATCAATAGTATGAAATAGGAATTTAGCACATTTAAACGAAAACTTGTTGAAAATTTACGTTGTTAACAATTCAATAATATCAGTCACCTTTATTTCTAAAAGAAGAAGTTTCAGTTGAAGAGAACGAACATTTTGATCCTGATTGAATTTGATTGCACTAACTGAACCTGATTGCAATTAAATCGAAATCACTTAAATCAATATCAGTCGTATTGATTTTTTGTTTCAAATTGAAACCATACAATCAATTTTTGGGTTTTGAGTGCACCAACTGTTTTATTGCTATTAAAACGGTTGCAATCTTTTACAGCTCTGTTACAGTATCCAAGCAACCAAACAATTATTTGTGGTAAAGAGCAGCTTAAGCAATTTCGTGGTTGTGGTGACCATAATATGTTCGAAAATCTTTCGTTTAAAATAGTTTAGTTTTCTGGGACCATATAAAAACATATTTTTTCCTTGCGTGCAGAGTTTTTTTACAAAGAAACTTTAAATACATAATTACTGTAGGGCAAAAGTGGTAAAAATTTGGTAGAAAAAAACACTTTATTCAATACTTTGATCCGATATTCAACGAACGATCTTTTTGAAGTAGCAAATTTTAGAGAGGATGACAAAGATCCACAAAATGTTTCCCATGTTTTATGACAACCTGATATGCACAAGCCGTTTTAACGATATTCTTGTAATGTCTCCCTGTTATAAGCAAATTAAATTTCACAAGAGACATTGGGAGAACGTGTTTTAATGATCATTATAAAAAATGCACACATTATGTTTTCCATGTATTCCGCCTTCTGATTACTGGGCTGTCCCATAAATGTGGCACGACTCAGTTTTTAGTAAAAATGTGGTTTTTAATTGATAGTAGGCCAAATCATTTTATGAATAGAAAGTTAAATTTGCTTAGTCGATAGCGCTTAACAATAAGTAGCTACAATCGGACTATGAGATTTCGTAATTCCCAAAAATACATCTGCTCGGAATGATGGCTTATATTGATCTGAAGTCCTCTTCTGAATTCATCAAAAATTTAACGTTAATAACGTTTTTCAACTAATTTTTTTTTTTTTAAATCGGCCCATTTTTATTGGACGCTTGCATATAACATCCTCTGCATGGTATCCATATCCACCGACTGCCTGCGAGTTTTCGATGATGAGAGATAATTTTCTAAAAAAAATTGCCCAAGAGCAAATAACAACCAATATTAGCGTTGTTTTAGAAACTTAATTCCGATATTCACAAATTTGGATTTCATAGCACTTATGCATAGTAGATCATTCTTATGATCATAGTTGGGGGTAGTGCACTAAATGTTGATTTAAATCAGCAGTGCACTATCACTAAATGAAACTGCAAAGAAATTAGTTTGCACTCTTTTTTGCCAGCTTTAGTGATGATTGGTATTTTTTAACTACCACTAAAAATTTTTTAGTGATATTGCAAATTTTTTCACTATCACTAAACGCAGATTTAATTCAAAAATCTACACTCAATTCAAAAAGTGCAAAATATGGACTTGTAATCAAAAAAGCTGCATACAAATATTGTAACACTAAAATTTAAAAAATGTAACTTTGTATGTTCATGGCTTTTAATTTCTTTGGAGGATATGCCTAAGCAAAGAACATTAAACAAAATGAAATTTTGTCTATAACCGTATAATTATTGGCTTTAATCATGAAAAAACAAGTTTTTTTTTTAATTTAGTGCAATAATCTTAGTTGCACTCAAATGAGTGACGAAAAGAAGCTGCAATAAACTGATGATTGCTTTTTTTTAATCAAACTATTTTATATTGAGTGCAAAATTTTCAAACATCACTATCACTCACGTTTAGTGAGGCTGCAAATTTTCAATTCATCACTCAACATCAACAAAATGATTGAAATATTTTTGCACTATCACTAAGTGTGAGTTGAAACAGCAACATGAGTGCACTACCCCCATCTATGCTTATGATAAATTGTAAATATTTCTTATAAAGAAATTTTAAACAAAACTCTTGAGAGAAAAATAACATTTGATTTTTCCATTTTGTTGCCTGTAAATTTATAACCTTAAATTCGTTTAATGTAAAACTAATTCTTTTGCGATATGGCGATGTTGCAGCAAATGAGCGATATAATAATAAAGAAAATCTTATAAAGAATCCTTGATTTAATAAGTGCGAGTTATTAGTAAAACTTTTGATTCGTTGACACACTGACACATAATTTCCTGGTAACTCTCTTCCATCACCACGGGAGATGAACTCCAGGCCAATCAGTCTTTCGTCATTTCTTCTCGAGACCTTTTTGAGGGTCTTAGATGTTCATATGAGGATGTCTTTTCCTAGACACTTGCTCTCTAGCTCGTAGCATGCCTTCATCAAGGACTAGTCTGTGGATACAGCGCTTCACTCACTAGTTGGCTATATTGAGAAATCCCTTGAATGTCGGGAATACTCGCTTGTAGCCTTTCGGGACAATGAGCGAGCTTTCAAAAATATCAGATCTGACTACATCTAGGAAAAAATGAGCGATACTTATGTTTGTAGATTATTATGGAACTTGCAACAAACATATGGGTAAACACCTGCCCAACTTGTCCCGATGAATGGAATCTGCATTGCATATTCTAAGTTCCTGGAGTGTCGGGCAGGAACTAAGGCCCAGTGTCGTTGAAAGGATCTTTGAGGCTGCGGTAAAACTGATCTTTTTATATGGGGTTATAGTGTGGTGGCCTGGGCTCAG
Source organism: Pollenia griseotomentosa (assembly GCA_963931875.1). Lineage (NCBI taxonomy): Eukaryota > Metazoa > Arthropoda > Insecta > Diptera > Polleniidae > Pollenia > Pollenia griseotomentosa. The sequence continues at coordinate 126,053,836 of OZ007562.1, read as the reverse complement.
GAGAGAAGGCAGGGTGAGAATACCTGCTTGACACTAAGGTTTCGGTAGGGACCGGTAGTTTGATAGGGACTTATGCGGGGAGAATGGGTCTGGATTATAATGGCTACTGTATAAGTTGTCATGATGAGGAGGAGGAGGAAACGGCGTTTCATTTTCTATCTCAATGTTCCGGTCTCGGGTCTATTTGGACTAGGCATTTTGGGAGACTGTCTCTGGTCTATTTCGAATCGGCATTTTGGGCTGGATTTTTACCACTTTTTGGTGCTGTTGCTACTCAATAAATGCTTCTGACATTTTTCCAAAAGCAGCGGAGGATAGATAGACCTTGATGTTTTCAATCAAATTTTTCCATTGAAATAAGAAGCAGCTTTTTATAACCAACATCCACATCCATCCTTTGTAGTTTAAAACAAATTCTGGACCAAGACGTCCTAAAGCCTTGTTTGGGACTTTTTCTAAACATTAATCTAAGTGACTAACAAATTTTGCCCACTTTTATAAGCAATAAGGCCCACTGTATTCGAAAAAATTAAATCTATTGTAATATCCTAAACCTCCATGAAAGTTGGGCGGCGTTTAGGGTTAGACATTTAACATACACACTCTCACAAATATTTAAGATGCTAAAGCTTAAACGAAGAATATTTCAAATCTTCAACAACCAAACGGTGAGAAAATTATAAAACAAAAATTTCCTCTCAAAAAAAAAAAAAAAAAACAGATTTTAAATAGTTGATATTATTTGTTGCTGTAGTTGTTGTTGTTAGCTAGTTGGTTGGATGTTTTGTTGGCTTGTGTATCTTTATCTTTACGAAGAAAACAACAACATCAGCAACATTAATAACAATACATACAGCAAATAACTTTGTCGGCTGAAGTTCAAAGTTATCACGACGATGCGCATGCGCATTAGCATTAGTTGGATTGCTGGTTTGTTGGTTGGTTGGTTGTTTCGTCGGTTAGTTGGTGGGTATGAAGTAAAAGTTTTTACCTTTAAGGTAACTTTAAGCTGTTATAAGATTAATAATTACTTGCTGGTTTCATTTAGACGAAAGACGTCTAAGAAGGGGATTTTTTGTTAAGGTTTTAAAATACTTATGTTCATACATACACACATATTTTTTTTTTTGGCTTGAAGTTTATTAGATCTTACTCGTATTATGACAGTGGGAAAATATACATAATTTATTTTTTTTTTCTATTTCTTTGGTATGTCGTTTTGTTGTTATTCATTGACAAAATCAGCTTTCAAAATGATCTCACTTTGTTAAAATAAGTCAAATCAAATCGAAAACCGGTTTCGTAGTCAAATCAATCGATAGATGTGGTTCGAATGGATGGCACGTTAAAATACTCTACACACATTCCTTTAAACATTTGATTACCTTTATTTTATTTATTTCACTTTTAGAGAAGACATCAAGTCTCTTAAAGTTCGGCAATTATTTTTTTTTTTTTTTTTTCAAAAAGATTTTTAATAGCATTTTTTTCATAACTTTTTGTATGGAGTTTCTTTTTTTTATTATTATTTTTCATACATTTAAACACAAAGACATAGACTTTAGAAATTTATCACATTTTATTAATTGGCATGTCATATATCACTGCGAACTCAATAACCGAATATTACTACTTTGCAAAAAGTTCAATAAAATAAACCAACAACAATACAGCAGCCGAGGAGTCATAAAACTTGTCATAACAAAAATGACTGACTGCCAAACAAACTGAACGAACATCAGACTGGCTTAAGGCGTGGCAATTTTCTAGACTTTGCTAGACTTGCTGTCTTAAAAGCTTAAATTAGCCAAAGAAAATGCCACTTGACCAGATTTGTTTTTAATTTTATTTCTTTTGTTCTTTATTTTTTTCTATTTATTATTTATAAAAAAATATGTCGTTTGTATAACAATTAGCATATTTTTGTTTCGGTTTTTTTATTATAATTTGATAATATTTGATTAAAAAATTTATTGATCTTTTAAGGGGTTTCACTTCAGAGCTGTTTTCGTTCTTTAAATTGTTAATTAATTTTTATGATTTTTTTTTTTTTTTTTTTGTCTTGTTGTTTAAAATTTAATAACATTTATGTTAATTGGTTTTATTGTTTTTTCTGATAACTTCTTATTTATTACAATAGTATTTTGAAAAAAAAAATCAAATCTTCTTTTCATATAAATAGTTTTAGCAAAGATTGTTCAAAAAATTTTATTCAAATTTTTTTATATATCTAAACCATAAAATTCTTATTAAAGAGTTTAAAATAATAATTTAATTTGTAGTATTAAACACAAAAAATAACTTTAAGGTTGGCATTTTTTACAATATTTAACATATAAAAATTTAATAAAAGTTCACTTACCTTCTTAAAAATCCTAATTAATTCCTTTTTCAAAAGCTTTTTGGTAAAAAACGTAACTCTTAAGTTTTTCTTGAATACATTTTAAAAGCTTTACTACTTTAAAAGCGCTAAACAAAAAAATGTGTATAAATAAAAAAAAATCAATTTTTTTGTGTAAAAGTGTAAAATACTTTTAAAACTTTTCCATTTCAAAAAAGTCGCAAGTTTTTGTTAAATCACTAAAAGCTTTTATCATAACAAGTGAAATTTATATAAAACAATGAAAGTATGCATTTTAAAGAAATTATAAAACAAAATAAAACTTATAATAGCTTTATAATTTTTAATCTAGAGCATTTAGTAAACTTAACGAAACTCTAATTTCGTTTCCAAAAGAATTTTACATGGTTTTTTTATAAAAACTTTGAATTTAAGACCAGTAGACTTGACGGAACATTATTTTCATAGATAATAGAATTTTTAATGATTTTTTTTTTAATTTTGAATTTTATGCCAGTTCGTATACTTATCGAAACTTTATTTTCATAACCAAAAGAATGTTTATGATTTTTGTTATGAAAATGTATTTTCAAAAGCTAACGAATTTTTAATAAATTTTTTTTTTAAATTTTGAATCTTAGACCTGTTAGTAAACTTAACGAAACTTTAATTAAATAATCAAAAGAAATTTGAATGATTTTTTGTAAAAATTTTGAATTTTAGACCAGTTAGTAAACTTAACGAAACTTTATTTTCATAACCAATAGAATTTTTACTAATTTTTTTTTAATTTTGAATTTTAAACCAGTTAGATAATTAACTAATCATTTCATTACCAAAATAATTTTTTATAATTTTTTTTTTTTGAAATTTGATGAATTATAAACCAGTTAGTAAACTTAACGAAACTCTAGTTTTATAACCAAAAGAATTTTTAATGATTTTTTTTTTTAAATTTTAAGTTTTAGACCAGTTAGTAAACTTAACGAAACAACTTTCATAACCAAAATAAGCCATAAGATTTGTTTATAAAAAATTTTTATCTCAGACTAGTTAGTAACCTTAACGAACCTTTTTTTCATAACCAAAAGAATATTTATTGATTATTTTATAAATCTTTTAATCTTTCTTCTAATTCAGTATTAAGCAAATTTTTTTAAACGATTTTTTTCTATTTTTATGAAAATTTTTTACTTTTAAAAGTTTTAAAAACTTTATTTTCTAATAAAATTTACTTTCCATAATCGTTTTAGTACAATTACAAAGTTTAAAGCCAGTTTTATTAGATTTTTAGAACATTTTGAAAACTTAACGAAACTATGTTTATTTATTATAAAGTTCTTGTACATAGATTTGCGGTTTGTTAATTTAGGGAAACTTTTAGTTAATTTAAGGCAATTTTTTATTAATTTTTGAAAATTAAAAAACTTAACGAAACCTTTAATATCAAGTAACACAAAATTTCTAATTTTTTGAAAGCTTAATATAGCTTTTATTTATTTTAAGAATTATGGCTTAATTTCCATTAAAATTTTTTTATTTTTAAACCCTTTCGAAAGCTTAACGAAACTTTATTTAAACATTTTCTTTTTTTTATAAAAAATGTCATTTTAGTATGTTTTTTTCTGTTTTGTAATACAATAAAAACTTTATTGGATGTTGGTAAATACAGTTGAAAAATTTTGACGAAACTGGATTTTGTAATTCTACAACTCTTTGATTTAAAAACAAATCTGAACTTAACTAAATTATAGTTTTACAAAACTCTAAACTTTTGTTCAAAATTAATTAAAATTTTATTTTCTTTAAATTGCACTAAAAGCTTAATTTGTTTAGCAAAATTTGCAAACTTTTGAAAACTTTACAACTCAACGAAGCTTTCAATTTCAAAAAAACGAAATTTCACATTTTTTTGATATTTTTAAAATTTAACGATATTTTTAATTCAAAGTTCGTAGTGAGCCAGTCAGTCAGTGCGAGGGTTGTGGGTTCGAGTCCTGCCAGTTTCTCTGCTCACAGCAACGGGTTGAAGCTCTAAGTTACTGTTGATCGGTTAATTAATTTAGAAGATAAATTGTAGCTGTATTTAGTAAATAAAAATCAGCACATTTTAATATATACCCCGTTTACACGCATTTCTAATTTTCAAATAAATGTAAAAAGCGCTGCTGTATAACTTTTTTATTGTAAATAAATAAGTCATGAAAACAATTTGCAACTAAGAAGCTATTTGCCAATAAAATGTGTGATGCTGCCACGTTTTTCATTTACTATATTTTTTTATATAATTTTTTAACCACTAGTGCTACCATATGACTATATTTTTGCTGCATGGCATCACGAAAATGTAATAATTTTTCTAAATGCTATCTACGTATAAACAGCAAGTTAAGTTTTTGCAAATAAGAAATGCTTTTAACTCAACGAGGTAATAGATAAAAAAAAGAACTTAACGAATTTACCCTTTGAATTAGAAACTAGAAAATCTTTCTAAAAACTATATTTAAATGTGAATTATTCAAAACAACATACAATCTGAATCAATACTGAATTTAATCTATTTTAATTTAAATACTTGTCCGACCTTAAAAAACAAACAAAAAAATTTTCGAAAACAAAAAACAAAAATATATTGAAACTATTACATTTGAGGTAAATACAAGGGGCCTATTTTTCAGTCTTCTGGTTGTTGTTTTTGTTACGGCTGTCTTTTTATTTTAATTGAAAACACACGCTCGCACTTTTTTTATATCTTTTTAACCACCTTGCCCTGCCCAGTTAGATGTTACCCCGAAAGCCCTCAAAAAAAAAAAAAATGAAAAAATCGTGTCGCTGTGATGTTTGTTTATATCTATTTTTTTTAAATTGGTATTCAGCATAAGGCATATTTTCTTCGATTATGTTGAGTTCTTTTTTCAGTATTTTGAAATTTTTTTAGACAAATAAAGAAAAAGGAACAAATTACAAAAAAATTTGAGAAAAACAAGAACAAAATTAAATATATAAAATAAGAAAATTAAGAACAAAATTTGTTGTTGTTTAGGTTTAAAGTTTATGTTATTGTGAATGAATTCTGGTGTCTGGGCTTACTAGTATTGTAATTGAATTGGCTTAAACTTGAAATTCCCGTATGGAGTTTATTAAAAAAAAGTTTATTTAAGTCTATCTTTGATTGAAGTTGTTAATATTGGAAATTGCACGTTTCTTACGATTTTAAACAGGGTATGAAAACCACAAAAAAAAAAATTTTAAGTAGAATAAATTCTTTAAAAAAAGCTTTATATTACAGAGGCGTTAAACTTAAATCAAGTCGTGTTTCTTTATTTCCCTTTAAAGTTCTTAAAGATAAATGTTCAAAAATTCAAAACTTTTTCCAAATAAAAAAATTCCCAGAAATTTCAATATATGTATGTTCGTTTTTTTTTTTTAATTCCTTAAAGGCATTCAGTAAAGTTTATTTCTTTTAATAATGTTGCTGAGCTGTGCTATTAAAAAAAATACTGCCAGCTTAAGAAACGTGCTGGAATGTGGCAATTCCAGTTTTCTTTTCTTTTTTTTTCGTTTTTTTTTTTTCTTTTATAGTATCTAAGTACATCTTCATTGGCCTTTTTGCAGTTCTTTCTCTCTTTCTGAGCTCTTATTTCAAACTAAAATTTTAGAGAAAACTATAAAAACTTGCTTTTACATTTGCAAACTACATTCCATTTGTTGGTGTTGCCCTCCTAGAAGTCATCAGACTTGAAAGTACCCGTATGGTATTGGTTGGTGGCCAAAGCAATTTCAAAACGTTTTATTTTTGTCAAGAAAACATATTGTTATTCTTGCCTTTTCAATTCGGAAAAAAACCGTTTAAAAATCAAGAATTATGGCAAAGACGAATTTAACGGAAGTTGTTTCAGCTTAAAGACAGGGATGGAAACTAAACTTAAGGTTTTCAAATAGGGTTTAAAAATATAATATAAAAATATAAATATAAAAAATAATTTAAAAATGTTACACCTTAAAGTAAATTAAGTTTTTATTAAAATAGTAAAAACCGGAAAAAATTAAAACATGTCTAATTACAGTAAATAAATGAACCTTTAACTCACATGCTGGCGCTTAATCTCCAAGAATCAAAAAGGCCTAAACGAGTAAAATCGATTCAATTAAAATTTTTAGCAAATAAAATTGATCACAAAAAATTTAAGTACATTTACATACTTTGAAATTTTTTGATAAAATAAGAACATTGTTCGAGGCGCAGTAGTTCAAGTAGTCGTAGAAGAACTTTAAACGGAAATATTATTACAGTGAAAAGGTATAAAAAATGTTAAAATAGAATAAAAAATTTAAAAAGACTTAAAACTTAATATTTTCTCATCAAAGTAAGAAAAAAGGTACAATAAAAAAACGCTAATTTGAAGATAAGGACTTATCAAAACAATAACGTTTTTCACATAAATTAAATACTTTAAGATCAGGTAACAAATCATAAAAAATAGTATTTTTACACTAAAACGACGAAACTCCGCTTTAAAAGAAAAAAGCACTTAAAATTAAAAAGAAATCCATACAAAAGTTAAATATCATAACTTGTGGCTTAGATTTTTTTTAATGCTACGTACAAAAACTTTAAAACCTGAAATTTTGGTTTTATATTATCAAATAAAAACGCTATAAATAAAAAAGCACTAAAATGAAAACGATAAGTATAATAATACGATTTGACACGAAATTTCTCATAAACTCAAGAATAACAAGTAAGTTACTAATTTTGTATTTTTAAATAGCAGAAAAAAAAAACGAAAGTTAAAAAAAATCTCTTGGGCTGGGCTTTTAAGATCTCAGTTAAACTAGGTTTTATCTGAAAATAGATTTGTGCCGCCATTACCAAGATTGTATACAAAATGTTGACGGAACAGCTTGGTTTTGCTTACGTTGTTGGTCTTTAATGAAATAAAAAAAAATAAAACTAAAAAATAAACTAAGTTTAAGCTTAATCCACAAAAACCTGGCCTTAAAGAAACGCGCATTTATTAAGCTTAAATTTTAATTAAAAAAAAGCAAAAATTAAAACAAAATTAATGAAATGAACTTTTAAGCCGTTTTAAGGCGCATTTTTTTAGGTGGTTATGAAAGATCAAAAAATTGTCAAAAATAAAAAAACGCCAAAATATAAATTAAAAAAAAAAAAAATAAGAATAAAATAATAAAACACTTTTTATTAAAAAACGTACAGTTTCTCAAAAAAAAAAAAAAAAATCTACGAAAGCACTAAAATAAAAATTTTAAAAAATGGATATTATTGATGGAAGCTTGTTTTTAAAAATAATCATTAGGTGCCAAATTTCTAAAATATTTACTTTTAAAACCTTAAAATCGTTTTAAATAAAAGAGCACTAAAACCTTTAAGCAAGGTTAAAAAAAAAATTTGCAAATATTTCAAAAAATCAGGCCAAAATAAATAAAAAAGGAAATAGTTTTATGAAAATAGTAAAAAAAAATCGAAAAATTAAAAAAAACGACAAGTCGACAAATGAAAAAAAAAACATTACATATTTAGGAGGACTTTAATTACAATATTTAATTACAACTTTAGAAGGCTTAAAAATAGTCAAAAATAAAAAATTTTATCAAAGTTATTTTTTGGGAAAACAAAATTTATTATTAATAAGATTTCCGTATGAATTTTAATTCTTTCAAATAAAAAACAGATTCTTGCAAATATTTAAATATCGTTAGTCTAAAATAAATAAAAAAAAAATCCCAATTTATTATTAGTTTGTATGGAAAATAAAAAAACGCCTAAAAAATGTAAAAAAAGAAGTAAAATTTTAAAGAAAATACCTATATAGTTTTAAATTAATTTAAGAAAACTGAAAGAAAAGATGAAAGTATTATATGTATACAAATAGATTAGTACATATTTGCCCCATTAACCGCCTTATATTTTTTCTTAAGTTTCTGCTAAAATGATTTCATTACTTTTACATTTTGGTCATAATGTATTAATCATGATAATCTTTTAATTTTATGATTATTTTCATTTCTGTATTTTTTTATTTATGTATTTATTGAAGACTTTAGTACTCCTATTTGTTTCATCTGTGTTTAAGTACACAAAAATATTGTTGGCGTTTGCTGCAGCGGCTTTTAATGTTTCTTTTGTTTTTAAATTGCTGGCTGACTGCTGATGCTGCTGCTGTTAATGTTGCTGCTGTTAGCTAATGAAATACATACCAACAACAGAACGCACCCATACACGTTTATTGGTACATTTTTTCATGCTGTCTTGTTCACTGATCGAATGTACAAACTCATGTTAAACGAAATTGGGTCAAATTAAAAAAAAAAAGAAAAAAAAATTTATTTAGTTGTTATTTTCTGTTTTTATTTTTATTCAGCTTCAAAATAGTTTTGTTGCCGTTTTTTGCTTCTTTGGCGTTTTTTGTATTTTTTTTTTTCATTCATTTCTTTCACGCATAGTTTTCACATTTCATTTCAACTTGATTAACGTGCATTTAATTATCTCTGTTTCTGTATATCACATTTATTATTATAGATATTAATGTGTTTGTGTATAAGTGCCCAGCGGGAAAAAGAAGGAGTAGGAAGGCCTTCTAGAAGGCCTCTGTACCCCTTCTTTTGGATGTACAAGGCCTTCTTGCTCCATTCCATACTCATATCTTTTTTACACACGATGTCATTGCGGAGAAGGCCTTCCGCTCTCGCTTCTTTAGCAGGTACATAAGAAGGGTAACGGGACCCAAAAAAATTGATTTTGCTTTTGCTTGTGCAAAAAAACAATACAAAAAATGTTACTCCTTTTCTTCTCCCTTCTCATAGAAGCGAGTGTGGAAGGTGTATCTTATCTTTTATACGAAAGAGCCGAGGCCTTCTATGAGGCCTTCTTTAGCAGTTAGATAAAAATAGTAATTGAATCAAAAAATCTTTTAAGCAGGCCTTTAAAAAGGCCTGAAGTAAGAAGGTCTTCTAAGTTTTCCCGCTGGGTGTAAGTGAATGACTTGAACAGTGTAATGGTATTGGTTTGTGTAGACAAGTGTGTGTGTGTGTGTGTGTGTGTTGTGATACCACCATCTATCCATCCATCCATCCATGTTTTAATACTCGTCGTTTTTATTTACTTTTTTTGTTTTCTCTGGCATTTTTCAGCAGTTGTTGTTGTTGTTTTCATTAGTATTTATGAGCTCCCAGCCTCATTCATGTGCTCTTTTGAGGCCTGGCTGTCAATTAAGTGTCGATCATGTGTTTTACTTAACGTTACTCGTGTTTCGTTGTTATATTTATAACAATAGTGTACGTATGTGTGTTTGGTTCTGTCTGTCTGCCTTTTTGTATGTGTTAATGTGCTCAGTGTTACCAAGCTTAATTATGATTTTTTTTATTCAACAATTTTGTGGAAATATTTGACATATTTATTAAAATGTTTTTTTTTTTTTAATGTTTTACTTTCTATTCAAATATTTTTGGTAAGCAAAAATTCCATTGGTTGTTACAACTGTGACTTGTGGTGACGTACGAACACGTCATTAAGTTATTAAAATGAAATTACCAAGATAATTAACCCAATTTATATTAAATTAGTATGATAAAAATATGCTATTAATTTGTCTAATTGTAATGATCCTTAAAGTATGCTAAGCATTTTACGAAAGCAAAAATTAAGGATCTAAGCAAATCCGTTAAAAGCATTGAATGTTTTATTAAAAAAAGTTTAAAATTTAGTTTATTTAACAATATTAAAAAAAAAAGTTTAACTTCATCGATTTCGAACGTTAACGTTCTCATAGAAAATTACATTTAAAACAAAAACAATATTCTAAAATTTGTTTTTGTTTTAAATGTAATTTTCTATGCGAACGTTAACGTTCGAAATCGTTGAACAGGCTGTAAATTTATTTTTGCAGAAAAAACAAAACATTTTTTATTTTTTTATGAACTTTTTAAAAAATCTTTATTTTATATTTAATATGCCAGACTTGAGTGCTGATCTTGTGCTGTGTAGGGCCGGCATAACTTTTAACTCCTCATAGTTTTGGCGAGGTTTTACTATTCGAGTACACACACACAAACGTAAATATTGTTGTTTTGCATTAGAATTTAAGTTAGTTATATTGATTTATATGTTTCAAAATTTTTTAAGACTTACATAGTTTTAAACGCCTTAAAGTATGCAACTGATTATATTTGTATCATAATTTTATTAAAAACGAACTAATTTTAGTTTTTCTTGATTAGTTTTTTAATAAAAAATTTAATTTGAAATTAAAATTCATATAAAATTGTTTTTAAACGCAAACGTTTCTTTAGGTCCGTCATAGATTTTTGTTGTTTCAATTAAATTTCACAATTTGTTTTAAGCCATTATTTCTAATTAAGTAAGACCCCGTTCAGACTCGGCAAGTTACTTGCGCAAGTCTTTTGCGCAGCTCTTGGTTTGTTGCTGTCAGCGGTAAGGTCGGGTTAAGGGGGAAAAAACAGACTTTGTTGTACTCGGCAAGTAACTTGCGCAACTAACTTGCCGAGCCTGAAAATTAACAAATTTGATTTTTCTTTTTTATTTTGGAATTTAATTAACGTTATTAATTAATTAAGTATTTTAAAAATGTTTCTTTTTAATCTAGAAATCTTATTAAAAATACCTATTTTAATCGAAAATTTGATCATATGATTTTTAAATACAATTTTCCAATTTTTATAAATGTACTTTAAAAAAAGCTTACAGTGAAATAAATATTAGCTTACTACCACAGTGGGCCTTTTTTATATGCTTATTTTACTTTTTTTTCGTGGCTTTGTGTTTATTCCACCGTATCTAATTGATAAATTCTCAATTAAAATTCCTCAATTTGAAAATTGTGTGTGTATTTCGTATTTTTTTGCTTTTTTTGTTTTTTTTTTGAAAAAGCCTAGTCTCGTATCATGAGCAAATGTGAATTAAACTGAAATTTAATAACTTTATAACCGTAACACAAGTAGACAGACTGTAAAACTAAAAATAATAAAAAAAAAAACTGCCATAAAACAAGCTTCTTTCCACACACAAACTACAAAAACTCAAAATTCTACAAGAAAAAACTCATAACACAGCAAAAATATTCGAACAACAACTACCACAGTTCTGAACTTATTAAACATAAAATAAAAAAACAAAAAAATAATAAAAAAAAAGTCAACCACCAGCATGGAATGCCACCGTCATTGATGATCGTTCGACAAAGGCAACTAAAAAATAACAACACCAACTACGTTAACAAACTTACAACAATATAAAAAATACACACACACGACTTCATAACGACTTTAGATACATATAAACACACTCACTCAAACATTTGCCTACAACAAATTCTAACCATATTTTTATTAATAAAACAGCTAAAAAAAAAACGGAGTTAAACAACAACAACAAAACAGTCAGAGAAATCTTTTCAAATACAAGAACTTTAATAAATAAAAGAGAGTCAGCAAAAAAGCAACAACTTTAAAAAAAATCGAAAAGAATGCAGACATTTTCTACAACTTTAAACTTTTAAAGGAATGTTGAAGTTGTTGACTTTGGTTTTTAATACACTTAAAGAAGAAAACACACACACACACACACAGACGCTCACTAACTTAAATTCTCAATTAAATCTGCAAAAACACATCAAATACATATGTGTACAACTGTGTGTGTGTACTCGAACATTAAAACGTGTTTGAAATCAAATAACTTCAATCTAACTTAAACTACATACTTCGCCAAACAGTCAAACGCAAAATTATGTATACACTTAGAGGAAAAAATGCTTAAACCTTTTTTTTGAAGGGGAGCGAGCGGATGGTAATAAATATGTACTCTCACACTTAAAATTTATCTTGAGTGGTAAAATAAAAAAAAAAATTTGTGGTTGTTTTACACATTATAGAGACAGACGGCCACAAGTATTTAGATGAAAATTAAAAAATGATTTGAACAAAAAATATTCCCACGATATGGAAAATAGAAAAAAAAAGATCATAACATAATTGTGGGTTAAAAATATTTAAAATTTAAGTTAAAAAAATAGTAACCTTAAAAACTAGATTTAAAAATAAACCCAAAAAACCCTGTATTCATAAACGATTATTAAATTTAAGAAAGCTTTGTTAAGTGAAATTTATTTAGAAAATTGGTTTAGTAAACCTTTATTAAATTAAAAATATTTTTATATGAATACGGCAGAAAGAGTTTAGGAATTTATAACATCTTTCGAATTCGAAAACAATATTTCGTCTGTGGAATTATATTGAAAATAAAAACAAATTCTCGAATTTTATTGTTGATCTCGATATAATTTCTCACACAAATTTTTCTAACTTTTACATTTTCTTTCTTTTTCTTAAAACCAAATTTCATATATTTTTTGAAATTTAAAAAAAGTAACTTTTAATGAATATTGATAATAAAATGCCTACTTCTCGATAGCGAACGAAAACCTCGTTCTTTTGACTTATATTTAAAACAAAAACAAATTTTGTTAAAAATTCATCTTCGTTTGCCATCAAGAAACAGCCAGCTGAGTTCGATAATCTGAAATACAGAAAACTTTTTCGAATCTCAAAGTTAATTGTAAGTCACAACTTAACGTCAACTTTTTTGCCCAAGTTAATTTGACATTTCCTTGTTTAAAGCTTCGTACAGACGGTGGTCAGATCTTACAATTTTGTCATTAAAATTGAATAAAAATGTCTTGCAACTGTGTGAACATTGTACGCTATTTTTATTTGGCAGATGTGTTAAATTAATGCATCTGACAATGGCATCATTGTCAGAAAAATGACAACATTGTAAGATCTGACCATCGTCTGTACAAAGCTTAAGTGTTTGACAAATTCAACCATGCAGAGGTACACAATTGAGCAGCGCGTTTAGATTGTTGGAGCCTTTTACAAAAATGAGCGTTCAAATCAAAATGCATTTCGTACACTTCGTGATTTTTTGTGGATTCGTTAGTAAGCAGAATTTCCGCATTTCGGCAAATGAGAATCCACGAGGGATTGTTGAAAAGCCGATGCATCGACAAAGAGTGACTGTTTGGTGCGGTTTATGGGCTGGCGGCGTCATGAGGCCGTACTTCTTCAAAATGAGGTCGGCCCAGCAGGTACCGTGAATTGAGTACGCTATTGCGAGATGATAACGGACTTCTTGTGGCCATAAATTGAGGATATTGAAAATATGGACCATCGGCTAGAGGTATGCCACCGAAGCCGTGGCGAGCATTTGGCCGATATTTTGTTTTACACATAATTGTCATACATTTTTCTATCATAATAAAATATATATAATATAAAATATATAATATAATATATTTTAGTTTTCATTCAAATTTAAACTTAATATTCGCATTTAAATCAAAACCTCCATCAAAACTAGATTATCTTGACAATTAAAAAAGAATTTTGATTAGTGATATTTTCTAAGATTCAGAATTTGTGAATTCAATTATCATTCCAGCTTAATTGCTGCTTATTTCAAAATTTTTTTTTTTCAAATTTGAAAAATTTTATTAAAATTCAAAATTGAAATCTTTTTATAAAAAAATATTTGAAACTTATTTGATTTCAAAGCTATAGTATTAAATATTGAATTATTTTTATTTCAAGTTTCAAATTTCGGAAATTTTATAAAATTTTACTGCTGAAAAGTTTGAAATTAAAGATTCTTTAATTTAAAAAACAAAAACATATTCTTTAACTTTTTGAGAATTTACTTTTTAAACCGTTTTTAAATGTTTGAAGATAATTATACATAATTATAAATAAAAAAAAGAATTTATAATTCTCAAGATTTATTCCAAAAATTTCTAATTTTTTTTATTTTTATTAAGAGTTCTAAAATTGCCAAATTCAAATAAGTGAAACTCAATTCCAAAATTACTGTTTTTTGTTTTAAGTTCTCTATAATTTTGAGTAAATGTGTATGTGTGTGTGTGTGTGTGTTTTTTTATTCAGTATTGAACTTTGGAATTGTATTAATAGACATTCCTTTTGTTAAATACAAAAACTGACTTTCTTTTTTTCAATTCATTCATTGTCTTCATTCTCTAAGAAATAAATATTTCTTTCTTTCTTTTTCTTCTTCCTTTTGGTCTATTGTCATGTTGATTAATTCAATTAGACAAGATGTTGTTACTGCTGTGTAAAAGTTCATTTTATGCATTCATCATCATCATCACCAACATTCTCCTCCGTTCTTCAACGAACAAAGTTGTTGTACAATTGTAGCTAAATACTGTTGTTGCTGTTGAGATCATGTTATTCATTCATCATCATCATCATCAATATTGTGGTGATGATGATGATATTGTTGTCGTTGTTGCTGTGGTGCGAATGACTCATGTTGAAAAAATGTCGATTTACATCCGTAACTTAAAGAACAACTTACGAACAACAACAATAACAACTCTGACATTTAGCTTTAAGCTTAACAACTTCTAGTTCGAGTTGCTACAGCAGAGAGCCATTGAAAACTATTTGTAGTTGTACAAAAAAAAAAAACGATTTATTACAAACATTGTAGATATGAATGCATTCATATTGAGATACATACATTGTTGCAGTGCATTAAATGCAGAGTTGGAAATGAATGAAAACATTGAAATATTTCTTTTTTTTTTTAACAAATATGTCTAAAATTCGCTCGAATTATTCTAAAATCCTTTAAGTTTTTAAATTAAAGTAAAATAACTTGTTAAGATGTCTTAAAAATTTCGCGACCTTAATACAACAAGGTTCTTTCTATCTGCCATTTACATAGTTTAGATGCAAATAGAACTTTGTTGTCCTAAGGTCGCGGTTTATTTGAAAGAAGTTTAATTTCATTCGAGAATTTTTGAATTTAAAAATATTTTAATAGAATAGATATGAAAAATTTAAGAACATTTTAGAAACTCGTAAAACTTTGAATTTTTCGAAATAAAAAAATTGCAGTTATCGGAAAGAAGTGCGAAAAATCATTATGGTTCAAAATCAAATACGAAATTGAAAACAGAATAGAAATAGAAAGGCAAATATTAACAATTTTCACAGTTGCAAACATAAAATTTTGAAAAAAGGAAAACAAATGTATTCAGGTATGTCATGAAAAACGATTCGAAACCGATAATACCGTTTTCAGCCTCGTTAAAAATTAATTTTTATATTGCATTTTCCTCTTATTTTTTGTCTATATTCTTCTAAATTTATGTTGTACAATAAATTAAAACTTTAATTCAGAAATGGATTTTGAAATCGCCCAAAATTCATCACACCTGCTAAAACCGATCGTTTTGAAATCGATTCGTTTTTATCACATACCTGATTAGAATTTTTAAAAATCGAAAGTTTCATACAAAATTATCAAAATTCTGAATTTCAATAAATAATTAAATACAAACAAACAAATTTTAATTGATTTTGATAGTTCGAATACCAGGTTAAATGAAATAACACTTTGGGAAGGTTTAAAAAATGTATTCAGAATTATTGAAAGTTTGAACTTCACTTTATTGAACTTTAGCACAAATAAATGTTTGTTAAATAATTACGTATATGTATTAACTTTCGCATAGAATTTTATATAAAAAATATTTTTTCGTAGTACCTTAACGATGATGTGAAACGGACTGTAAAATGGTTTTTTTAATTTAAGAAAATTTATAGACACTTTTTGAAAATGATTGAAAGTTTTGAATTCCAACTCATTGAATTTTTAATGAAAAAAGACGGAAAGAGTACGAAAAAACAGACGAAGGGAGGCAACATGTAATAAAAAATTGAAAGTGATAATTACAGCAAATTTCGAACCACCAGTACCACTGGTTAAATATTGATGTTTGACTATTGGCTGGCAGGCACCGCAGTGGCTCTGAGGTTAGACCTCAAAGAATTCTGATGAAAGAATGTGGTGATTCTTGAAACATGTAAATTCAACCCAGGTTCGAGCCCCAGCTCAGCCAAGAAAATTATCAATGAATTTTAATAAAATTTCATGTTGTAAAATTCCTTCCTTCAGTAAAAATAATTTAATGAAAATTAAATTTGATGAACTCAAGCCTAACTAAAAAAATATCAAAATTAAAATTAACAGTTCAACTAAAAAAAAATCACGATTGTTCTGAAAAGTTAAAAATCTTTAAATAACTTGGTTATTTTTGATATGCCTCCTTTTGCAGTTACAACTTTAATTCGAGTATTTTTTTTTTAAAACACAATAAATAATAATCGAAAATTTGTCTTAAATAGAGCAACTTCTTTTCAATTAAAATTTGATTTTTTTTAATTATTGAAGACAAAAATTTAAGCATCTTATTTGAAATATATAAAGCCCTTTAATTAAAAACTTTAAGGGCGGGTTTATGAGATGTAGATTTAGTTTGACGTAGTCTGAAACTGGAATTTTTCCTGCGAAATGTGACTTTTTTTTACTATTTCATTAAAGACCAACATTTTAAGCAAAACTAAGCTGTTCCATCAACATTTTGTATACAAACTTGTTAATGGCAGCTCAAATCTGTTTTCAGATTAACTAAACCTAGTTTAACTAAGATCTCAAAGACCAAGCCTAAAAATTTAAAATAGTAAAAGCAAAATTTCAATTTTTAACCCTCTAATGCCTAAGAGTGCCTCAAGGCATGCTTTACAAAATGTCTACTGACGTCCAATATATAAATAATTTATATTAATTTCCATTTTTTTTACAATTGCTTAAAGATCTAGAAAAATATTTGTAGAATCTTCGAAAGCGCATAAAAGCATTGTAAACAATCTCAAACACAATGCTTTTTTTCAAAATGCGAACTTCAGTTATGCTGCTCAAATAATAAAATTGTTTTTTTTTATTATTTACTTTTTATTTTCAATACAAACTAACAAACAGAATTCACAAAAATTTAATATGTTTTTATTACTAGATGCTCCAGGGTGGCTCAAGGTACTCTTTAATGTTTTCTCACCTGGAACGTAAACAACTCATTGTCCGGGCTTAAAAATATTATTTTTTTTGAACACAGGGGCCCAAAAATACCTTAAAAAAATTATTTTCATAATATATTCCCATTTATTCTGAAACTTGGCATTAGAGGTTTAAATAAAATTTTAAAATTTGATCTCTTTATTTCGAATATAAGGTATAAAAAACAAAAAATGAAAATCATTCAAAATAAATACAGTGAAACCTTCCATAGCGGACACCACGCATAGCCGGATGCATCCCATAACCGGACGCGGACACTAAATTTTGAGATTTTTTGTCAAAATATTTACAATAAGCGGACAGAAGCGTTTTTGCAACTCTGATTCATATTTGAGTAAATTCCCATTAAATTGGTGATGCCCCTCCCTACTCATGTGTTGAGGATAGCAAAAAAAAAAAACGTTCTTTATTTAGAGAAGTTGTTTGTTTAGCACGTGTTGTCTGCTTTAGAATAACAAAATGGCTTTTGGAAAGCTGTAATAATTTGCCGAAATTTAATACCGAGGATAATATCCTACTTGTAACGTATGCAAATACAAAAGGGGTGTTTGGGCAATCAAATGGCTTTGACGAACTTTAATAAAGTAGATTAAAACGTCTGCATCGAATATGACTGTATAGATATGCAGTAAATTCCAGCGCAGTTGTTGAGATAATTAAGTCCCAAGACGAGGTACTTGTAGAAATATCTGATTCCATAAATTCTCATAATGCAGCATTAAAAGAAATTGTACGATTGAAGAATTTTGCTAGAGGCGACTTTGTCGCATTTCAATATATCAAGAACATTTAAAAGTTGTTTGAAACTCAACAGCTCAAATTAAACCGATCTATGTTCAAGAAGTCTAAAAAAAGTTTTCAAACAAAATAGACTAGTCTACCATTCTATTAATGAAATGTTTCGTTATAAAAAAAAAATATTTAAAAGAAATTGTAACCCTTCTCATAAGGGAACATCTCTCATAACCGGACAGAAACACCGCGATGGTGAGTGCCCGATTATGGAAGGCTTTCCTGTCAATAATAAAAATATTCCAACTTTAATTTTCAATTCGGAATGAAAAACATTCAAAATTTTTTAATATAAACTTCTTTTAAGGTTGTGTGAGAAACGGCAGCAAAGTACTGAAGTAAAATTTTGACACTGGTGAAGTGAATAACATTTCACTAGCCTTAGAGGCTAGTAGACATTTTACCATTAGCGTAGAAATTCTTGAAAATTTTAATTCACCATTGAAGGGTTGGTTTCACACACACCCTAAGGTACAAAAAGTCTAAAAATTAAATAAATTGAAATTTCGAACATTTGATGCAATATGGTGAATATTGAAAATTTTGAATATTTAATTCAATATGGTAAATATTAAAGAGCAATACAATTGTAATATGAAAAACTAGTTTGAAATGTAAAACATTAAACTACTTTTAATTATAATTAAGGAAAGCATTAAAGATAAAAAATTTTGAAATTTCAAAATTCGAGTTCGCATTGGAAATTAAAAAAAGGAAATTGTGTTTGATTTAATTATTAAATTATTTTTGTCAAAAATCTGTTATATAAATGACTGAATTTGGCTTACAAACTTTTAAAAAACTATTTGCTTAATTATACCATCAGACTTTCTGCTATAATTAATTAAATGCATTTCAAGTTTTTCGAAAATTTAAACTTCAAATTGTTCGGTTCAAACAAACATGTAATCAAAATTTTTAATTATCTGCCAATTCAAAATTTCGCAAGCTAAAGTTCGCACAGAAAATTTCAAAATAACGTTACAACACTTTTTATAAGTTTACAGGAGAAGCAAAAAACTTAACAATATCAATAACAACAAGGCATACTTGGTTGGCGTTTGAATTTTTTTAATGATCGCAAGGATCAAACATTTTTTGTGAACATGTAGTTTAATAAAACGAACAAGAATCAATCAAAAAGCCAATTTTTAATAATTTGATGATACGTTGTTTTGTATTTTAGGTGACGATATGCAATTCTATATCAACGTTAACATTCGAAATGGTTGAACAGGCAGCATAGCATGTTTTACTAAAAGTTCAGAAATTCAAAGCATTTTTGTTAATAACTAAAAATTCGATATTGTCAAATGTTATTAAAAATTTTACACAATATTCAGACTTGTCACAGAAATCAATTCAGATCGCTATTTGAAGTAATTCTGTATTTCGATTCTTTAGAAAACAAAAATTTTATTTAAAGAAACTAAAACAAATGCGATCGATCGGAAATTAATTACCACGAAATTAAAACCATTTCGATCGGAATCAGATTGGTAATGTACAGAAAATACGAAAAATTAAATTTTTAATAATAATAAAACACAATTGAAAATCCGGCTTTGAAATTTAATTTTTAGGTCAACAAAAAACAAAACAAAAAATCAAAACCATTTCATAGAAACATATCGCACTGGTTACTCTAAAGGGAGTCAACTAAATATTTAATTATTTCCTACATTTTTAATTTATTTCTTATTTCTATATCAATTTTTTACTTTTTCCAAGAAACCTTTAATTATTGGTTATGTCTTCCCAGTGTACAAATCTTAAATCGATTTCTCTATTCTCTTTGCCAGGAAAAATATAGTTGTATCTACCTTTGTAACATGTCTTTCTTGTCTCTACTTAAAACTTATTAATTTTGCTTTGTGCAACCGAATATTTTCCGAAAATTTAAAGTTTTGAATCTTGAGTCAAAAAAAAAAAAACAAAAAATAAAGTTTAATTTATTTCAAAAGCAATCACAGCTGAAAAAAATTTCGAAATTTCGATGACGATATTTGTACCCAGTGAAAAAAAATTTATATTTCCACTTAAATTTTAATACTTTTATAAAAATTTATGAATTAAAAAAAAAAAAATTATAAACTTTAATTTAATATAAAACTCTATTAAAAAAATCAAAAAAAAAAAAAAAAAAAACTGGGACTCCACTTAAAAATATTTTTTTCTTTTAAGGGAACTCAACATTAAAAAAATTTTATACCGACGCTTAATTATTTTAAAAAATTTTTTTATTAAAAAAAGAAAATCTAAAGTCCCTTTAAACATTCAGATTTTTCTTCTCACTTTTGAACTCCCTTACGGAACTGGGTTTTAAAGCTTTAATTTATAAAGTTTTGAGTTCGCCTGCACTTTATTTTATTATTATTTTTATTCTTGTTTTTCTCCTTTAGTTGCAATTTTTCTATTTCTATTTCTGTTTTTGTTCACTTTTTTGTTTTATTTGTTTCTTATTCACATACATACTTACACATACAGTTACATGGACTTTTACAATGATTTTGGTTGCTTGCAAGATTAAATTCCTTTTCTATTGAAGAAAAATAGAAAAAACAAGACGTATTTTCTTCTTCATTGATTCCCCCTCTAGGGGCGTCCGTCTTGTAGTTTGGGTTTTTTCTGGAAGGGGGTTCTGGGGCAGAGGCAACCGCTATTTTCCGTTTTATTTGTGTGTTTAAGTTTCTGTTTATATGCAAGTCTATTGTTTTACAGGGCTGCCGTTATTGAATGCGCGTTTAAAATTTATTTGAGACTTTAAGACGCAGTTGTTTTTTGGCTGGCGTTTTTGGCTGTGCGGCGTGTTTGTATTGCTCTTATAAAAAAAATTTGAATGTAAAATCAGCATTTTCTTGTTTAAGCAATTTAAAAGTAACTCCTTTAAGTTAGTGTTGTTGTTGGGCGAGAACTAAATTCCTTAGACACCGTTGGTAGATTTAAATCAGTTTATTTAATTCATATAGATTAACAGATCTGTGATCGTTATTAAAGTTAAAACGTTACGTTTATTTTTATAATTCACAGTTTTTTTTTTTTTAATTTGTATTGTTTTTTCTGTAGTTTATTTTTTTCTTAATATTTCACTTAAAAATATCCTTTACTTTTCTTAGAGACGGTTTTATTTAATAAATATTTTCTTTAAAAAAAATTACTTTCTTTCTTAAAATAAAATCTTTATTTTGTTTATTTTGTTTTTATCACAAAATTCCTTAAATTTCTCTTTTTATCTGTTTTCCAATTATTTATTTTAAGATTTTTTAATTTGCGCTTTGTTAAATACAATTTACTTTTAAATAATTAAAAAAAAAAAATATTTTTTATTTAAAAATTTTTGTGTTCAAGAAACTGTTAGAAGACGCGCGTATTTTAGCCGTTACGATGCTTTTGCTGCAACAGAAAATTACTGAATGAAAATTGTAGTTTTCTTTTCGTGTGATCTTTCTTCAGTTTAGACGAAGTATCAACATACATACATAGACACATTTACCCGGAGAGTCTTTAACTCACAAAATGATTTCTTCTTTTTTTTCAAGACCCTAAAAACACACACATACTGGCACACAAGTTCACACAGATACTCAAACACAGGCACGCAGTTAACTCAATGGGCCTAGTAAACAGCAACAACAACGGTAAACACAATACAAAAACAATGTAAAAGCAATAAACTTGGTCGGTCTCTCAATTTAAACAGCAACAAAAACCCAACAACAACAAAATTAAACAAAATAAATTAACAGCAGCAACAAGAACAAAAAAGCAAACTAATGATCATATAAATTCTTTAAGTATGTGTAAGCCAACACTCTTAAGCAATTTAATTAAATGTTTTTATGTGTAACATTGTGTTTGCAAACTCTCCATCTCTCTTTTTTAATGTTTCTCTTAAACAAAATATGCCAATAAAAAAGAGAATGTAATAAATTTTGTAAGCATTAAATTAGTTAAAGTTATACAGGTAGCCTTCGTATAACACTGACTCCCTTTAAAACGTTTAAAGAATTGCGTATCATTTTCACAAAACACGCTACATACTTCTAAAGGGTGTTTTAAAAGCCCAGAAGAACTTACTATTCTAACTTTTTGACTTTAATGATACTCTGGCAAAGCGTCACGAATATATTCCCGCTTCAACAACGCTTCAAAAATATTTAAAATTCGCTTGGAAAATCAGTCATATATTTGAGCAACCTACAGATGATTTTGTAATTTTTATGGCCCAAGGCAAGTTTTTGACTGAACGAGTTTGTCAATAAGCCAAAGCGAGACCAATCCGCAACAGACCCTAAGGACTTCATAACATCCAGATAAAGATTAACATGGTACGGCCCACTTCATTATATATATATATATATATATTCCTCTAACTCCCAATGGAGCATAGGGCGCCATAGGCGATTCGTTAGTAAATTGTATTTCGAAAAAGTGGGTTGCTGGCCCTCCTTTCTTAGATTGGTGAGTCAGTCATACTTCAGCAAATATTCATGTAATTTGCCTACTTACCTGAGACGTTAAGATGTACTTTAATGTACATGACTGGGTGCCTTCTCACTTTAGCTATTTTTCAGAATAATCTGAAAAGCCATTACCCGGGAAATACTTGGTCTAGGAATGGAAGTAGTGAGCTGCTTGGACAGTCAAACAGAGGAATCTTTACTGGTCACTCCCAAATGAATGGCAATCAGTAAACTTTCCGCACCACGTGTGCCTATGTTGAAAGTCCCAGGTCCCACTTCGTGGTAGATCTTAACCACTGGATGACAATGCGCTTATCAACCGCCGCCGGAACAAACGCATCCATGTAGCAATTTTAGTGCATAATCCGGCCAGAATAGATACTCACCTCTTGTTGAGGAGCTGGAAATATCTAACGTCCGCTGCATTTGATAAAATGCTAGCAGCATCTGTTGAGTACCGCCAGCACCTATAAATAATCCTCCCTGAGGCCAAACTTTCACAAAAGTGGCGAAAAACCCTCCCTTTAGTGCGATTTTCCATATACTCCTTCCCGCGACTTTGATTTGTGAACCACAACCACTACGCGATCTCCTAAAAATATCTTTCAAATATCTTTCGCAAAGGCAATCTTTCTAAAAGACAGAAAGAATTTACCACAAAAAGTATACTAACGGAAGCCTCAACAAATATTAAGTCCGGTGTCATACCACCGGGGCTACTAACTCCCAGGGTACTGAATTGGATGTCTGTTCAGCCGTGATCGCAAGAGATCGTGAAGATCTCCTACGATCTGTCGTTTTTGAATTTTTGCCAAATTTCAGGTGTTGCCTGCACCTGATTTCCCCGGAGGATGTAACATCAACAAGTGAAATATCCCTAAGATGATCCCTACAAGCCCGCGGGAATAGCATTTGGTGCAAGTTAAATGCTTTGTGTCATATTTCCAGCAATGCATAAACAAATAAAATAAATACAAAATTAGACGTCTAAAAAATGCTTGGCCCCATAATCCCGAAATATGTAGTTTTTCAAATTTTAATGTTGACCTCCCGTATTATATGGTGGCTACCTGTTCAGGGTGTGTGTGTGTGTTTCTGCATGGTGTAGACACTGTTGTCAACTTAATTTCCAAAAAATATATCAAAAACCGAAAGTTTAATCGGTTAAGTCCGAACATTTGATATCCTACACCACAGTATGTACAGACAAATTTTCGAGAGTATAACCCTCTCTGCAAACAAAATGATGTTATTAGGTTCATATAAGAATTATTTGTGCCGAGTATTATAAAATTCAGAAAGTGATGATTGATACTTAAGTATATGTACATATAGCCTGGATCCTTATGAGCAGATGAGTCTATTTAACGATATCCGTCTATCTGTGTGCATAGGACGGATGGGTAAACCTTAGTTCCTACCATGATGGCCTTACTCTACAGTGTTCTTCACAATGGGTTGGAATGTGCTCCCACCACGGCCTCCGTATGTGAGCATATATGTAGCAATTTGAGTGTATAATTCGACGAAATTATAAACTCGTCCCTTTTTTAGGAGCTGGAACTTTCAGTTGAATAGTAACTGCACCAAGGGAGATCTGCCAGCAGCCGAACGTTCGTCCTATTGGGAAAATTAGCTTTTAAAGCCGACTTTTTATTACCATAACAACCACGTGATCCCCGAAAGTTCATCAACCAATAGTCTGTCTGAAGTTTAAAAAGCCCGATGATTAAGCTTGACAGGCCATGTATCCAGAATGCCTTAACACAGCACAGCAAATGATACTAAACGCGAGGGCGTATGTAACAAGAGCATAAGAAAACCTAGAGCCCGATGGCTTAACGGTGTTGGAAAGGTCTGCAGAAGAATTAACTGCACTGACTGGAAGCAAGTAGTGCAAGATAGAGCTAAATGGAAGAGAGTTACGAACGATGTTAAGGCTCACCCCGAGCTGTAATACCAAAAGGTGATGAGTAATGATTGAAATAAACTTTTCAAAATAAGGGCTTTTGACTAATACGATCGGAGAAGAAGAGATAGAGCTTTTCTTTATGTAATTTGTTTGGAAATTACAAAAATATCAATATTTTTTTTTTAGTAAATCGACGTTAAATAAAAAGAAGGACTACTTTCTACATTTTCATGTGTCTTAAAAAAAACTTATGAAATATCAAACGCATTTAAAGCGTGGTTTAGACCTTCAGCTTTAGCTATTGGCTTAGAGCACAAATGTAATCGCTATTTCTGCGTAGAAAAAAATCGCTATTTTTAACGAGAAAATAGTTAAATTGTAAACAATGGTTATAAAACTAAAAAGAGAGGGAGTAAGCGAGAAGTTGTTTCGCTTTGAAGAATATAAAAAAGAGAAAGTTTGATTTACACTTTTTAGTACAAATTGGGAATGTATGAGTTACTACACGTTTTTTTCTCTGTTTAGTTTTTCATACACTCATAAAAATAGGTTAGCAGTAAAAATTGAATCACAAAAAAAAAAAAAAAAAAAAAAAATAAAACACAGTGAAAAGGGGTCATTGTCTTGTTTAACAATTTTTTTTTTAGTTTTCATAATTTAATTATAATTTTTTCTTTCTTTTTGATTTCTCTAAAATTTGTTGCTATTTATTAACGAGTGCACCTTAGTTTGGCAACCATTACTCAAGTTAACTAAAACTATAAAAGTATCAAACAATAATTTCAAATTGTTATTAGACTCTTATGACAGATTCTTTTATATTTTATAACGTTTTAACTGAAGAAATTGCGCTTAGAAAAAGCTTACAAAATAATCAAGTGAGTTTTATAAATAACGTTTTACCATGAAGGTAGTGTTGCCAGTGTGTAGCCCCAATTGAAAGTCCTTAGCAAAATTCCAATTCTTTAAATTCCCGTTAATATTTCCAATTTATATTTATTATGTGAACTAATTTAAAATAATAAAATATAAATCTATGTATATAGATTTATGTTTTATGACCCCAGAAATTTTAAATTAGCGATTGGTCACTCGATTTTTTTAAATTCGAATGTTTAGGGGGTTAAAATAGTAAAAATGGGAAAATTCGGTAACCTTATATCTCCAAAACTAAAAGAGATGCAAAATAAATGTAATACTTATCGTTGTTCTTTAGAAAAATAAGCGGACAGGTGTCTGGCACTTTTTTTAAATTCGGCCCTATTTCTGAATTTTAGTACTTTTTTGCCACCCCATCTATCTTTTGAACCAATAAACATAGAAACAGTTAATACCACATTCGAAACTTATCAAAAAAATACGTATACGAATTTGGTACTTTTTCGAAATTCGGACATTTAAGGGGTGAAAATCTTAACTATTTTTGGTACTTTTTTTACAAAACATTTTCCTCCATTCATTGACATATTCGTACTAAATTATCGGCTGCCACTACAATACTAAAATTTTTGATACTTTAATGGGGGAAAAATATAGTACCCAAAAAAGGAAATACGGGAAATTTGATACTTTTCCTTAGCTTTTTGGTTCTGCTAAAGTAGCGGGATTTAAACAAGTTTAAACCTAGAAAAATAAACTTTGGCAAAAAAATTTGTCCACGAAAAAAAGGAGACGCTAACGAAGTAGCGGGTATATGCTAGTAATACATAAATCAATCGTATACAGGAACATACACAGAAAGAAAAACCCTCGGTATAAATTAAGTTTTTTGTACTTACAAAAATTCAAGTAAGAATAACACTAAAACGTACTTTAAACAATCCTAAATGGGATTACTTTCGAAAATCATTATTTTCATGTTTAAAAAGTAAAACTGAGAACTCCTGCTTCTCATTTAGTTTATATTTTCAGTTTTATATGTATAATAAGATTTTAAGGTATAGGCCATATCGGGAATGATTCTGGTGTTTTATAACTGAAATTCTGTAAAGTGTAAAACGGGTATGTAAATCAATCATAATAAAATTCTTCTTCTAATTTCACTTTTGGTTTATTTCAAGTACGAATTCGGGATTGACTATGGATAAGTTAAGTATTTCGCGATTGAAAATCCGTACTTGAATCAATCTTTTTGTACTTGATTCAAGAAAATCCGTACTCACCGTTCTATTATTACTGCTTCGAATTGATTTAAGTACGGATGTATTGATTTTTCGTTTGAGTGTAGCTATCAAAATTAAAGTTAAATCAAAATTTTTGTTTAGGATTTCACGAAAATGAAAGATGTAAAAAATCCCTTTAAACGGAAATCGGTTCCAAATAAATGTAAAAATATTTTAGTTATGGAGGAATACCCTAACCCAATACTTATTTTACTTCTGGAACTTTTTGTCCTTTTTTTAAGTCGCTATCAATTTTTAGGGGCTGGGATTTAAACGATTATTTTAATCATGGTTTGAGGTTGATCAGTGTGGCTTAGTGACGGAATTGAAAAACTTTGCTGCAAAGAGGCGAAGACCCTTTTTATTACAGAAATTAAACAATAATTAGTATTGTGGTTATTTTATTGAACTGTTTATGGGTTTTAATCCAAAATTTAATATTTTAATCGGGCTAAGGTTCATTGAATTTCATTTTCATTAAATTATTTTTATGAAGGAAGGAATTTTTTTACAACATAAAATTTATTGATGAGTTTTCATTCTTGACTAAACTGGGAATCGAACCCACGTTCACGGACAGGTTGATTTGACATGTTTCGATAGTAACCACACTATCTCTTCAGAAATCTTTGCCGTTTAACAGTCAACGCCATTGGCGGCGGCTGGCAGTCAAACCTCAATTTTTAAAGTAAATAGTGTTTTAAGCTTGATAGATCGAAGAAGAATTCTTGAGAAAAAGTACGATAAACAGAAGTAAGGAAAAACATGTAAATCAATTAAAATAGATAAGAATGAGATCTACTAAGTTTAATATAGCATTTGGCTTAAAGATTGATGCTTGACTCTTGGCTGCCAGTCGTCTATTTTTGGTGTTATCTCAATTTTCGCAAAAAGTAGAGCTACCTGGTTTTTCCATACAGCCACAGATTTCATTTAATCAAATATATACTTTTATATAACGAGTTTAAGTCGCGATATCTTCGCTTTAAGTTTAAAAAACTTTGTTTTTTCCATATTCAAGATGTTATAACTGCGCGAATTAATCTTTTTTTAAGAAGCCTTATATTTCGTCTGAAAGTCCTACGAACTACCTTTAAAATAAATATTTTACCTTTGTAATCACTTGTTCCTTCCCTGAGATATCTTAACCTGAAGTTTAAAAATCCGCTTTTCGCTATAATCATAGTCTTTTTAATTTTTTCGTTATTTTTTTATAATTTTGCGTTATATTTTTTTGTATTTTTTAAGATTTTTTTTTAATTTTTCTTTCAGACGGCTCTTCAGCTTTTATAAATAAAGGTTGATTCCCGCAGTTATAACTACTCAAAAATGGCGAAAAACATGGGGTTTTTAACTTTAAGGAAGGTATCCCGAAAACCTGAAGTGATGGAGAAATTCTGAGTACAGATTTTAATTCGGCGCAACTCAGTCGCTAGTCCCTGAGTTTCGACTTTCGATTATAGTAACGACATGTATGTATTATTTTTTTATTTAATAGATGATTTGCTCATAATTCAGATTTCATAAAGTGTATGATAAATAAAATTTTTAGTCAAGTTAACAATAATCAGGGAAACCGTTAATATGCAATTATAAGTTTTTCCTTGTGCGACCTATGGAACAAAAGCAATATATTTATCCGCTTTAGAGCTTTTAATGAATTTTGGCATCGAGTTTTTAGTGCATATTTTTACTTTTTGCAGCATTTTTTTGCATATATTAGTTAAAAGAGCATTTTTTAGTTGATAGTATATATTTCACCCTTAAAAGCATATTTGGACACTTGTAAATGTTTTGGAAATGCAAAAGGGCGTAACAGCCAAAAAATATATGTAAATCTTAAAAGAGACAAAATACAACGAAAAGGGCCATAAGGCCTAGCAACATTCAATAGTGCAAAAAATGGCCCAATTGTGCCATAAATCCCATTACTGCTGTGATGCATTTTGCTCTTAAGCCAAAATGCTTGGTGACAAAGAGAAAAACATAGGATGGTTTCACATCTTGGCGGTAAAGATTTAACATTTGATGAAAAATTAAAACTTAAAAGTTTAGAACTTGTTTTCTTATAAAATTTGCTAAGAAATTAAACTTTCAAAAATACAAATCATTCAAGAATTTATGTACTAACATACTAAGATTTTTATGACCGCTCAATTTAAATAAGAGCAGCAAGCAATTTTTTAATTCAAAACTTTTTATTTTCATACAGTTTTTGCCAAACAAACCTTTTTAACGCAAACTCAAGAGCAGACGGCTGGAAAATTTGATGTATTGGCAATAAAATTTTTAAACTTCAAACACACTTGAGCTCTTTTTTAAGGTAGGCCTGTAAAAAAAAAGTAAAAGTTCATTACCCTTCGATTCCCCTGACAGTGACTTATTAATTGTATGTGACTTATTTTTTTGTAAAAACAGGTATTTTTTGTAAAAAGTTGACTTTTTGCAAGCTCGGACAAAGGGGCGGCTCATAGGGATCATAGAGACATCTAAAGTTTTTCAGCCGCTTTTTGAAGCAGCAAATAGATATAGAAATACAATGCCCTAAAATGGTGTCAAAACAAACATAATGTAGAGGTTATAATCAATCTTTTCCAACGTCTGAAGAGCGTTTCCGCAGAGCTGTATATCGATAATATAAAAAAGGCGTAGCTCAAATTTTTTTAAAAGATTTTTTTATTCATTGAACACATTTTAAATTATTATTTTTTTTTTTTTTTTTTTTTTTGTTAATTTTGGTAGACAAATTCCAATTCATCAGCTATAAAATTTTTGGGGAGGCTATTGTACACAATTTGTTGGATCTTTTTATAAAAATTGCAATAAAACTTTTTTTATATCTCAAATTTCACGGATTTTTATTAAATTCCTTGCTTTTTTGTAAGCAAATAAAAAATCGAATTACATTTTTTTTTATATTTAGCCCTCCTTACGTACTTAGTATTTAAAATTAGATTTTTTTACTCCTAAATATGATTTTACCTGTTTTTAATGAAGACATTGAAGCTGTTGAACAACTCGAAAATGACTATAAACTGCTAAGTAATCGTACAGACCAGCAATTTTTGTTGCCGCAAGTTTTTAAAATTCTGCCTTGAAATTGCACTAGTGCATAGATTATGAAATTCTAGGATTGCAAGTTTTGTATTTGTACCTTGTTGTTTTTATATTTTATACATAAATACAAATACACCTACATCTAACTTCAAGTTAAAAAGTGTGAGAATAACAAAACAAAACAGAATTGCAGAGTATATTAAACTGAGTAACCCTCCCCAATCTTCTCACCCCTCTTACCCACAAACTCAAGAATTGCTGCAACGAAAATTGCAAGTCTGTACAATAGTTCCAGTCATAAAGGTCAAGCATTTCTCATCAAGCGCTATGGTAGTGTTAGTGAAAATGTGTTTGTATGTGTGACACTGACGATGCTGGATGGAAAATCAAAAAATTTAGATATGACGGGGAATATTACGTCCAGCACACGTACACGAGTGAATTCGCCGTGATGTCAAGCATTTTGACCGTGTTCAGACCCATTAACTAGCGGATAACGGCTGAATAGAGTAGATTGGGGACGGAATCCGGATATTCTGAAATCAGTTTCTGATATACTAAAAAAATGTGATGCTGAAATGAATATAAATGTAAATTTTAGCCACTGCACAAATATCTATAAAGACTGCCGTTCCTGGCCTGACAGCTGGATCCGACCATAAATTTTTATTAAAAAACGTACAATTTTTAAAGGCCCAAATACATTGATCAAAATACTCATCAAGCATTGTGGTAGTATTAGTGAAAATGTGTTTGTATATGTGACACCGACAACGCTTGATGAAAAATCAAAAAATTTAGATATGACGGCGAATATTACGTCCAGCACACGTACACGTTGAATTCGCCGGCTGCACAAGCATTTGACAAGTGTATTTGGCCGTTAAGAAAAAATTAGTTTTATGTAAAAAAATTGAATTATTTTTTGTAAATAAGTTTATAATTTTTTGTAAGAAACAAACAAATTTTAGTGGAAAAGTTAGTTTTAAATAAAACTGTTTACTTTTTCATAATAAAATCAGTTTTAAGTGAAAAACCCGGTCACTTTTTGGTTAAAAAAAATCAGTTTTATATGAAACATATCGTGAACTAGTATATTTTTTTGTAGCATACCTTTAGGGGTTCGTAGGTAAATCATCAATCAAATTTTAGAAACATCCGGGCCCTCAATTTTAATTATGTTTTTATTGCAGGTATTAACCTTTGCCCACAATTTTTTCTTCAAGTGTAAATATTTAAGAATTTCAAAAAAATAAGAGCAAAAATTGTAATGTTGCACTCACACGCATAAGATTCATGCATTTTGTTTGTTGGTGTGTGTGTGTTTGAATATCGACTCTCCGATATGACAGCGTTGTAAATTGTTTTATATTAAAATGTTTGTTGTTTTTGTTGTTGCTGATCATAAATATTTTTGTGCTTTACGAAAGTTCTATATCTTAGATATTTTTGCTGTAAAAATGATGACGACTGATGACGATGTTGTTTGTCCACGATTACAACGTAAACGAGACAGACAGCGAAGAAATACGTACAAAGCAGAGATGGAAATCATGATACATACAATAATCCTTTTTGTTTTCTCACATTTTAGACTTTGTTGGCAGTGAGATGCTACCGCGAATTTACTATTTATTTGTGATATTAGACTTATATTTTAATATAAGAATAGTATTGGGGGGGATGGTGTGGAAATGGCTGCCAGGGCCATCAGCTATTTGGTACAATTTATAATTGTCATTAAATTGTAGTGATACTGTTGACAAACATTATATTTTAATGTTCTATAATGTTTCTTTTTTTACATTGATAAAGAAACGAACAATCAAAAAATTTTAGCAACGACCACAGTACGAACAACTTGCGTATATGTTTTGTTTTTGTAAAATTATGTTGCTGGCTTTTTGTTTTTTTTTTCGTATGTGTATTTTACCAGCCAATAGGGACGAACATTAATGAATGAGCTGAACCGAACACAATGAAGTTTGTGTTTAAATGTTCTCATCTTTTGTTGAGTATATAAAAACGGTATTTTTTTTTTTGTGTTCGAAAGATGACAATCAGAGAAACATTTTTTTTAATGATTTACTACACAAACACTATTAGCATTTGTGTTTTCCACAAATCTATCGAACCGAACACTAAGCAGCGATATTAAGTGTTTATTATCGAACACTGAAAAATATTATACAAAAAACACTGTAAAGTGAGTAAGAACTAAAAACCACTAAAAGTTTTACTTGTAGCAATATCAAAGCTTAAACAAAACAGCAACAATAAACAGTGAGTTTATCTTTTTTCCATTATGGTTCGACCGCCCTTTATAACAAAAAAAAAGGAAAAATTAAAGATTAAAGTTATTAAGATGTAATTTTTTAAGAGAATAGGGGTAGAGAAATTAATATACGTATAAAACAGTTGTTAAACTCAGAGCTCATTCTGCGGAAGTATTAAAGTCGTAGGGGAATATAATTTCTGAAAATGCGTACAGTAAATGAAAATTCAACACTACGAAGTAGAAGTTTGGAAACAATTTCACCGTTTAAAAAATTCATCATGAAGGGGATATGTATATCCTCCAATTTGTTAGGGTTGGAAGATTAATAGGTTTTATATGGTTCTCATATGGATTTAAGTTGATATTTGGATTCCAATGTAGTGTTCGAATTTCGAAGACAGAATGTGGCAAGAAGTATATCAGCTCGACACTCGTCGTCGATTACCAATTGCACCTTTTCTAAATCCTACAATATCGATCCTAAATTAAAAAAAAAGAACTAAAAGAGTAAATTGTATATCATGTATTAGTACAAATCGAGAAAGCCTTTTTCCATCCCTGGAATATTTATTTAGTCTCCAAAAACACTATGCAAGCGAACGCAAAGAAGACAGCCAACAACAAATGACTGAATACAACAATAAAAAATTGAAACTTGAAAAAACAACAATTTTATTCTAGAAGTTACAAAACGACATTCCTCAGTTTGTTTTTGTTGCATTTAGTTGGTGTGTATGTGTGTGCTTATTTTCGTGTGAGCTTTTCTTCTAGTGTTTGGTGTTTGTGTGTGTATAAACGTTTATTTTTTTATTTTTTAAGTTTGTTTGCTGTGATTTTTGTTGCAGTTGTTGCTTTGGTCGCGTTAACAAAAATAAAGAGTCACTCTCATAAATAGTTTTCTGTTAAATGTACTCGTTATTGTACTAAACAGTAAAATACTCACTCGTACTTTTTTGTACAAATACAAAGACCAAACAAACATTTGCATCAAACCTATTGCAAAGTGATTTGTCCTTATTAAAATGTGAAGAATGTTGTAACGCGTGTTGTTTTAAATATAATGTAAAGTATGTAATTATGTATAAGGAAAGGTTTTTAAATACATGCACTAAAAAATTATTTCTATTTTTTTTTCATTTAAAATCATCAATTTTCGCTCAGATTGATATATACAGCCTGGCTCACGATGTCGATCGACAACTTAAGCGAGCGACACCAAGTCTTTCGTTAGCGCCCCACTATCGACTTGTCGTCAGACTTTACGTTTCTAACGTAATCCATTTACTCATTGTCAAATAACTACATTGCCACATCATCTTTTTCACAAATGAAACGTTAGTTTGAAAATAAAACTCGGCAAAACAAGTAAATTAAGTCATAAAAATACAGCTCTGTGCTTCTTGATTTGCTACAAAAGATAACAAAGCAGTAAAGAAAAAAAATTTGTTTTCAACAATAGAATTTGGTGAAAAATATTTTATAACACAATACGAGTTTTTAGTCGTGTTGTTTAAAAAAAATTTTTTTTTATAAAAAAATATTAACAGCCTGTTTTTAGAACACAAGGGCGAAACTCGTTCGTTTAACTTACATTAAAAAAATTAAAAATTTGTTTTTATTCGAAAGGTAAGTTAAACGAACGAGTTTTGTGCTCGTGTTCAAAATACAAGCAGTTAGTGTCGTGTTTTCAAGTAATATTAAAGAAATAATTTCGTTAAAGATTGCAACAACATGCCTCTGTCGACAGCCACAACACACGGGACCGGTTTTGCCCTTTGTGGTCACATAATATTTCTAAGTGGGCCGTAAATTTGTATGAAAAATGTTGCGTTACTGTTCGCTTGTATTGTCGATTGACTTGACAATTGAAATCTTTAAGTGTTTGTCGTTGAAAATGCAAACGGACGATAGCAGTCGACATCGTCGGCCAGGCTGTTAGTAAAATAATCGACTCAGAATCACTTTTTTAATCGATCTAAAAATGTCCGTCCGTTTGTCTAATTGTCTGTCCATGTAACTCTGTGCGCAAAGTACAGGTCACAATTTACGAAATAATTAAATTTAGTCGAAACTTATTTTACAAATATTGTTTTTTCCCCCACTTTTTTGATTTCCGGGAAAACGGGAAATAAAAATCGTATCACCGGAATCCCGGGATTCCTACCCAAAATGTTTTTAATTATAAGTTTTTTTAATTCGCTAATGAAACTAATATTTCTTACCGGCTAATATGCTTAAAATAATTAAATCTAAAATGTCTAGGAAAAAATTGAAAAAATTTAACTCTAAGTTAATTTTTAAATACCTAAAAAATTGTTTTTGATGCCAAAAGGATAACTATGGTTTGACAGCTGAAAACGTCAAACTTTGTTGACATTTCTGTTCAGTAAGGTTTGGCAAGTCATCATGAATCGTAAACCGCTTACGAATCGAGGAAATTTACTTTGAAAAAAATTAATCTGTTCGCGAAGTTCATAGAGCACTTTTTCTAAGAGCAAAATTGCCTTATTTGCAGCGAAGACAATCTTTAAGCCGTTAACGATTCACAATTACTTCTTTTAAAAATTAATGTTTGGAGTAGTTAACACGCTCTTTCGAAATGAGCAAAGAACTGCCTGACAAAATTTTTGTTTTCAAAAATTAATCAGCTTAACATCAACGATATTTGGCTCTTACAAGATGGCGCATACAGCCATACTATTTATTGCAAAATCAATTTGGCGACAACTTTCAAGAAGTGGCCCTGTCCAAAAGCTCCCACGTTCGTGCGATTTAACGCCTCTGAGCTACTTTTTATGGGTCTCTGTTAAGGCAATTGTTTATGCCCACAAACTAGCAACTCTTAAAGCATTGGAAGACATTAGTCAAGCCACCATTGAATTCATACGGCCAGATTTATAAGAAAAAGTAGTAAAAACTGGACTGACCGAATATACCATTTAACTCTAAGCCGCGGGGGACACACACTATCCAAATATATAACAGCATGGTCGCTCACGTCTCGGGTCTTCGAAAAACTTATTTCAACGAACATACGGGCAGGGCTGACTTCGATACGATTATTAGAATCTAGAGTAATATATTTTATACAAACTTAATATATACCTCTTTCCACCCTAATTTTCAGTAAATACTCCTCGTCGTTTTTCCCCTTTTCCCATTTTTGAAATTTTAATAGGAAAAATGGAAGGAGGGAAGAAGGGAATTTTTATTCACAATTGGGTTGATAGTGTTTACAAACTTCTGCATATGTATGTGGGCGTTTTAGATCAATATTGAAAATTCGGCTTTACCGGAAAGTTAAAAATATCCGCGGGGAAACCTCCTTCTTTTGGATATATAATACATATTGTACTTATTGGATAATTGACTTGGAGTATTCCCTATTTGTGTAAGAGCAACCCGTTATTGAAGTAAAAATTTTAAATTTTTAACACATTTTTCTGATTTTTTAATATATAAATAATTTTTATTAATTAATTTTGAAATTTACTGTAACTTTATAATATTTTCTCGCTTTTTGTATACGAAAAGATCACTGTGCATTTTACTGTCACACTCGCATTTAAATAAAATATACCCAGCGGGAAAACTCAGAAGACCTTCTTACTTCAGGCCTTTTTAAAGGCCTGCTTAAAAGATTTTTTGATTCAATTACTATTCTTATCTTACTGCCAAAGAAGGCCTCATAGAAGGCCTCGGCTCTTTCGTATAAAAGATAAGATACACCTTCCACACTCGCTTCTATGAGAAGGGAGTAGAGAAGGAGTAACAATTTTTGTATTGTTTTTTTTTGCACAAGCAAAAGCAAAATCAATTTTTTTTTGGTCCCGTTACCCTTCTTATGTACCTGCTGAAGAAGGGAGAGCCTGTTTAAAGGCCTGCTTAAAAGATTTTTTGATTCAATTACTATTCTTATCTTACTGCTAAAGAAGGCCTCATATGAGGCCTCGGCTCTTTCGTATAAAAGAGATGAGAAGGAAGTAGAAAAGGAGTAACATTTTTTGTATTGTTTTTTTTTGCACAAGCAAAAGCAAAATCAATTTTTTTTTGGTCCCGTTACCCTTCTTATGTACCTGCTGAAGAAGGGAGAGCGAAAGGCCTTCTCCGCAATGACAACGTGTGTAAAAAAGATATGAGTATGGAATGGAGCAAGAAGGCCTTGTACATCCAAAAGAAGGGGTACAGAGGCCTTCTAGAAGGCCTCCACACTCTTTCTTTTTCCCGCTGTGTACCTTTAAAATTATACATAAACACACACACAAGCGCACTAACGGTTACTCGTTCAAAGACCCAGTCCAACCCAATATTACAATTGTGAAAGAGTATTTGTAAGCGTTTTTATGAATTAGTTTTAAAATCATTCAATATTTTAAAAATTTTGGGCTTTTTATTTGATTTTTCCATCGTCATCATTTTGGAATTTTGTTTTTCTATAAATATTGTTGTTAGAGTTTTTTTTATGTTGTTGTAATTTTTTTTTTTTTGGAATTTTTGTAATCTCTTTTTACGCATACCAAAGTTTTTTGTTATTTTATTAGATTTTATGAGTTTTTGGCTCATGTTACAGAACTTTATTGAATGAAATCGTTTATAATTGTTTTATATTTTTTTTTTATTTTAAAAAGGCCTTTAAAGCTTTAATTTGATAAGGTATAACAATTATTAAATTTGTTCATATTCATTTTAGAGTTTAGTTTCATTTAGAAATATAAAGGGGGATTTCACAAAAAGTTGTAAAATATAAAATTTTTTTTTAATTGACATTTAAATAAAAATAATGCAGCACAGTAGGGAATCGTTGCGAAAGAATGAAAAACAATTCTGCAATTTCTTAACATTTAGTTAGATTTTTATAAAATCTCTCATATCTTTGGCAAAGGTGTAATCAAGTTAAAGTTTTAAGTTTGAATCCTACGCATACTTTGAGGGCCTTAAGTAGAGAGCATTTTGGTCTAAGGAAAAATTCAAAACTTGATCAACATATAAAAATTTTACAATAATGGAGTCAGAACGAATTTTTTTAAATACCTTTACAACTCTGCCTTGAAACTATATATATGTACAGCCTAAAGAAAAAATTTGTCATTGAACACAAGTTGTGTTGAAAAAAAAGAATTGAAATTAAACTTGAAATAAAAATTTAAAAAAAAAATTATTTAGGAATTTCATTAATAAATTGTTTATTGAAGTTTAAAATAATTTTTTTATAGCCAAAGTTGTTGCTGTTGTTGTTAAACAACTGGTGCTGGTATTTCATTAATTTTCTTATCATTGTCATAACAAACACACCAATGGAATGTAATAGTTCTTATATTTTGTATCTTATCATTTTTCTTGAAATAAAAGAAAAAAAACAAGCGAGAGAAAACAAAATTTTTTAATTGTTAATAATTTTGAAGAAAAGCTCTAACGTCATGTGTTTTATTTCTACATTTTTTTTTTGTGTTATAGAAATTTTGAAAATTTTTCCAAAAAACAAAAAAAAAAACCCTTGTTAATTATGACTCTAAGCCATTTTAATAATTAATAGTTTTATTTTATTATAATTAAAACTTAAAAAAAAGAACTCATTATTAAATCAGTCATACTTGAATGAATGGGAACGAATGTGTTTGTTTTTTTATTTTGACAGTTATCTTTTTAAAAAATTTTCAGATTATTAGTTTTTAATAGGTTCAACCCTAATTAGCTTTTCAGGTTAACTGCATTCAACTGTGATAGTTTTGTTAAATTATCACCTTAAACAATTAATTAACGAATGAATTATGAGGGTTCTTTAAAAAACTTTTATGTAAATAATGGAAATTTTTTTAATATCTACTCTAAAAAGTCATATCGTTTTAGAAAACTTTCGAAAATGTTAGCTTATTTCAAATTTTTCCTTAATAAAATATCAAAACAGATTTCAAAATTTGATTTTAACTAAAAACAAAAGTTTTGAATATCAAATCGATATATTTTAAAAGTTTTTTTCCCGAAAACCATATTGATTCGAAATAAAATTTTGATTTTGATTTTTAATTATTTTTATATCTAAAACTCATTGAATAATTATTTCAAGAATTCCAAATTTTTAATATTGAAAATTTGAGATTAATTTCAAATGTCCTCTTCTTACTGAAGCTTAAAAATTGGTTTTGAAGTTTAGTTTTTGCCAAAAAATTATAAAAAAGTCCCAAAATAAATCTAAAAGGTGGTGTACAATAAACATTTTTTTTTAATTCTAAAACTCATTGAATAATTATTTCAAAAATTCGAAATTTCAAATTTTACAAATTTGAGATTAATTTTAAATGTCCTCTTGTACTGAAGCTCAAAAATTTATTTTAAGGTTCAGTATTTACTAAAAAGTTATAAAACAATTCCATAATCTATAGGGAGATGCATAATGATCGTTGTGATTAAATTATTGAAAAAAATTGTTTGTTTAGGTTATTTTTTTTTTTCTCTTTATAATTAACTTTGAAAAACTTGGGAAATTTATGATGGAAAGACTCAGCACAAAATAAGAAACCAAAGTTGTTCAACTTTATTGTGAAAGTTAGCATTCGATTATTCAGACACAAAGATCATATCGAACAATGAGCGATGAGGCCCATTTTTGCCTCAATGGTCTGCTCCAGAAAATATGAGGCACCCAAACTCCAAGAATAATTGTTGAACATCAAATGCGCCCACTTGGATGTACAGTATGGTGTAAAATAACTTCAGAAAAGATGATTGGACCATATTTTAATCGAAAAAGACAAAC
This sequence comes from Pollenia griseotomentosa, assembly GCA_963931875.1. Classification (NCBI taxonomy): domain Eukaryota; kingdom Metazoa; phylum Arthropoda; class Insecta; order Diptera; family Polleniidae; genus Pollenia; species Pollenia griseotomentosa. The sequence goes on along the minus strand of OZ007562.1, from coordinate 126,015,097 downwards.
AAATTACATTTATTGTGGATGGCTTTCAATACCGGTCAATGATTGAAAATTTTTAAGGCCCGAGGTAGAGATCAATCCAGAATTGTTGTTCCATACACAGCTCGTCCTTCTTACTTTGGTTATTTGTTTTTTGGATGTTTTTAATATAAAAATCGAAATTTTCGGTTACAAAATCAAAATACAATGTAAAGGGTGTCCAAACTTTAGGTATTATCGGTCAATGGAAAACGCTACAGGGAGATGATTCGAAGCTTTTTGTGGCGGAAAATTGATGATTTACAGATAGAGAATATGTTATTGAGAATATGTTAAGGGATGTGTGAGTTTTTTTCCATTTTGATTTAAAAGTTTATGTTGTTTGAAATGTTCTTATTTTTTGACTTTTAGTCGATTTTTTTTTTATTTAGTATTAATATTTATTTTGTGTTCACAACTGATCAATATATTAAGGTAAAGAAAAGCGATTCTTAAAAATTTTTTTTTTATTTATTATTATTTTATTTATTTATTTATCTGTATTTCCAACAGTACAACAAGGCATACATACATCTTATAATTATAGTATGGAGCTAGAAGAAGTTAAAATCTTAATGATACCTCAATTTTTGGACACCCTTTAGTTTTATTATCAAAAACTGCATCAATTTCCAATAAACAAATTCTAAATTATTTTTAATTTTACTTCCAAACATGATATAATACCGATTAAGTGAATTCGAATATAACTTCGAAATTCAAAATTTCGAAAATTCGTACTTTATTTTTAAAACATATTTACAGCTTTAAAATTGATATCAAAGTTGGGTGCCTCGGTAGGCTAGTTGGTAGTGAGCTAAGTCTATCAGTGCGATGGTTTCGGGTTCGATTCCCAACACAGACTCTGGTCTGCCTCACTACATCGGGCTAAAGGTCTACGTTACTATTGCTCGGTAAATTAAGTTAGAATATAATTTGTAATTGTATTTGTAACTCTTATTTAATAAATAAATAAGTGATATCAAAGTTCAATTTTAACTTCCACTTCCTCTCTAAATATTTCACATTCCTTTAATAATCAATTTTAACCATCTAATCCAGTTAATGTGATATCAGTTTGTTTAAGGCAGTTCTTATCAATAGCAGTCAGTTGAATACTATTCACAACTGATTGATAGTAAAAACTACACCGAAAAGAAAAACAAATAATACAAAACAATCTATTTTAGCATATCATTTAGTCACATGTATGATTATTGCATTTAACGGTTTTTCAAATTTCTATCACTAACGGGTCAGCAAAAAATTCCTAGAACTGGAAAAAACGGCAAAACTACTTAAGAAATTTTATTTTATTTGCCTGCGTCAACAAACCTCATCTTAACCCTCCCCATTGCTAAACGTCAACAAACAGCAACAAAGTCACATGAGTGGAAAAAAGCGTCATTCACTTAATTTTTTTTATAGGGAAAAAAGCCTGATGGTTAAAAAAAAAACTTTATTAGAAGATACTACCAAAAATAATAATAAAAGAGCCAAGAGCAACTACCAACCGACCCAACCAATCAAGATAGTTACCCATACATGTGTATCCAAAATGCTTACTTAACTCTTTAAATGTATTGGAAATACTCTTTGTGGACTTATTTGCCAGATATTTTTAAGAGGTGCTACCAAAAACATTTATTAAATATACATATATATATATATATATATGTATGTAAGTAAGTACATATTTACATATATATAGAAAACTTTTTTTTGATAGCCAAAGTTTTTTTTGTTTTTTCAAGAGCTTAAACTCATGCGAAAAGTAGAGATACTTACGATTATTTCGGGGAGACGTGGAAAAAAGTTTAAAATTCCAAAAGTAATAAGTTAACAAAATGAAACGTAACAAGTTTGAGGTGAAAAAAACTCTTCAGGTGATAAGTTAACCAAAAGTAAAAGAGAGCTTTAATTTCACTGCCGTTTTTATGGTTCATGCAGTGTTGCCAGAAGTAATGAAAAATTACTACTTATAGGTTTTTTTACAATCAAATTGTTTAAGTCTATAGAGTTTATAAATTTTTTTATTACAACCTAATGATAAAGTTGCTGACAGTGAACGTAAACAATAGCTATTGTGAACGATAAAGTTTTTTCTCCATTATTACAACTATCCGATAAAATGAAAAATTGAATTTATATACTGTGGCAACATTGTAGTTGATACTGACTACTCTTGGTTGTTTAAAATACGTAGTGGCAACGACTTACTTTTGTTTATTTCTTTCAATTGAAAGCAGAAGTGAATTTTTTGTGCTTTATTTTTGCTTTTTATTGTTAATTCTTTTGTTTTTTGTTTAAATTGTGGTTTTTTCAAAAAAAAAAAAAAAACTGTCATTGAAGTTACCATATCTTCAGCAGAAAATATGGCAGCTTCAAACTCTTCGATACTACTTTCAAAGTTACATTGAGGATAAGCATGCTGCTAGCTTATCAGTAATTTCTAGGTTTAGGTTAACTTGTTATAACCTAAAACCATTTATCTGTTAGATAGCATGCTAAAAATAACTATTTGTAAGTTTAAATAATGGCCCTTTAATTTACAAACACAATTACAGCACGTGCAAAGAAACAGATCAGAGCCTCTGGCGAACCCGTTACCCTCGCACTAATAGACTAGCGCAAGGCTTGCCAGATCGAAATCGGCAAAACGCCTGACATTCAATAGAATAAGCTGGATTGTTCTTGACAATTCTAAATTCGGTTAAATTGACAAAAAGAATTATATTATTAATTAATAATTAATATTATAATTATAAGTTCGTTTTTTTTTTAAGTTTGTTACTCAGTTAGTAATTTTTATAATATTGATCTTATAAGTAGCGGAATTGTTTTCACGATGTCCGTCTATCTATCCATTGGTTAACCTGTCCGTGTGTGTGCTGAAATCGATTTGCTGAAGATGATATTTATATCGCGTATAGTTCGGGATGAAAATTCGGCCAGATCGGTCTACAAATGGCTGAGATATTAGCAATAAATTACGAATTTCTCTTATTTCTACACATAAAACTTTACTTTTTAAAGTCTTTTTTATAATTTACAAAAAATAAACATAAAATAAACTTAGTATGTAGCACACTGGTAGTGAAAATAACAATGTTGGTCTAAAAATGACCTAGTTATAGACAAGCTACTAACTTCCTTATTCTTCCATAACATATGATATAGGAAAACTTAATTTTGATCAAATATTTCGTATAATAGAACAAAAATTGCTTTCTAAGGCCAATATTGATACATGAAATTAATAGAATATGTTATAAACGAAAAACAAATAAGACTCTGATGGTAACCTTCTGCTATACATTCCTCTTCTAACAAATCAAAGTCCAGTATTTCTTGGGATACAAATTCCCATAGTTCTTTCCGACAATACATTTGAAATGCAGGCCAAAATTTGCTTGATTTATTCATTTGTTTTAGTGGATAAATTTTTAAAATTCCGGTTTAGCTTGACAAATGCATTTTTTTCTTGAATCTTGACAAATTTGGAAAAAGCTTGTCAAGAAAAATTGCGACTACGCATAACATTAATTTTATTTTTTTGCAAAGATTCTGTTGTTGCCAATAGAAATCTAAAGAGTTAGAGCTATCAAATCAGCAATGCTAAATCGTTTTTTTTTTTAACCCTGAAAGGTTACTCTTCATTTTGGTACATTAAGGAAACTTTTTGTAGAATCGACAAACGTTAAAAAAATTCTAGCGGAACGATTTTTAAAGAAAAAAAATATCTAAAAGCTTTTTCAATTAAGCATTTTATAAAAAAATTAACTAAAATAAAACATAAAAGTTCTTCATCTTTCTCAAAATTTGATACGAATTTTATCATTTTTTTGTGTTTTCAAATTAATTATTTTTTTAAAGCTTTCGTCATCAGCTAACGTTGTTGAAAATACGTAAATGTAAATCAGCTTTGTCGATTCGACGACAGTAACCATGTAGGGTTAAAGCAACACCACACAGAGGTACGCTCCTGCACTTAGGCCTATGTTACGATAAAGAAAACAGCCCTTGACCTCATTTAATTACAATGCATCTATCCTATTTTTCCCGATGTCAACACACAGGTGTACATTTTATTAATTTAGTTATTTAAGGCCACTGTTGTCTGTACCATGAACTGGACCATGCAGGAGAATTGCTAAATAGCCAAAGATATTTAACTCGCACAGAGTAACAGTCAACCAGGGCGAACTTTCACCTTGGTAACGAAAAATAATCAGCCCCCTACTTGATATATTTCAAATTTGTCTTTCCCATTTTTATAAAGGTACATATATATCTATAAGATCTATAAGCCACAGCCACTAAGTGATGCCCTAAGGACCCCTAACAATATGCAACCAGACATGCAGCCGTAATACTCTATTATGACAACGCTCAATCATATATATGTTGTAAGAGAAGTTAAATACGTATGTTAACAGGTTTTACTGCTTCCCAGTGGTAGCCTACGTTAGCTGGCTGCTGATATTCACATTTAGCCGTCCGGTTGTTTCAATGGAGGAGTGGATCCTATTCAAATCAATGATCGATGTACAAGTTTTGTCCATAAAGTTTTTTCGACCAAACAGTTCGAGTTTGAGATCTCCGAATGCCAAGCAATGACTGAGAATCTGTTTCGTTATCTCTTCTTCCTCTTCGTCTTAGCAACTTCTACACAAGTCATTGTAAGGGATCTTTAGCTTCTGGGCGTATTTCCCAATATGCCAGTTATAACTGCTGTTAGGTTCCTGCGGTGAAGTCTAGACAGCTATAAGCCCGCTCAGTCCTTTTTTTTTATCTATAATGAGCCAGATTTTTTTGGTTTCTCTACAGGTAGTTTCATCAAACCATCTCAAACTGGCAATGAGATAAAATTTGTGTGCGACAAGTTGTTTGCTCTTCGAGAGCGAAACACATATGGTGGCGAAAGGTCATCTGTAAAAGTATTATATTCGCCTTGACCTATATCATATGTTGAACCATTCCGATTCAAGGGTTCTTAAAACAATGAGCGATTCTATTGGCGCGGAATCTAAATGTCAGAAGGATGGGAAAAGGCTTTACTTAAATAAATTTATATTATACCAATATTTTACAAGAAACGCTTAAACTTTGCTAATCCCGCATTTTAATTGTTACAATATATGCCAGCATCAGTCCCATAATTTAATATACTTTAATTATAGTTGGCAACTGTATTATGTAACATGGCATCTCTGTATTTTATTTAATATATCCCCTTTTACAATGTGGCAATTACAAGTCATACAGACGAAGTTTGTTGGCGAGAGAAGAAAAAAGTAAAGTGTGTTACGCATACAGCGTCGCCCACTTTCCAACAAACTTCGTCTGTCTGCCTTTCACTTGCCACATTGTAAAAAGGGACTAAGCGAGAAACATTCTGAACTTAACAATATCGTAAAGGTTTTTTTGAAATATGGCAAGGCGACCGCATTTCATATTAACTAAAATCTTTTAACATTCAAACTTGTTTAACAGTGTTCAGTTTGTTATATCGTCCTAAAAACTTTTAAAGTGGTCGAATATTGTATTATGAAGACTTGAGTGCTTTTACAAATTATTATTTATTTTGACTGTTAAAAATTTAGCAGAATGCCTTCCGGCTCATTTCCAAGATAATATCAGGCTTATGCAAAAAATCCGTATAACTGAAATCGCGATTCGCAAATGTCAGTCCATGATCCGATATTGTGTTAATCTTTAAAGTATAAATACTTAATAATAGGAAAATTAATTAAACAGATGTCTTTGTCTTAACATTTTTATCATCAATTGGAATAAAAAGTTTTATGACATTTAAGCAGCAATAAAATTAATGAAATCATATTTAATTCCAAAATAAATCGCATCAAGTGGAAACTAAATTAAATAACCAAATGAACTTAGAAATGAAATAGAAATTATTTGTGGTTGTTGTGTTTTGTAAAAGCTCAGAATTGAACATTAAAGGCGACATTTTTTTATCGTTGATGATTTCTTCCCGGTATGTGTGGTATTTAGGTCAATAATAAGAGCAAAAAAATTTATTATTGGAATTTTCTCCAATACTCATAAAAATCAATTAATTGATTCGAATGTTTTGTATTTGATTTGGTTAAGTGGAAGGGTTATTGAACTGGAAAAAGCCATCATTTGGTAGAGTAAAAGTTATAGAAGTTGTTTTCTATTAGAACGATGTGTATGTAAGTGTTTTTAGACTCATGTCACGAGCGCTCACGAATAAAATATTTTTTATCTCGTACATTCATGCACGGCTTATTTTTAAAATGCTCACAATAACGACGCTCGATAAATGATATTTTTTTATCACTTACTTTTACGCCCGAACTTTTTTTACTAAGTCTTACGTTCACGTACGCTCACAGAATATTAAAAAAACACGATTTTTTCACGCTTTCACGCGTAATTAATATTGAAAATTATCACTGTCATGCGAGACAAACGAAAAAATCAAGTCACCTGCATACTTTTAAATAATCAAGAAGAAAGTGGGTTTAGTTTTACAATTAAGAGCATTAAGAAAAATTTTAAAGCTTTTTTTTGGTTCATAAGGAAAATAGACTAATGGCGATTTCTTTTCTGAGAAAAATATGTTACAGTATATTAGGGCGACTCGCCAAAAAAAGTGCTCGATGTACCCTCCTAGAAATGAACCTTGGACTTTTTTAAGATGACATTTTAAATATTTCGGCTCCAGCTTTGACATCTCGTGAGCTGGACCATTTTGAAAAAGGGTCTATTTATGCATGTTTTGTTAATTTGAGAATCCGTTTCCTTACGGGTATCACATTTTTTTATGGGTATCACATTTTTTCTTTTGCCAAGTACATCATCTTTGTATGTAAATAATCTAGATTTTTGCAAATCAGATGCATTTTACACAGTGCTCTGGAATATATATAAATACAATTTTGTAGTAACTCTAATATGATAGCGGATTTAGTTTATAGATCATGTATGGATGAAAATAGAACTAAAGAAATTTCTTTTTTTCTTTTCGCGCCTTTAAAAACCTCTCTTACGATACCCAATTTGTATATGTTGGTAAGAAAACAGATTCTCAAATTGACAAAACATGAAAAAATAGACCTTTTTTCAAAATGGTCCAGCTCACGAGAGGTCAAAGCTGGAGCCGAAATATTTAAAATGTCATCTTAAAAAAGTTCCAAGGTTCATTTTTAGGAGGGTACATCGAGCACGAATTTTGCTTCCATACAACTTGAGTCGCTCTACAGTACATACATGTAACATTTTCTAATGTTACATATAATCACTCGAAGTGTTAAATGTTGTGCAGTTTCAATAAATTTTTTTACAACTATTACACTTTAATCATTTATGTACTTCATGAGCGATTTTGAAAGCTATTTAAGCGGTTTCTGCAAGCTATTGCGGCTTAGAAACAAATATTGACATCACTAATGGCTGTGAAAAATTAAAACGATCATAATATAAATATACTTTTTTTGATTTTATTGTGTTAATATTGTTACATTTTGTTATAAATCAATTTTTTTACAAAATTATGAGCGGTACAAAATAAAACATTGGTTGTACAAACAAAGTAGTAAGTACCAAAAACAGGGCAGTATGAACACCTGAAGTAAGGGTAAAATATGCAACATGTTTTGCATTGTTTTTCATCCACATATTCACAAAAGAACTTGAAAATTTTTCCCACAGTTGTATTTTTTGCACAAACGAACACAAAAATTTACAACATGTAACATTAATGCAACATATTTCTCAGAAAAGAAATCGCCATAATTTTAAGTAAAAATCTAGGGTTAAACCAATTTTAATACCCTACACCAACAGTTCCCAAATGGGGTCAAAATACTGTATATTTTCAGAAACTTTCTAAAAACGATTGCTTAGAAATCAACCCCGTATTCTTCGAATTTAGTGATTGTTTAAGCAGAGATAAACAACTTAAAGATCTCTAGAGACAACATATTTTCGAATATCAAGCTTGACTGGTTTTTACTATTTTGCTTCACCTGATCTTTTCTTTTTCTTTGGAGAATACATACCTTTTGAGCGTACTTAAATTCTTTACAATTAACGGAATGTGAACTTTCCTTTAAAATAAAAAACTCGTGTGGATTTTATGACATAAACGTTTTTATACCTTCAATTACACTCTATACGAGCATTTATGCATCACAACACAACATACCAGATATTCAGTCGTCAGTATTATTTGTCTAACTAAAAGTTCAAAAATAAAATTAAGTTCCCCCTCTTCCAGGCAAATAGCGGCAAATAATTTGCAAATGAAAAATAACGCTTTACAGTAAAACTAATGGGCAATAAAAACTCTTAAGCACCGTACAAAAAAATCTATAACAAATTAATTGTTTGATTTTGAAATAGGTAATTCCTTTAAACTTATTTTAATACCGGTTGAAAAAGCTACGTAGCTTAAGGAATTATTTCCCTTCTTTTTTGGAAGTAGTAAAAAAGTACTTGTTTTCAAACGATACTAAAAATTTGCACAGTGCTTGTTTCCCTACTTCTATGTTATCTGCTACACACATATGTATGTACATATCTGAAGCCTGAGAAAGTTAAGGGTTTCTTTGGCGTTTATCATCTCGACTTTTTATCCAATTTCCAGTACCTGTGTCTCCAAACCGAATTGCCTATCTATAAAATGACGAATTTATCTATTGCACTATATCAAGCTGTCATGCATAAAATTGCTTATGGCATAATTGCCATTATAATTTCATTCTTTGTTGCTCTGTTTTCTTGCAAATGTATGTGAATGTTTGATGCAAATGCAAAAAAATACAAAATTTTGTAGTGCAAAAAGCGTTGAAATTATGGCAGGGAATCAATTACATTTTAACCATAATTTTAATGTTTATAATGCAAACATGATGGTGGAAACAAAAACACACAAGCGAAACAAAAACAGTTCATTTTCAGTTTGTTTTAGTGAAGACAGAGACTACGACAACAATGACTGAAGTTGATGACTTTCAAGACCCAACGGCCAAATCGCACAGTGCAACAATGTTGGATTTAGTAGCGGTTTAAGGGTCGTGCGACCTGTGTGGTTAAACAGGGCGCGGAGCGTTTGGGGGCTCCGCACAAAGCATTGTTCATTAGGCAAAAATCACATCAATCCTGTTATAATCTTTAACGCGAATTGGAATGGAATGAATTAAAATAATGTGGCTTTAATTTTTTTTCTTGCAACAGGGGCCGCTTTTGTCAAGACGTATAAAATTAAATTTATTTAGCCAAAAAACTATTTTTTTTTGTCTTTTTTTTTTTTTTTTTTTTTTTTTTTTCTCATTATTTTTTATTGAATCTTCATATATTAAATATGAACTAACAATAATTAATCAAATCTTAACCTAAAACGTTATTTTATGTCCTGCCAGTGCCAGACAAAAATTTTCTTCATCACGGGTTGTGTTCACTTATATAGGTGTTTATTGCTCATCTAATTGGGTAAGTGCTGCAGTGTCTCTTCTTCTTAAGCGAGTGTGGCCGCCATGGTTTAAAATATTTCGAGCTAGTGGATTTGGGTGTTGTTCAAGCCTTTTTAAATATTTTACTGCATATTTTGTAATCATAGTTTTTACTAATGGAACATTGAGATCCTTGTGAATATTTGTGTTTTTAACATACCAAGGGGCAGCTGTGATTATTCGAAGAAGTTTATTTTGGCGCCTTTGAATTTTTTCGATATTAGAGGCCGAGGCAGTGCCCCATAGTTGAATACCGTAGCACCAGATTGGCTTTAAGATGGAGTTGTAAAGTAAAAGTTTGCAGTCGAGACTTAGGACAGAGTTTCTTCCAATAAGCCAATGAATTTGGATGGCTTTTAGTTTCATTTGAGATAATTTTGCCTCTATATGGCTTTTCCACGTTAAACGGCGATCTAGATGAATACCAAGGTATTTTACATGCGAATTTTGAGGCACTAAATGATTATTGATTTTAATAGGGGGGCATGTTTCCCGACGCAAGGTAAATGTTACATGTACGCATTTTTGCTCATTGACCTTTATCCTCCATTGCTTTAGCCACAGTTCGAGTTGAAATATATGATCCTGTAAGTAACGAGATGCTTCATAACGGTTTTCGTGGACGCTTAGAAAAGCTGTATCGTCTGCAAATGTTGAAGTTTGTGTATAGTTGCTTGTTGGCATTTTTTGTCTTTTAAGAAAGTAAAAGTTAATTAGACGCCTAAATGGATGACTTTAAAATAAGGTTGGTCCAACCAAAACGCACGCTTTATAAACAACAAAAAAGTTTTTAAGAGAATTATCTCAATATTTTCTATTAATTTAAAAGGATCTCGGCCAAATGCTCGCCACAGCTTTGATGGCATACCTCTATCCGATGGTCCATATTTTCAATGACTCTGCGACAAAATTGAGGTTGTGTGTCGTCAATGTGCCGAATTATCTCATCCTGTATCTCTAGAATTGTTATTGGCTTATTGACGTTTGCTTTTTCTTTTAAATATTCCCACAGAAAGAAGTCCAGCGATGTCAAATCACAAGATCGTGGCGGCTAATTAACATCGCCACGACGTGAGATAACACGGTCATTGAATTTCTCGCGCAAAAGAGCCATTGTTGCGTTGCAAGTGCCACCTTCCTGTTGGAACCACATATCGTCCCGGTCCATATCCACAATTTCTGATCACAAGGAGTTCGTTATCAACTCGCGATAGCGAACACCTTTCACGGTAACTGTTTGGCCGACCTCATTTTCAAAGAAGTTTAGCCCGATGACGCAGAACGAACTGTGCGAGCATGCACATGTATTTTCACATTTCCTACAAATCCGGTTTGCTGAAATTTGCGCACAAATCTCCCGATTGTAGACACATTTGGTCGATTATGCTGACAAAAAAATCACGAACTGCATTTTGATTTGAACGCGCATTTTCGTAAAAAGCTTCAACAATCTGCACGCATGGCTTAATTGTGTTCCTCTCCATGGTTGAATTTGCCAAACACTGAAATGTCAAATTAAGTTGGGCAAAAAACTCAACGTTAGGGTGTGACTCACAATTAACATTGTGCATTATGGTTGGGCCATCCTTTATAAACTCTAACTTTGGCTCTCGAATATGTTAAACGTCTTTTTACGCTCATTCGTTCCGCATTAGTGCCGTGTCCATTCTGAATCTATGAAAATCGAATGCTAATTTACACTTATCCGTTGAAGGTGTGATGTTTTGAGTAAATGCTTAAGACTTATTAAGACTTATTGGCTTATTGACGCCCTATTTTCTTCGTGAACAATTTATTTAAGTATTTTATGTTACATCGCTGTATCTATATTGTATTTAAATAAATAAAGGACATATATATATATATATAAGACTTATTGGCAATTATTGCTTTAGCTCTAGAAAATAACAAAAATCAATAAAAAAAAGCGAAAAGGGATTAACAAGGCTTTGGTTTCAAGAAAACAAACACGTATTGGAAAACAGGGAACTGAAGAATAGTGAAATTATACTTTTTGTGTTATAAAATATTCAAAAGCACTATGTAACTGCCCGTCTATACCAGAGATAAATATTGCAACATATATTGCTGAAAATGTCAAAATTATGTTATCTTTAATGTAGACAGCATTTTTCTGTACATATTTATTGCCGGAAATTTATGTTGCAATAATTGTTAATCAATTTTCGTTGACAATTATTGCTAACCTAAAACGTCAAATTTTGTTTTGAATTGAAAACAAAGAAGCAAAAAGAAAAAAATAGAAGCAAATTGTATGGGAAAGAAATTAAGTGTGCAAATAATAATTGAAGTAAATGAATTAAATTACAAAATTAAAAAAACACTTGAATAAAATTGCAAAAGTTATTATTATTAATATAATTTTGTACTTATTCGATCTTTATTATTTAAATTTATATACATTTGTTAAAGCTTGAGTTCTTTTTTATATAAAAATACTAATTTTTTTTAAGAAAATATAAAAATTATAATTTCAAAAGATTTTGTATATAAAAATATAAAAATTATTTAATAAAAATTAATATTTTTATATAAAAAATTGAGGTCTTTTTTATATAAAAATATATACATTTAAAAAATAAAGTCGACTTAGGGCCATTATTACAACTTACAAATAGTTATTTATAGGATGCTATCTGACAGATAAATAGTTTTTGGTTATTACAAGTTAACATTTACCTGAAAAGTGACTGATAAGCTAACATCAGGTTTGTCCTCATGGTAACTTTACAAGTGAACTTTAAGAACTTGAAGATGCCATATTTTCTGCTGAAGATATGGTAACTTCAATGATAGTCTTAAATTACTCAACTTTTTCAAAAAACACAATTTAACACAAAAAACAAAACAATTAACCATTAAAACCAAAAATAAAGCACAAAAATTTACTTTTGTTTTTAATTAATAAATAAAACAAAACTAAATCGTTGCCACTACGTATTTTAAACAACCAAAAGTAGTCGGTATATACTGCAATGTTGCCACAGTATATAAATTACATTTCTTTATTTTATTGGACAGTTGTAATAATGGAAAAAACTTATTGGTCACTTTGTCGTTCAAGATAGCTATTGTTCACGTTAACTATCAGCAACTTTATCATTAGGTTGTAATAATCAGAGTACGAAAACAAACAAAACGAAACGTTTGCTTTCGTTTTGTTTTGTTCTTTGCAGTGAGTAAAACAAAAACAAAACCAAAACAATGAGAAGGATTGTGCCATTTTGTTTTGTATTATTTTTGCTCGTGAGCGCAAATAGTACATTAATATAAAAGTACGCAGCTGGAAAAGAAAAGAGTAAGAACAATATTGAAACATTCAGAGTAAAAACGTTTGACAAACGTTTGGTAATTGATTTACTCATTATAATATTTAGTCATATATATATAACTATTGTTTCTAAGTGAAATAAAAAGAGAGGTTTTTAGGTTTTTTTGTTTTTATTAATGCTTTTTTTGACTACTATAGTAATTAAAAAAAAAAAACAAATTAAATTAAATAAAAAGTAATTCAAAGAAAAAATAAAAAAAAAATATACCTATTAAAAAAAAAGACGAGGCATTGTGGATTTTACTCTTGTTATGCCACTACAAAAACCAAGCAAGAACTAAATCAATTACTCAAAACAAAACGTTTCTCTATCAGTTTTGTACTCAGATGTACGATTGTAACGGTAAATTAAATAATGCAGATGAGTGGAAAGCCAATTGTTTCGTTTTCTCTCTTTGACACTTGAAAAGTTTTTGTTTTGGTTTTGCTCATGTACAATACAATTTAAAAATTTTCAATAGTTTTGTACATTTTGCAAACGTTTGCGAAATGTTTTGTTTGTTTTCATACTCTGGTAATAATGGCCCTAAGAATGAATTGATATTAATAAAAATTATTTTTGCAAGATGGCTTCAGTTTTTACACTGCACCTTCTTCCTTGATTTTTTCAAATTATTAGTTAACATAATTACGTGTTCCCATGCCTTTAACATAAGCTGAGCAATTAGAAATATTGCTCTGTTTTTATAAAGAAAGAAGCTAAAAAAATACAAAAAATGGAAAATGTTTTTAAAATTAGTTGAAAAAATTTAGGTACGTGCAATAAACAAGTGAGAAAGCCCCCATTATTTTATATCTTACACCACAGTATATACAGACAAAATTTTGAGAGTGTGCCCTATCTGGGACTCATGGGCTATCATTGTCCCAGCAAATCGAAATTATGGTCTCAAATAATGATTGTGCCAAATTATCTCTATACCTATACGGGATTTGTTCATCTAAAAGCAATTTAGGGTTTTATATGGAACTTTTGGTCAGTTGTGGACCTCACAGTTTGAATGAAATATCAAAACCAACGGGTTTTGACTGAAAAAAGGAGAGTCCGTAGAGAGTGGCAACTTAAGAATTTATTAAAAGAGGGCACAAAAATGCTACGAAAGTTACCCAGACTTGGAAAACTGCTTTCCTGGAAAAATATCTTAAGGAACTTGATGCAACTCCACAATCAGACTACTCATTATGGCGTGCAGCTAGAAATCTAAAAAGGCCATTTATATCTTAGCCGCCATTAAGAAACTTAAATGGTAGTTGGGCAAGAAACGATATTGAAAAAGGAAATCTGTTTGTTAGTCACCTGAAAAACGTATTTACCCCAAATATATCTTACGATATAACAGTCGAGTTACCGCCTGTTAATGTTAGAGCAGCTTTTCCCCTAAGATTTGAGATAAGCGAAATCGATTTATGACTAAAACACTAAGAAAGCACCTGGTATTGATAAGATCAGCAATAAAATGCTTTTAGGGTTACCTCCCATATCAAAGAAAATTATTCTTTTTTTAATGCTATTTTACGCCTTGAATACTATCCTCAAAAATGGAAGGTTTCTTTAGTTACCATGATACCAAAGCCAGGTAAAGAGCATACAAAAGTTGAGTCATATAGGCCTATTAGCTTATTATCAAATATATCAAAGCTATTTGAGAAATTACTAGTGTTTAAAATTAACGCTGATTTTAAATGAAAGTAGTTGTATTCCAAACTATCAATTCGGATTTAGAAGAAAACACAGCACAAGTGAACAAACTCATCGAATAGTTAATGCCATAAGAAAAGCATTTGAAGAAAAAAAATATTGCTCAGCACTCTTCATCGATGTTTCGCAAGCTTTTGATAAAGTCTGGCATGAAGGCCTATTACATAAATTGAAGCAAAACTTACCAGCAAGCACACACAAGCTGTTAGGAAGCTAAGTAGTCGGTCGTCAATTTATTTTTAAAGAAAGAAATATCTTTAGTGCCCCTCAACTAGTTGGCGCTGGATTCCCACAAGGCAGCATCCTGGGCCCTCTATTATACCTAATTTATACTTCGGGCATCCCAACAAACAACTTCACCCAAACTTCAACATTTGCGGACGATAAAGCGTTTCTAAGCGTGCACGAAACCCGTCATGAAGCATCTCGTTACTTACAGGATCATATATATCAACTAGAAATATGGTTAAGACAATGGCGGATAATGGTCAATGAGCAATAATAAATAAATAATCAATAATCAAATAATTCCTCAACATTCGCGTGTAAAATATCTCCGTATACATCTAGATCGGCGGTAAACGTGGAAATGCCATATAGGGGCAAAAAAAAAACTCAAATGAAACTAAAAGCCATTCAAATTCATTGACTTATTGGAAGAAATTCTGTCCTTAGTATCGATAGCAAGCTTCAACTTTACTCTACTTACTCTATCTTAAAGCCTATCTGGTGCTACGGTATTCAACTATGGGACACTGCCTCTGCCTCTGATATCGAAAAAACTCAAAAAAAATCTTTGAATTATCACAGCCGCTCCCTGGTATGTTAAAAACTCAAACATTCATAAGGATCTCAATGTGCCATTAGTAAAAACTATGATAACAAAATATGCAGTAAGATATTTAAAAAGGCTTGAACAACACCCAAATCCACTAGCTCGAAATATTTAAAATCATGGCGGCCCAACTCGCTTAAGAAGAGGAGACACTGCAGCACTCACCCAACCAGAAGAGCGATGAACACCTACATATGTGAACAGAAACCGCGATGACAAAATTTGTTGTCTGGCACTGTCAAGACACAAAACAAAGTATTAGGATAAGATTTGATTAATTATTGTTAGTTCATATTTAGTATATGAAGATTCAATAAATTAATACTACATTTACATTAGGCCGAAATCTTGTAGATTTGATTTAAAATCTTCTTCGAAATCTAGTGCGTTTACATTGTACTTTTTTGACATTAGCGAGATTTTGTTTTTATAACACAACAGCTGACTTAAAGTTTTTTCGTTACACACACAAACACAAAAAGAAATATACATTAAAAAATTTGCATTACCTTTTTTTTAATAATCAACGATATTTATTTTATCAATATTATTCGTGTTTTTAATTTTTTTACAATTTTTATAAAAATTTTTAATATTTTTTTTAACAATTTTTGTTTTGTTTTTTTTTTTTAATGTCATTTTTTCTTGTGCAGGGAAATATTTTTTAGTACATATTGTAAAAACCATAGTTGCATCATTAAGTACTACTAGATTTTGAGTAGATTTCGTCGAAATCTTGTCACGAAGAAGATTTTGTTTTGTATGGGAAATCTAGTCAAAAACAACTAGATTTGGCTCGAAATCTCGTAAGTACTAGATTTTGCGTAGGTGTAAATGTAGTATAATAATGAAAAAAAAACCAAAATTTATAATGAAGTCATGGCATTGAAAGCTATTTTCGGGAGAGGTGTTTGTATGTGAGCAATGGTTAAATAAAGACTGATTTACAAAAAAATAAGATATGTGACATAGTATGAGAGTTTATGGACACAAACCTCTATTCCGGAAAGAAGCTTGTATGCACTGAAAATAAATATCAATCCATCCGTACTTAAAACAGGACGAAGCGATATCAATAGTACGGTTAAAATGGATTTCCTTAAATTAGGTACAGTGACCCGTACTGAAAATAATCCGAAAACGAGATTAACTTTGAGTAAAAGTGAGATGAAAGTTAATCGCAAACTGTGCTCGATTTAAGAATTTCTAAGTTGGTTTGAATCCTGAATTCGTACTTGAGAAATATGCCGAAAGTGAGATAAGATTGATTCCAATCTAAGCATTTACCCTAGGGATAGAGATTATAAAGGGTGGTTAAATTTCAAGGGCCGATGTTGATTTTGAATAAAACACAAACTATTTAGGAAATTATTGTAATTTTATTTTATTATGATATATTGGTATTACTCAATTATGTATGGAACAAAATATCGGCCAAATGGGCGCCGCGACCACGGCGGCACACCTCCATCCGATGGTCCAAATTTTCGATGACCCTGAGGCATAATGGAGGTTCTATGCCGTTAATGTGCCGAATTATCTCATCCTTTAGCTCTTGAATTTTTGCTGGCTTATCGACGTACACCTTTTCTTTCAAATAACCCCAAAGAAAAAAGTCCAACGGTGTCAAATCACATGATCTTGGCGGCCAATTGACATCGCCATTACGTGAGATAACACGGCCATTGAATTTGTTGCGCAAAAGAGCCATTGTTTCGTTAGCTGTGTGGCAAGTGGCACCGTCCTGCTGAAACCACATATCGTCCACATCCATATCTTCCAATTCGGGCCATAAAAAGTTCGTTATCATCTTACGATAGCGAACACCATTCACAGTAACTGCCTGACCGGCCTCATTTTGGAAAAAATATGGCCCGATGATGCCGCCAGCCCATAAACCACACCAAATAGTCACTTTTTGTGGGTGCATTAGTTTTTCGACAATCACTCTTGGATTATCATTCGCCCAAATGCGACAATGCTGCTTATTAACGAATCCACTGAGGTGAAAATGTGCCTAACGAAAAATCATTTTCATAATAAGTCTGGATAACTTTAACACGTTGTTGGATTGTGTATCTCTCCATGGTTCAAATTGAGTAAGTCTGAAATAGAGAAATGTCAAATAAAATTCGGAAAAAAACTTGGCGTTTAGGTGTGGTTCACATTCAACATCGGCCCTTACAATTTAACCACCCTACCCTCTCCACCTTTGTTGTGTGGGTATGAAAACTAACGTACCCGACTTATTAAAAAAAATAAAAACGGACACTAAAGATTTGAAACTAAAGGCTCAACCACAATGTACATGAGGTGGCTGAAGCAACTGTGCGAATACATGTAAATCATAAATGTACCTGCACCTATTTAAAAAGAAAAAATGGAATATTATCATTATTGTGTACACAGAAAAAAATAATTTTCATATTTGAATACGAAAATCACACATTTGATTACAAACATTTTTGAATTTTCCGCGATAACGATTTTTGCGGTATTGATAAAAAAGTTTGTATGTATAATTGTTAAATTTTTAGTCAACAACCAAGTTTATTGATTCAGTAAAAAAAGTTGTTGCCCAAATTAATTTTTTTCAACAAAATGTTTACTTGATTTGTTAAAATAAATTGTTGAAAATGTTGAATAAATCAAACAAAATGTTAATCGAATCTTTATTTTTGTTATTTATGAATGATGATGTCATTAATTTTCAATTTTTATATTTTTATAAAAACACTAAAATTTATTATGCGGGGATAAGTAAGTTCCTATGCGCATTTTACTGGTTGATTAGGCCAGATCATCAGGAAACCTTTTCCAAAGACTTTGGCAAAACTAAATATATTATTCAAACAAAACTGTAAAACAAATGAGAATTATGAGCTATTTAAAAATGGACAAGAGTTGTTAAAATACTGTCTTTACTTTGGTTCAAATATTGTTTTTATTGAATATGAAGAAATATTTAATTATTTCATTATTAAATATGTTTTGTTGAGTGCTATTTTGCAAAGTGTAAATTTGATAAATCTTTTCTTTGAATCAAACAAAAAGTTTGTTGACCTTAAATTTTATTTTTAACAAACTGTGTTGTTAAAAATTTTCTTGAGATATTTTTTTCTGTGTAATGAAATTTAAACGCTATTGGCTATTGGTAGCGGCTAAAAACTTGTAGTCGAGTTTAAGTTTTGGATTTGCAGTCTATAGACTTTAGGAGAGGAGACATAGGTTCCCAAAGTAGGCCACCTCAAGTATTACAAAAGTTGAAAACGATTCAGAATTCTTAATTTCAAATCCAAAACTTAAGCTCGACTTCAAGCCTTTAATTGCCACCTTAAATTTTACTCTAATCGAACAAACCGCTAAGAAATTCAAAAATTATTTCCATTTTTTTCTTCCAAAATATTTTACTGTGCGCTGTAATTGACTCATCTTGCGACATTATTATTATGCCATAGCCCTTATTCCACTATAAAATTTGTATTATGTAATGCTATATTAAATTTAATGTCGACTTAATATATTTACGATATATGTATTTGAATCGTTACCAATGCCATTTGAAGGTCTTATCGTTTTTCCAAGAATATTTTTTTATCATCAACAATAGGGCGCAAGTTTTTTTTACAAGGCGCCAGGCTGGCAAAAACCAGCACTGATTATTTTAAAAATATTCAGTCAACCAACTGATTAAACGACCGGTGTATGACAGAACTTTTTATTATGTTTGCACACACTGCGCGCTGCCATCGCACTTGTTGGTTACTTTAGAAATAAAGTCTCATTCCTTTTTTATTTTTCTTTTCGCCAGCATTGAAAGTTTTGCGGTTGCTTTAATAATTATAGTTCAAAGATTGAAGTAAAGAGTTTAAAAGAATTTGAAAAAGAATATCGGTGTATGTTAATAATCTTATCGAAATATGGCAAGTCAGCATATTTACGACCATTTAATTTGACCCCTTTCTCACAAGCAAAGCTTACTTTGACAAAGTCCTCTCTTCTTTCTTTTAGTTCTGCACACGCAAAAGTTTATTTTAACAAATTTCATGTTATTTTGTTACTTGGCAAATTAAACGTGCAACCAAATACAACAATCTTTAAACGACAAACGACAAAGAAGAAACAACTTTGCTGTGGATGGGTTGTGGATTAGATCAATTACAAGAAGTGCGTACATGTATTTAAATCAATGTAAAATAAACGATCTTGGCAAAATGCGATTAAAGTTTTCAAAATGTACCGATTTAAAGATATATTTTGCTATAACTTTGGTTCAGTTTGAGATATAATACGCGAAGGTATGAAGGAAAACTTTGCTAAAGTTACTATAAATTTTGAGATATGACTATGATGCAATGAAGGAGCGATATGTTTATTGGGTGATAAACACAAATTTTGAATTTCAATTTGTGTTGGTTTATATACCCGTGAAGTGCGGGGAAACCGAAATAAAATAACATTTTGGAAACTCGTGTAAGATACTACAACATACAACTTGAAAAACACATTGTCCTAAAGATTACAAATGGACCTATTGAAATGAAAAGGTTTGTAAGAAGCAGTCCGGTTGATGCTATTTTTGCATCAACCTTGACATACATTTGACTGATAAAGACGTTGTTTATAAAAAAGAAAAAATTGCTTCTGATTGTGAATACGAAGCATGCTACAACGGTGCACTTTTAACTATTTGTCCAACCTCGGTAAAAAATGAACGAAATTTTTCGGAAACATGATAATTAGTAAATAAAATCAGGAATATACTTTTAAAAAATTTCCCGCTTTCCCGGGAATCGAAAAAGTCCGGGAAAAAAAACTCTAATAGCGACACAAAAGCCTCTGAAGTCGTTAAAAATTCGTTTGTGACGTTGGGGTCGCAATCTAACATGAGTGCCTTTTGGAGTACCGGTATTACCAAGGAAATTTAATTGATTTAAAAATTTAAAGTTTAAAACATATCTGACAATATAAACAAATGTATTTATTTATTTTTCATAAATAATTAACAAAAAAAATTTAACAAAGTTATTTTTGGGAATATAAAATTTATTATTATAAAGATTTCTGTATGACGTGCTAAATTCCCAATTTTTCATATTTGATAAATACACTGAAATTAATTGTTGACGGAAAGCTACCCTACAAGAAGTGAATGAGCGAGTAGTCACTTTTTTCACGTTGGTGTTAAGAAAATGATAGAAAGAAATGACAGAGAACTTGATTTCGGTCATTTCTTTCTATCATTTTCTTAACACCAACGTGAAAAAAGTGACAACTCGCTCTCTTCTTGTAGGGTAGCTTTTTAAGTTTTAAAACTTTTCCAAAAATTATAAAATAATTTTATTTTTTTTAGAGTTAAAATTCCCGAAATCGCGGAACACTTAAAACTATTGCCGCTTACCCGGGTAGTGAAAATATCTGGGGAAAAAACTCTAGCGCTTTTATAAATTTTTCATCAGTACAAGTAAACAAGTAAGAAAGTATAGTCGGTCAAGCCCGACCATATGATACCCAGCACCACAGTACTTAAAAACACATCATGCTTATGTGTCCATATAAATATGGATTTCTCTATGTTTAAAAACTTCATTAAAATCGGTTTGAAAGTTTGTGAGAGGCAGAAATTGCCCCCTATATCCCCTTGTGGTCCTATTTTTGAAAAACTGTATAGCTTATGTGTCCATATAGATATGGATCTATCCATGTTTTAAATTTCATTTAAATCGGCTTGATAGTTTCTGAGAGGAAGAAATTTCCCCCTATCTTCCCTCGTGGTCCTACGATTTGGCCCATTTTCAATAGGCTTGCCAAGAAGAACCTATGACCCAACTTTTATCAAGTTATCTCCAAAGTTGCGACCTGTACTTTGCGCACAAGTTTACATGGACAGCCAGCCAGCCAGCCTGCCAGCCGAACGGACGGACATCGTTAGTTCGACTCAGAAAGTGATTCTGAGTAGATCGGTATACTTTAAGGTGGGTCTAGGACCACTATTTTAAGGCGTTACACACATCAGCACAAATGCATAATACCCTCTCCATTATTGTGGTGTGGGTATAAAAAAACCTTAACGAGAATTGTGTTTTAAGGAACGACTCAAAATCTACATTAAATATAAAAATTGTCGTAAATAATTAAAAAGGGACGCGATTATCGAGATATCATTAAATCTAGACCAAACAAAGGAAAGAACCGAACCAATTGTAGGGGGATGTAAGAAAAGATAAACTCACTGTTTATTGTTGTCGTTTTGTTCAAGCTTTGATATTGTTACAAGTAAGACTTTGAGTGTTTAAAATTCTTATTTGCTTTAGGGTTTGATTTGTATAATATTTTTAGCTTTTCTTAAATCATTGGAAATGGTTTCTTGATGAGCTGGCCTAAGCAACCAGTGAAATGCGCATAGAAGCTACCTTTCCCTCAACAATAAATTTCAGTGTATTTATCAAATATGAAAAATTGGGAATTTAGCACTTCATACAGAAATCTTATTAATGATAAATTTTGTGTTACCGTAAATAACTTTGAAAAAGGTTGGTATAATTTCTAATCAGATTAAATAATCGGTCTCTATTTTTCTGTTTAGCGGCATGATTACCCAATAAAAAATGTTCTTCATTTGCGAAACACTAATAGTAAATTTTAAAAAGTAAGCGCACATTTTTGCGCTACGCAATAAGACAAATTAAAAAAAATATATATAGCATTTACAGCACCACGACTTACTACGAAGCAGGTGTAAAGACTAACGGGAACAACAAAAAATTCAATGTGTAAAGCTGATCGTTACATTCAACAATTTTTATATGCGCTGAATAAAGCGCTTTCTGTGTCAAAAATGTATTGCTTCAAAGTGGGAATTCGCCGACTGGTGTCTGAAATAAAAGCAAGCGTGTGTTCCCGATAACGATTGCCATTCTAATCTTGTCATATGAACTCTTTCTCTGCAACTATAAAAGTACAAAGTTTATTCAGGGTGGCGCATAATGAACGTTTTGATTTAGCAAGTGAAAGAATTTTTGCTTGACATTTTGTTTTTTTTTAGAGTTAACCTTCAAATAATTGGAAAATGATGGTAACACTCAGCACAGAACAAAGAACCAAAGTTGTTCTATTTTATTTTGAAAGTCAGCATTCGATTATTCAGACAGAAGATCATATCGAATAATGAGCGATGAAGCCCTTTTTTACGTCAATGGTAACGTGAATTAAAAAAATATTAAATAATTTACCTCAATGCTCACCTCAATAAAAATATGGGCACCCAAAATCCAAGATTTATTGTTGAACATCAAATCCAACCACTAAGATGCACATGGTATGGTGTGAAATAACTTCAGAAAAGATCACTGGACCGGAACATATTCTTTCGAAAACGACGAACAAGTTGCGGATAATCTGAATGGTAGAGAACAATTCAGAATTGTTGTTCCATACACAGCTCTTTTTTTTGGCGATCATAACGTTGCTAATGCGAAATTATCCAAAAAAGTTTTTAAGTTTGAAAATGTCATGTTGCGCTAAAACTAAGGCTCTTAACGATCAAGACCAGAAATTTGGAGCCCTTTTTGAAAAAAGTTTTTAGAAAATTTATAAAAACATACCGGATTTTTTTTATATGTCAAAAATTCTCATGCCCACATAATTTTTATGTAGCAAACCAAAATAATGCGATGGAAGGGCTTAATGGTTTGGCTATCCAATTTTGGCAGCGAGTTAAGAAGTGAAGTTTTCTGCAGAGAATGAAAAAAAAAATATATGAAAACGCAATGAAACAAAAATTAATGAGCGACAACTCTCTTTAGTATGCCAATTTCGTGTTAACACTAAGATGCAAAAAACGCAACCCTCTTATTAAATTTAGGCTGTTAGAAGTTCTCGAGTATGGAAAATGTTAGAGAAATTAGGAAACCTAATGCTAGCAATAGAAAAGATAAAGCTAAGTGTCAAACATAAGAGGGACGGACAATCTCGTTAAATCTTTAAGATTCATTCATAACCTTAAGAGATGCTAAGATCTGGACTTGTATGTCGAAATTAAAACATCATTTCGAAAAGCAAAATCTAACTGTTTAAACTGTAACAAGAAACAAAACCTACAACAAACTATCCATCGCGATTGGCTTATTTTCTGTATTTGTTGGGATCGGAGGAGTGTTTTCTACGGGCAATAAATGTTACGAAATAACTACGATTGAGCACTTGTGAACAAAAATATTTTTAATTCCTTCACCACGGATGCTTATGAATAGCAAAGTTGATTTAACAATGTCCGTAAGCATGTTGAAATGGGTTTTCCGTAGACCCCAGAAGTAATGAAGACTAGGTTGTTATAAATTTATAGCACATATACTCCGTTTAAGTTTGCTATTGAAATTTAGCGACATCCGACCATAAATGACTTAGATAGGCGGAAACCACGACTACCGCTAATTTTACCCAAAGTCCCTTTTCGTTTTGGTTTTGTTTTTCTTTATTTCTGGAGAAAGGCAAGGCCCAAAGCTTTCAAATTAGGTAGAGTCACTTAGGTTATCAATATACAACATCAGAGAAAATGGGGGTGGGTATTTCACAGAAAAAAATGTTGCACGAGTAAACGCATTAATTAAAAATAAAATCAGTTTTATTTAAAAATGTAATCAACTGAATTAAACGTTTAATCAAGTGAATTAAACCTTTAATTGATACTATGAATTTGTTTACTGGTGCATAATACACCAGTTTAATTCACTTGATTAAACATTTACTTCACTTGATTAAATTTTTAATTAAAATTGATTTTATTTTTGATCAATGCGTTCACTGGTGTACAATTTTTCTGTGGTGTTTAACTTTCTGTTCTTATCGCACCATGGTAAAGGGCATAAACGATTCGGTATAGCCAAATATAGCTTTCTTTCTTGTTTTAAAAGAGCTTCTTAATAAAGGTTAATCCCTCTTAGAAATTTTACGAATACTATTTAGATTAAAAGTTAAATGAAATTATAGAAAATATTAAAGGAAAGGAATTTTCCCAACAAAACCCCTATAAAATGTTTTAATTCATTAACTTGAACACATCACATTTTCTCTTTAGTTAATTAAAAATTTAATACAAAAGCAATGTAAAAAAAATGGAAAAGAATATAAGCACAAACAATAAAATCAAGAAATCAATTGTAATTAATTTCAATTTAACAAATTTCATTTCAAAACAAAATTGTTACAATATTGATTTATGCATTTAACTTCTTATGACACACATTCACTCACTTAGACATGTACTCTTATTCATTAAGTTGCAAGAATTAGGGTTCCTAACTTCCCGGATTTTCGCTAATCCCGGTAACGTATGATCCAAAACTCTTGTCAAATCTTGAAGAGAAGAGAGAATTGATTATGATAGATATTGCATTTTTGCATTATATTTTCTAATGTTTCTGCTGGCTTTTAGCAGATGTTGATCAAAGTTACACCACAGCACTGTGGCAATACTTTCGATAATTTGGAAATTTCGGTATTTTAAAATTTGCAAACGCGAAATATCGGTTTTCCAGAAACCGGCCTTGTATGGAAAGCTCTAACCAGGGGGCAAATTACGGCATTTGATATCGATCGAAATTTTTATTTAAACTGTATTGCAATTTCGATCGATATCGAATGCTGTAATCTGCCTCCCAGGAGCAAAACTTTTTCTTAACTCTTTATTATTTTTTTTTTGTCATAATGCCCTAAATTAAAAGAGAGTACCAATTGCAAAAATATTTTAAACGAATACTCCCGGGAAGTCTTTTGCCAATAGGAACCCTTATATGAGTACATGGCATCCATTAGAAGAAAGATCTGTCAAGAAATGTAACAGAAAACTCGGTTTGTATCACTTCAAACAACCCCCTTAACTACATGGCATTATTTAATACCATCATCTTCCATTATAAGTCAACGAAAAACCAGAAAAATAAGAAAAATGTAGAATAAAACAAATTTAAGCATAAAATAAAATTTAACACCACTTAACATGCTTCACGTGCTAAAGCAGTCAAGCACATTTTGAAGAAAGAATGCAGGCTGTTGCTCTGACAGTCAGTCAGAAAGGCAGCAGCAGGCAGGCAGGAAGGAAGAAGGCAGGCTGGCTGGCTGGTTAGTTGGGTTGGCTGAGTGGTAGAACTGAAATGCTGATGATTGAAAATGCATTCAAAAAAACTACGGGTTACATCGCGCAAAGAAATGTGGATACACAAACTACTTACTACACTAACAATTGTTGCATGTTGCACAAGTATGTTTGTATGTATGTATGTATGTGTTGTATTGTGCCATAACTGTGTGCTAGTAAATGTTTCTTTCAAAGAACATTTAATAATGGCAATGAATGAACAGTTCTTTAGATGATGGTCTTAATAGTGGTAACAGCACTAGTAGTGGTCGCACTAGTAGTAGAACCAGAAAGAGAATTTGTAATTGTGGATCTAAAAAATTAGAGATGGTTCCGTTTATGATACTTGTGGCGGTGATTGTGGTTACTTATACAGTCATAAAAACGTTATTGTTTTTTGTATGCGAAATAAAAACTTGTTCTCTTTAGTTTTCAGGGTGTAAGAAAAAATCTTGAGTAACCACATTCCAATCTGCAACTTTTTAGTCATTTTCGTAAAGCCAAGAAATCAGGAAATAGAAAGCTTTAACTTGAATTAGGAGTTCATTTAGTGTTTTCTTAGCTGTAAATATCTTTTAAAACCTTAAAGTACTGAAACTGAAATTGAACAGAATTGAGGACAATAATAAAATATTTATAAATCCTGCTAGTCTCCAAGGGGTAATCAGGCTCCCTGCTTCAGCAGCCTGAACAACAAATTTTGTGGTGCTAAACTTATGTTCAAACAGAGGCCCTATGCTCTTCTAAAGCATAAACACACTAAGAAATATCAGTAAGCAAGTAGAGGAAAAGCCAAGTAAACTGTATCTCACTTTTGTAAATTTTGGGTAAGTTCAAAACAGCAAAATTAATTGCTGTGTTGCAGTTTTAATACTGTTTCGATACAAAGTATCATTTACTTTGTAAAAACATTTGAACAAAGCATCAAACAAATTATTGATGCACAGCTTGCATTTTGTTTGCGCATCGATAACCGTTATTATACATTTAGGGATGTATGACATTGTTGCGTTTTGGAAGGCATGACTTTGTTCGCTTGCTTTGCAAATGACGTTTTGGAATTCAGCCTATACTGACAGCATATTCCGTCTTTAACAGTGGTATTCCACATAAGCTAAATAATCTTATAAGAGCCCAATATGATAGCTTTCAATGCATATTATTGCACAGCAATTGGCTCAGCGATGCCTACTGTCTCCACTACTATTTCTGCTTGTTAAAGACAATGCCCTTAAAAATACGGTTGCAACTAATCTATGCGGTATCCAATGGACTTTTACCAGTCATCTCGGGGACTTAGAGTAGGCTAACGACGTCCACTGTACAATCGGATATGCAATCGAAACGTGATGATTGAGTTATCCACTCAGCAAATATTGGTCTTAAAATAACACAGGGATAATAAAGGCGTATAACAACAACTCTTTTAACATTGGTCACGAACATGTTGAGCTTGTTGGTGAATTCTGCTAATTGGCAAAGCAAAGAGTGCGTTGTTTCAACTGCGAAGTATTTGGAAATCAACCATTATGTCAGTCAAAAATAAAATAAACATATTAAGTCAAACGTTCCAACAGTTTTACTTTATAGCTGCGAAACATGGCTGGCAACAATAGCATTGAACTGTAAATTCAAGGACAAACGTCATATGCAATGACGATCTATATGGAAAATGCAATATTGAGCCCATCCAAAAGATTATTACAAGAAGAAAGTGGAAACAGTAGAAGAAGAGGTTGACCAAAGACTTCATGGAAAAGAAGCTTGCTTAATGACATCGAAAACTGCGAATGATCGAATATCTTTAAATTTTGTAGGGGCCCTTTATTCCATAGGGAATTAAGCGGACTGAAGAGAAGAAACAAGAAGAATGCTCTAGTGGGAGAGAAGGATGACAGAAGGAGAAGTAACCTTGCTAGCGAAGATCTCGGCGGAAATTTAAATTTTTTAGTATTAAAATATTGGAACTTGATTGATACTAAGCCTAAGAGGCCGTAGTCTAACTGAAGATGTTGTAATTTTAATAGATAAAGCAAATTGTATTCACTTTGGCACTTCAAAGATGATGGTTTAGATTAAAACCAAAGACGAAAATCATATTAAACAAAGATTCATGTCGTACATAGGACGACTTGCAGATTCTTAAGGAGTTATACAACAGCTATTTTTTGTCATGTGCAATCTTTAGCAATTATTTCAAAGCTTATAGATGTCGAAGGCCGATTTTGGACAACGGAAATGTTGCTCCAACGCTAAAAAACTAAAAACGGCTAAGTATTAAGAATGGATCTATAGAACCAGTTCTAAGAAAGCAAGACCAGCTATACATTTAAACAACTCTTTTTTAACGCTCTTTACTTACTTGGAGAGCAACAAGTGCACATGTACAGTAGCTCTATTGATACTTTTTCAAATACAGTGTGTTAAATAAATAATGATGAATTTAAAAAAATACTTTATTACTTTAAGTAAACTGTCACAAAAGCATAAATGTAGAATAATTTATTTGAGTTTTCTTAGAAACAATTCTTGCTTTAAATTTTCAAACCGTCTCGCTGTTTACACTGAATTTTCCACTTTTTACTTGGTAAAATTGTAAAATTTTCAATACATTTTGAGTTTTCAAAATTTTAAAAAGTCAAAATATTAAAAGTCAATTTAAAAAATAGAACAGTTAGTATGTACTGCATTTTTATAAATTTTTAACAACCAAAACAATTTCTATTGATAAAAAATAAGAAAAAAATCTATGCGCTAAGTTTTACATGTCACTGTACTTTAAAATTCTCTTAGCAATAGAGCTGCAAAACATTTTGGACATCAATGATTTAAACTACTATTGAAGCAAAATATTGTTATGATATATTAATGTATGAAAAGTGCTTTGTATTATAAGCCAAAAAAAACCTATTCAAACAATTATTTAATGTAAAATATGTCACTAGATCAGTGTTGCCAAAAGTAGGGAAAAATCCCTACATGTAGGTACTTTTGATACATGCTAAATAGAAGCGTAGGGAAAATCGGACGAATTTTTTGTAAATAACCAAAATGTAGGGGTTTTTAGTCATATCGCATTTTTTATAAAATAAATACAAAAAAAACGTTTTGTTAGTGATATTTTCTTGTCCAAAAACGATTAAAAATTTTTCTTTTCACTAAAATCGCTTTAAAATATATTTCCAGAGTTGTTTATGGTTTAAAAAGTGAGCGACACTAATATGTATGTGTATGTTTTTTCTAAGATATCACTTAATTGCATTTTTAAAAGTACATACATATCGCA
Source organism: Pollenia griseotomentosa (assembly GCA_963931875.1). Classification (NCBI taxonomy): domain Eukaryota; kingdom Metazoa; phylum Arthropoda; class Insecta; order Diptera; family Polleniidae; genus Pollenia; species Pollenia griseotomentosa. The sequence continues at coordinate 125,986,272 of OZ007562.1, read as the reverse complement.
CCTATTCAACAATACTGTATTAACTTAAAATTTTTAGTTTTTCCCTTTTTTGGAACAAGTCGACAGGAATTATTCATATCTACCCGCTGTAAAAATATCGAGGTATTTTGTTTACCTTTTGGTAAAGAAACGGTTGGCATAAAAATACTTTTTCTTATGCCTTTCATATTATGTAAATAAAAAATTGTTTTGCTTTTACTGAAAATTTTGAGTTAATACAGTTTTTAGGGGAAATTTTTTTTAACGTGTGGGGAAAAATCGGATTTTTTTAGCATGTGTAGGTATTTTTTCGAAAAATTCACTGGCAACACTGCACTAGATACAAAACTGTAACTTACCATCGTGAAAATGCTCATTGTCTTCCATACAAGTCGCAAACAATTGCAATGTTGAAAAGAGACGTATATTTTCCTTTAATCTCTTAAAGATCTGCAGTATTGTTTATATTTTAAGCGGCGAATAAAACCCATAACATGGGCTTGGTTGGAATCCTTCAGCAAAGAATAAATATTCTAAGGATCGAGAGGTATTTCAGGCAGAAATCAAAGCGATTGCAAAGAATCCTAGAATGGGATATTCAAAATCGATTTTGATGAACTCTTTTGCTGGCACTTTTGCGGCACTTCATTTCTTCGCGAATTGAAAATATGCCTATAAATGAACAAAAAAATTGCATATAAAATGAGTTATTATTATTTATATAGAATAAAAATTATAATTTACTCTTCAATGATCGATATTAACTATCACTTTGATATAAAAACGGTATAGATAATGTAGCACTCTCTTCTTAGAAAGCTCAAAAAGAATTCTAGAAGAAACAAACATTTTATTTTAAATACTAAGGTAACTTTTAGCCTGCTTGTAACTAATTCAGTCTGCATTTTTTAATATTTCCCAAGTGCTTTTTTTTAATTAACTTAAAAAAGTTTTTATTTCCACTTTCGATTATATGGAGAAACTTACAACAATCTTCGTTAACCTATAACATTTTCCTAACCCAAATGGTGTTCCATGTTAATACTTAAGTTTGAATAATTTCATAATAATCTTTATAAAAGTAAATCAAGAAGCAAAAGAAAACTGGGGTGCAGCTATTTAAAGTGCCAGAGCAAGGGTTAAAGTTGCACAGACATTTCATGTGCGAGTATGAGTTAAGTGTATTACACGCCAAGTTATTGCTGCAGTGGAAGTTGGAAGTACATACTTAATAATTGGTATTTCATTAGCCTTTGAACTAGTTTATGAGTTCACCACTAAATTGCTTATGTTTATGTTTGCATATGAAAGCATCAACCTGGTTCAAGAAAGATGGAAAAAATGTTTGTTCCCTGGTTGTTTATTTGCTTGATACAGCTAAAGGCAGACAGACCGACGGACGGATAGACAAATAGCCACACAGATACAGATATTTTTATTTTATAAAGAATGTTTGTTTGTTCCTTTGGTTGGCTGTTTGAGATGAGTGCAAGCATTGTACGTATATGCACGAATGTTATCGCTTTAAAAAAATCATACTACATAACAGACATGCAGACGAGTTGTTTGTTGTGTTTGATATTCAACGAAATAAAAATAAGAAATATGTTTTTCTTTGTAATGTAACTTCTACATACGAGTTGAAAGAAATTATGTATACATCACTAACACCAACAATAGATAGTAACTATCTAAAGCAAAATGTGTAATGAAAAAGAAACTACTAAATGAAAGAACGAGTGAGTGCATTATGAACTCTACTCTACAAAACTGCTTTGCTCTACACTAATCATGGCCAGTCAGACATCTAGCCAACCAGCCAGCCAGCCGATCAAACAACCCAACACAGCCAACCAACCAGCCATCCAACCAACGAACCCAACAATTTAGTTCAACGAACTCAAAACAAAAATGTATTTCATTCATAAAAATGTTTACTCGACTTTTGACTGAGTGACTTACTGTTGGACGACTCGTTGCCTGTCAGTTCGACTCACTATCTGATTTTTATGTTCTATAGTTTGAGTGGCTGCCTAAAAATGCATTGCACAATTGCTGTATGTTCGAATGTTGGCTGCATAATGTGTGCGTGGTGGTGTGTGTGTCTTGTTTTTGGTTCAGTTGATAAGTAATGCCAACTTTGGAGACTGCACTAAAAGCGTTAGAGAAGAAAAAATGGTTGTAAGATCTGTTATGTACATATGTATTTTGAATTCACCTAGAGGGGTTTAAAGATTATATTTTCGCGAGGCATTTTTCGTTTCTCAATGCAAACTTTATTAATTAGAATAACCTCATTCGGAAATAAATATTTTCCTCCTGTTCAAGGAGTGACGACGATGTTCAAAATTATTGTCAACTATATTTATATTATTTTAAATCAACAAGGCAATAGACGAAGAGCTCGTGCGACCTAATAATACAATTAATTTAAATTCCATTGATTTCGATTTAATGCAAATAATGCACCAGTATGACTTTAACTTATACAATAGGAACCTTTGTTTCACAATACGATTTATGTACGGTTTCTATAATACAGGGGATTAATTGTGTGGTAAATTTCCAGTTCTTAGAGTTTTTCATCATTCGCCTGTAGTGTGGAAACTGCACATAAGGCTTTTTTTATATACGTAACTAGATTTTAAATAAAAGATCTTTAACTTTATTTTCAATGATCAACAACGAGAAAAGAATTAATAAATTTGCTAAAATTTTGGGTTTTATTTTAGCCAACGAGGATAAAAAACGACTTGTTTCTAGTAATGACATTTTTAACTTACTTTTTAATCATTAATTTCGAACCTGCTGCAACACTGGAAGTAACTATATAAAATAGTTGTGTCTTTACTTCAAAGTAATGCTGGCAAAATATTCAGTAGGTGGTAGCGAGTATCGAGTATTTACTAGAGTTCTCAATTATTCGACTTTAAACTTTGTTCGAATAATTCAAATAATTGTTTTTGTTCGTTCGATCAAACGATTAAATCTAAAAACATATTCGATTAATCGATAAGAACAACGAATAAAAAATATTATTTTTACAAAAAAATTCCGTATTTTAAATAGATACATCCGTCCATTCATCTACAGCTATGGAAAATCTTCCATTTTCTACATTATTTTTTACTCAAATCCGCTTTGACTACTTCTTTTTTATTGAGTAAGGCTTTTCATCTTAACTTCATATTGTTGTAATTAATTTGACATTTCTTTAAGTGTTTGAAAAATTCAACATGGAGATGTACACAATTGAGCAGTGCGTTAAGATTGCTGAAGTCTTTTATGAAAATGGGCCTTCAAATCAAAATGTATTTCGTGCACTGCGTGACACACACTTTTACCTCAGTATATTCGTTAACATGCAGAATTGCCGAAAATGAGAATTCACTAGTGAATGTTGAAAAGCCGATGCTTCCACAAAGAGTGACTGTTGAGTGGGGTTTTCGGGCTGGCGGCATCCTCGGGCGGTTCTTTTCAAAATTGATGTCGACCAAGCATTTCCCGTGAATGGCGTTCGCTATCGCGAGATGATAACGGAGGGTACGTTCCGATAAAACAATAATTATAATTTTTTTTTATTGTGTGACTATTATTTTTGTGGAGCATTTGACAATTTGTTGATCCAAATCTACTTTACTGATATATGTATATCCCTTTCAGACCGAGATGCATCGATTGTGCAGGTGTTTTTCGGTCTTAATATTTTCGCAACTATTTGACAAATGTCAAATACACCGACATGCACCGATTGCGCTAGTTATTTTTTATGTTACTTGAATTATTGCAAAATTCTTGCGTCACATTTAAATTTTGCCCAAATGTGCCACAGAAGAAAATTGTGTTTTGATTTACAAAAGTGCAAATCGTTAAAAAAATATTGCAGTGGGCATGTTTTAACGAAAAAAGTGATAAATTTAAATGTTTCAAACCAATTGAAGTCATTTTATGCAATAAAAATGCGTTTTTGCGTAAAATTTCAACGAGATGCATCAATTGTGCGAGTCCTGAGAATCCTTAAAGGATATAAAAAGAATAAAACCTTAACACTGATTTAATTTCTGTAAGTTATAAAGATCATATATTCCAAGAATTATGAAAAAATTCCCAGTAGTTAAGAGTCAGGTCTGAAAGGGATATATTAACATTTGAAAAAACTGATGCAGCGCAGTGATACATTTACGAACATACCCGGACTTCTTGTAGCCAGAAATGGAGAATATGGGCATGGAAGATATTTGGTTCCAGCAGAATGGTGTCACTTGCCACACAGTCAACGAAACAATGGCACTTTTGCGCGAGAAATTCAATGGCCGTGCTAAAAGAAAAAGTGTACGTCAATAAGCCAATAACAATTCAAGATCTTAAGGATGAGATTATTCTACATATTCACGATATTAAACCTTAATTATTTCTCAGTCATCGAAAATATGACCATCGGAAAGAGGTATGCCACCGAAAAAAAAATCTCAGAAAACTTTTATCTTTATTTAACATCGTGCGTTTTTGTTGGACCACCCTTTATAAAATCACTAAAAACGTATAAGAATTAATCAAATTCGAAGCTTTTATTTAATTTATTTTTAAATAAAAAAAAATTGTTCGATTAATCGACATTAATTAATCGATTTATTCGTTATTCGAAAATCGCCATTTTAAAATTATTCGAACAAGAGTTTGGTTATGTTTGATCGATTAACCGCATTATTCTTAATCAATGGACAACTCTAGTATTTACACTCAAAAACACTAAGGCTGGGTTTTTGAGATCTCAGTTAAACTAGGTTTAGTTAATCTGAAAACAGATTTGTGCCGCCATTACCAAGTTTGTATACAAAATTTTGACGGAACAGCTAGGTTTTGCTAAAAATATTGGTCTTTAATGAAATAATAACAAAAAAATCACATTTCGCCGGAAAAATCCGAGTTTCAGAGTACGTTAAACTAATTTTAAACGTAATCCGCAACCCAAAAACTCGGCCTTAGGCCTCAAAAGTAGTTACTCATTACTTTCAGAGTTGTATTTTTTTTATCAAAGTTCAATCGAAAGTTCAACGGCTCTTTTTTTTTAATACAACTGTCTTCAAAACACAACACCAATCTGCCAACATTAAAAAAAAGCTAACAATAAAAAAATTATGTTGTAAGAATAATTAAAAGATTTATACTGTTTGTAAAAAAAACGAAGCACAAAACCAATTAAAATGTAAATGAAAAAAGCAGTGTCGTACGGAAAATTTGTGTCAATTGTTCTTAAAGCACTGGCGTGATAAGTGACCAGTTAACACGATTTGTATTATAATAGGAAGGACCGAATTATGATAGGTAAAAACAAGACTAGCCCTGATACTGCGTTTTGTGCGGGTAGTGGTGGATTCTATCTGGTATTATAACTTTAAATGAAGGGATCTATTATATTAATATAGTTCAGTCGGGACAATATCTGCGAAAGGTATTATGTTAACCGAAATTGAATGTGTCCATTTAAATTATTTCAGTGACCTATTGAAAAGTGTCACCCTCCTAGGATATCGCCATGTTATAAAGATTTTTAACTAGACTCGACCCTATCGCTTTAGAACTCTCAGGTGAGAAGTTTGGTGTAAGTTCCCTTTCCCCTAGGATTTTTCTTTATTTTTTTCAACAAAAATGTAGCCAAGGCGAATTCATAAAAGTGACCGCATCGGAGAGTGAGAGTTGTGCTGTCTGTCCCTTTTTTGTATGTATACACATGTTTTGCTATGAAACGTTAGACAAGAGGTATTGCTTTTACTTCTCAAAAACAGTTATATCTTCACTGTTTCTCACATAAGAATCAAGGCGCAGAGTTGTCTTAATAAACTTAAAAAAGATAACAGAAGCCTTGTTAAAATATTTAAACAAATCTCATTGAATTATGTCTTTTTTAAGTTAAGATATGTTCCCTAAATATCTGTGCCAATATGGAAAATAAGCTTATGTCGATCTACTTTTTTAAAAATCGTCAAACATAGTTTAAAAAAAACAGCTTAATAGTCCTTACTCTTCAAGCTATATATTAAGTGTTCTCAGTTAGTTTGTTTTTTTATTATTTGATCTGTTTCTTTCTCTTCGCTCGTTTGAATGCATGTTTATTGAACATACATTTTGTTTGTAACTATTTACTCAGTGCACTGTAGTACTCATTGCATTGCATTGTAGTATTTGTAAAGCAATAACAAATACCACCAGAACTTTCAAGTCTAAATTCTTGTTATCAACTCTAATTTTCTTCAACACCCTAAAATCAGTCTAAACTTTATTTTCAATTAAATTGAAATAATTCATTCATTAAAATATTTACATTTTCAAGCATTTCAAATTCACCTTAGGAATGGATACACGGCAAACTCTGTTTATGCAACATTTTTCTTTGGTTTTTTGGGTGTAGTAAGTACAAGTACAACTACTACAACTAATACGGCCTGGGATTTAAAATTTAATTTATGTCTATATCTATTAGTTGGTATGTTGGACTGTTGTTTTGTCTGTCTGTTGGCCCAATCTGTTTTATTTTTCTAGTTTAGATAAAAAAAATTGAGGCAAAAGAAACAAATAACTAAAAAAAAAATCTGACTGTCTGCATAGTTTTTGGTCGATGGCGTCGTCTATCAACTGCATACGAAAAGTTTAAGTTTTGCACTTAATTTAAAATTGTTGCATGTTGCCAAGTATTTAATCATGTTTTTTTTCTCTCGCTCTTTGTGTCTTGTTCTCCCTCTTTTTTTTGGTTTCTGGTAAATAAATAAAACTAAACATTATAGATTTAAAAATATATGTGGAAAAATTTATTAAAATCATATAGAATATAATGAATTATCTGTCTTTTTTAATATCATCGGGAATTATGAGTTTGAAAATTGTGATGCTTTCAGAAAATTACGGTAAAGGTTATTGGAAATAGATGCAAGAGACATAAAAAGTTCTTGAACTTGCTGTTCTTATAAATACAGCATAAAACACGCTCTGATATTCCTTACTCTTTTCATCATTTCAACATACATATGATAATTGTGAATTACTTCCAAAGTTATCTTAATAATTCGATGCAGCTAGATCGCAAAAAGAAATAAAAGCCTTAATATCTTATTATCTATTGTTGCTACACATTATACACATAAAAACACTATCCAATTTCTCAGATCTAATAATGCCACATCTTAAATTTCTTGATTCTTTCACATAAGTTTCAGTTAAGTGATATACTTTGGTAGCTTAATATATTCTAAAACTAATTTTTTGAAAATATTCAGTTTTCATCAAAATTCTCAGATCTATTTTGCATTTTATTTTGGTCTAATTATTCTATAAAAAGGTGTCTTTAAATAATTTTGGAACTTTACAATTCAAAATATGGCATTGCTCTCGCAATCCTCCAATAAATCTTTAATTATAAAGTAAGAAAATTTTGCAAGAAAACTTTTGCCAAAGAGATTTATTTTTACATGGTATTCATGTAGGGTTGCCAGATACCAAAAGTCAAATAACTGGAGAATAGAAAAATTCACCTGGATTTTGAAAAAATAACTGGAGAAATTGAAAAAGCACTTAACTATAAGAAGAAGAAAAATTTTACTTCAGATTATATTTTGCAATAAAAAAATTTTTTAAAAGCAAGGAAACGTAACATTTAAAATTAAGTCTTATATCATATTACAAAATTATAATCAGGGCGAATTCGAGCCAATTTGTTTTGGTTTCATAATATTTTATTTATAAAAAGTTGACATTTCGAGACGTAAACATCTGCTGTTTCTTTGATTTTGTTTTGTTGTGTTAGTATTGCTGCCACCGTTTATATAAATTTAACTTGGTATATATTAAATTAAATAAAAAAAAGTACATGGGCCATGTTATACCGTGTTCAGATATACCTTTTTTATTGAGTCAATATTCGGTTTATTGACATAATTATCTTTCTGTGCATATATACACAATTAAGCTAACTTAATTTATATTACTACTATGTACATACAACATTCAACGTAAACAAAAATGTACATGTGTAAGCAAAATGTAAACAAGTTTTGACATCTTTAAGGAATAAACATCTGGGGCCTAATTCTGGCAGTCGTGATCGTGTACTTTCTTGATTCGAAATCAATTTTATTTATAGTTCTTTTAGTCGATACTGAACGAATCCAAATTTTTTTTCAGTATTGTGAAACTCAAATTTATGCTTTACAACACTGAAAAAATAATTCCGATTCGTTCAGTATTGACTGAAATAATTAGATATTAAATTGCCTTCGAATCGAGAAAGTACTCGATCACGACTGCCAGAATCAGGCCCATGGTTTTTGCGAAGACCTAATGGATGGGCATTTGTTTTGTTGTAATTTCAGTTGCCAAATGTCAAAACCCTGTTTAGTAAGTTGTGTTATGCTCAATAAACACACTTGTGACAGGGTCGCATTTTAATTTTACTCAATATTTATAACAATTTCGTATTAATTGAGCGATAACTAAATTGCAATTTTATATGAATAATTGAGCTCAATAATGTCATTTATTGCATAAAACACTATTAAGGTGCATATCTGAACACGGTATTATGGATTGAGTGAAATTGAAATCAGTGGATATTTCCAGTTAAATTTTTGTTTAAATTACCGTCGTTTTTTATTTTAAGATAAGTTCTAATGAAGATAAGCTGTACTCATAGTATGAAGTATATCGTTAGCTAAAATGCAAAAAGGCTTAACTAACAAAAAATGTAAAGTGGAGATTTTGATTGATTATTATGAATGCCATTTAACTACATGTCGTGACAAAATTTTACACTTCTGCGATCAAAAATGACGCTTTGATTAACGTTTTGTTAGTTACGCCTTTTTGCATTTTAGCTAACGATATAAGACAAAATTTTATATATATATTTTTTGTATTGTTTTTTGAAGAATACTCTAAGCACTACTTACAATTCTACTGAAAGAACCAATGAATTTTACATGGGATGTCCCAAAATAAGCGCATTCAAAAGTAAATTGTGAAAATGTTGAGCAACATCTATTATTTCATACGAAAAAATTGACATGTTTTGACATTAAAATAAAAAATTAAATAAAATAGAAAGTAATTTTCCAAACACATTGTTGTGAAAACAACATTGAAAAATTGAATCAACAAATAATTTTAACAGCTTGTGTTGCGGCACAAGAATTAGTAAAAATTAAAACTGCCGCAGAATAACTTCTGGATGACACTCGTTCCTCAACAAGTCCATACCTTAGAGAAAGAGACGAAAAAGGGAGAGTTTTAACTTATTTTATATCTATTAACTTATATACAGCTGTCAAAATTCCGTATGAAATAAAGATCATTTGCTTTATTTCACAGTTGAAAAAAAATGTTGCCAGAAACATTATGTTACTTTTTCACAAATTGAACAGAGTACAATTCTATCAACATTTTTTCGTAGATATTCAGTACAAGATTTTTTCATATGCGTTTTGACAACATTTCACGTGAAATTTGGAGCAGAGTACCAGGCCTAAGTCATTATTTTTTTTTACCTACATACATCCAGAAAAAAGTAGTTATATAAGTTTTTAAAGGTGTAGTTATGGAAGAAAGCTACTACATAATGAGTTAAAGAAGCTATTTGTTTTGAAAAAGTAAGCGAAGTTTTTACTGGGCTATTAATTTAGTTGTAAGCAAAAATATTTGAAAAATTTTACAATTTTCATCAAAATTTAGTCCTATTAAAATTGTAGCCTTTATTCGGTCATATGAATGGATTCTTGTGAATAAAGATTACCAGAAACACCTTCAGTCCTTGCACAACAAGTATTGCTTATTGGCATGATTAACAAACGAGATCAATTTATATAAGTTTTGAACGTTATTTTTATCGCATTTTTGAAAAACTGGACCTCTCTCTCTATCTCATTAATTGGAATGCCTGTCGGCAAATTAGAAATTTTTTCTTTACAATTTTATCTTAGTATATGTTTTGTTCTAAACAATAATAAATATAATTAATAAATAAAAGTAATTTTTCAAAATTCAATAAAGTTTTTTAACTGGACAAATAGCATTTTAGCTGCAACCTGGACAACACCCAAAAAAACTGGACAATCCAGGACATTCCAGGCCGTCTGGCAGCCCTATATTCATGTCATGTGTGAAAAATCATCGATTCGTATATAGTAATTTTATTGCCAACGCACAGTGGGTTGAAACATAGGCAGTGTTGCCAATAAAGAATTCGGAAATTACACATTTGAAGAAAAATTACACATAAATCGCAATAGTATTTTTGATAACATGAATTCAACATTCAAAACCTTATTGATAATCCATATTTGCAATTAAATGGTTAGGTTTACAAAAAAGCAAAGCTTACCAATTGCTGCAGTAAGAAAGAGCTGGATGAACATCAGAGAACGGCTTTGTGTGTTTGCAAAAAATTCGGATTTTATGAACACTATAAAATACGCTCTTTTGCTTTCATACAATCAAACTTGCTGAGTCATACACATTCGCTGCTGGTATTAAATCATTTAAATAATCCACAGCATGTTTTGCGGTCTACACATGGACATATGATATTAGTCTGGGTTCACACTATGAAAGTCTTTTTGCAGTACTTTGTGTTTATTGTTGAGAGGGAAAGAGAACATGTTATGGAAATTGAAAAAAGTCAGGGTTTAAAAAGCAAATTTAAGTGTGATGGACACTGAAAGAAATAACCAAAACTTAATGTTCTAAAAGCAAATCTTGTCTGTCAAAAATTTATGAAAAGTAGAACATAAATTAAAATTACACACAGATTATACATGGAACTAATTACACACAATATGTGTAATAACACATGGATTGGCAGCACTGAACATAGGTAACCTTAGTTATAATTCAGGGAAAGCCATTATTATTAATATTTTTGTTATAACTATATTTTCCTGGGTATATCTTTTAAATTTCATGTTATATATTTTACATGAACTGTATTTTAAACAAAAAATTAACCCCTTTGGATGCCCCGCTTTAAGTGTTTTTGTACAGTACCTCTCCATTTGTTGCCCGATCATAACCAACAGAACATTATTTAGCGTTCGGCTCACACACCCAGGAACTCTATCTATTTTTTTAGTGTTTGTGTAGACAAACACAACCCTCAATACCGTTTGTAACTATTTTCAGGAAAGAGACGAACATTATATATTGTTCTGTTCTTCGTTAAAAAACATAACAATTGTATTGATACTGTAGGCAAACACTATGTTTTAATGTTCTGTAATGTTTTTTTTTACATTAATAAAGAAATCAACAAACAAACAAATTTAGCAACGACCGCAGCACGAACAGCTTATGTGTATATGTTTTCTTTGTTTAAAATTATTTTGTTGGCTTTTTGGTTTTTTTTCGTATGTGTATTTTGTTTTTGTAAAAAATTTTTGGTTTTTTTTTTACCAGGCAAAAAGGCGCTAAGCACAACAGAAACGAATGAACATTAATAAGCTGAACTGAACACAATAAAGTTTGTGGTTTTTTTAAAAAAACCGAACGGAATAAAATGCTCTTATCTTTTTGTTGCGTTGGATAAGAACAGTATTATTTTTGTATTCGAAAGATGACACAGGGAAACGTTATTTTTTTAATGATTTACTTTACAAACACTATTAGCGTTTGTGTTTTCCACAAATCTACCGAACCGAACACTAAGGAGCGATATTTAGTTTTTCTTTTCGAACACATATCGTTATTCTTCTGGCTTATCTATTGCTTAATTTTTTCCCTGGGTGTCTTTTTGGACCGACATAAAATTCTAGGCGCCATTTATGTATCCTCAGATCCTTTCCAGCTAATCTCCAGTTTTTTTCAAGTGGCAAGACACCCCTTCTAAAACTCTATATGTCCAGCTTTTAATATACTTTTATCGCACGCCTCAAAATAGGACCCTTTTTTCACATATATGTTACATTTAACCAGGTCAAACCCAAAAAAAATAAAAAAATTTACACCAGTAATGTCTTTTACTGAAAGGTAGGTCAATGAAGTTTCTAGAGCTGCAAATTTTTTTCTTTGCCACGATCCAAAATATAGCAATTTTTTTATAATCCGTTTTCGGCATATCCTTTTAGCAACTGGAGTTCTTTCACAAATTATATGAAATAAAAAAAGCAGTAAATCCCAAAAGAAAAAAAAATTCCTAAAATTTTAGGAACTCATGTACAGTATTGGACAAAACCTAAGCACTCCCTCAGTACATTTTTTTTAAATGCTAATTTTTTTAACCCTAGAGTACTAACCATATTTTACATACGTTGTAACTAATGATCGTCGATTCGACGATGTATTTTTTAACTGCCTGTAACTTTGGCTTAAAACCAAATATACTTTTTCAATTAATGCTTTTGATCATTGGGGCACCCTATAAATCCATATAAAAAAAAAATTATTTAATTTATATTCCTATAGATAAAAGAAATATTTAATTTTTGTACTAATTCATTTTATGTTGAACATATTTTATGGACCAAACAAAAGGACCTAAAAAATATTGTGAAGAAAGCTAAAAACTAAAAAAGAGGCAAAACTTAAAAAAGACATTTTTAGCTTTAAAAAAATAAAATTTTTTTTTTTTTTAAATAACACTTTGAGCAAGAGCCACAAAGCTCAACTTTGTGTTCTCCGCATATGGGTTTTTCGCATATATCACATTTTTATTTTGACATTCGGCATTTTTTCGTATAGGCATGAGTTACACATACTTCATTTGTGTTTTTTTTTTGTATTTTCTCCTTAGCTGGTCATTGTTGCCACTATTGTTTGGAGTAACAACATTTGCATATTTGCTCTTAAAACTGAAAAATAAAAGTCACGTCAATACTAACCATCGACGATTCGACGAGTACAAGACCAATAATAGCAATGTTCTAGCAACGCGGTTTAAAAAACGCAATTACACACAGCAAAAGTAAATCATCTACTAACAGCATACAAAATTTTAGATTGTTAGGCACACCCATTTAAAAGTAAATGAATTGAAAGGGTGCGATGCTCGTCGAAACGTCGATCATTAGTACTCTAGGGTTAAGAAAACAAAGTTATTAAATTTTTTTTTTATTTTTTTTTTATTTATTTATATCTTAATTATTAAAAAAAACAAACTTAAGGAATTCAGAATTTAATAAAAAAAAGTTAAAACTCAAAAAACATTTTAAGTCGAAATTTTTTTTTAACCTTAAATTGGAGGTGCTTTAGTTTAGTCCGCTTATATTTTCGACTTAAAATGTTTTTTGAGCTTTAACTTTTTTTTATTAAACTCTGAATTCCTTAAGTTTGTGTTTTTTAATAATTAAGATATAAATTAATAAAAAAAATAAAAAAAAAAATTTAATAACTTTGTTTTCTTAAAAAAATTAGCATTTAAAAAAAATGTACTGAGGGGGTGCTTAGGTTTTGTCCGATACTGTATATATCAAAAAAAAAAAAACGAAATATCTTAATTTTGGATTTTAACCACGGCACGCATAACTGCCAATAAATGAAGTTACTTTAAGCAGTAATTTAAGCAGTAAGTGACGAAGAATTTTATTTACTTTCCTCAATACCAAATTTCACGGTGAAGAATAATGTTCAACTTTTAAATCCTCACTTTTAGCCAATTTAACCCTCTGCGCGACGTTGACAAAACCATAACAATTTTTAATAAACCAATTTATATAAAAATATCCTATAACAACTACTTAATAACAACTTAATTCAGAATATGAACTTCGTTTCCCCTTATCATTTACCATTTTCAGGGTAGCCCCCTCTTTATAGCCTTCACCGAAGGTAAAAGGGTTTATATAAGTTTTTCATTCTGTTTTTAATTTCCACAATATTGATCTTAGACAATATAAAGTACATAAATTCTGGGTCCTTATAAGGAACAAGGTTGATTATACGATGTCCGTCTGTCAGTATGTCCCTTGAAATGGGTTTTCCGAGCACTCCAAATACTCTAGGGACCAGGTGAATATGTTTTTATGTTAAATATAATCCGGAATTGTTTGCTATTGAAATTCAGGCAGATAAGTCCATAAATGGCTAAAATATTAGCAAAAAACTATGACTGCCTCTAAGTTTTTTTTATAACAACCCATGTTGTTGTTGTTTTTTATCACATCACAAAAGAAACAAGTAATCTTGTATAAGTCTGTTTTTAAATTTTTTTATACTTTTTTGGGGTTTAACAATCACAAATACATAAAAAAACAGTAGACCGTACCTCAAAACAAAAGTTTCCCCGTACAACCTCTAATATAAAGTATTTTTGCAAGGTGGTTTAAAAAAATTTTTGTTTTTTTTTTACGAAGGTAGCCCCTGTAGCGCCTAGGATGCCCCTAGAGGGGTCAAATGTATGACCAACCCCATTTTATTCATCCTCATCATTCGTTTCCAACATACCTACCCGCTATTTCTATTACTTAAGGGGTCTCCCATACAAAATGTTCAATACAGTCTAAAAATATATTGAAGAAGCTGCCAAGGAGTCGCCCCTAGGGGAATAAAATGTATGACCGACCCCAATTAGTTTCTTGTCCCTAAAATTTTCTTAAAACATACTTGTTCCCTATCTCCACCCCTTTAGGGGTGGAGATAGGATGCCCCTAGATGGGTCAAATGTATGACCAACCCCACTTTATTTCTCATTCTCATCTGTTTCTAACAAACTTACCTGCTCTCGCCCTTTCGTAAGGGGGCTCCAATACAAAACTTTCAATACAGGCTAGAAATATTTTTAAGAAAATGTCCCATAACTGCTTAGGAGTCGCCCCTTGAGGGATAAAATGTATGACCGACCTCAATTAGTTTCCTGTCCTTAACATTTTATCAAAACATACTTGCCCTTTATCTCTACCCCTTAGGGGGCTCCCATACAAATATGGCGTTTTATAAAATTCTTAAGTTCATTACAGATTTTAATCATTTATGGTAAAATGATTTAATCACAGACTGCCCACTGTTCTGCAGGAATTATAAAAATACTTCCTTAGCAAAACTATAAGGATTTTTTGCGACCATTACTTGTTTAAACAAATAGAATCTGGGGATTTAGTTCTCATGGTGAGTAACATTTATTAAAGGGTGTTTTTTTTAGAATGTTTTGGCATCACTGCTTTATTTGAGCACCCATTTAACAGCTGATAGTTGCTTTTTGTTTAGTTTGCTTTGAAATTTCATTATGAATCGACTTACACCGTAGCAACGCGTGCAAATTGTTGAAATTTTTAATCAAAATAATTCGACGAATGGGAGAAGCATAAATTCATATTGATTTTTAATTTCCATTCAAAATTTTTAATTTCGATTAAGCTCATTTCTGGTAGAATAAGTACGTAAATAAGAAGAATTGTCGCATTTGGAGTGATGAGAATCACTAGCTTTTGTCGAAACATGATTACATCCACAAAAAATTACTGTTTGGTGCGCTTTATGGGCTGGCGGAGTCAATGGTCAACATGTCTTCAAAAACGATGATGGTCAGAATGCGAAAAGTTGTTGAAAATTGGTCTTCTAGATTGCGCCTTCTATGCGCCAGCCGTGGCGGCGACATGGCAGAAATCATATTTAAACATTAATTTCATAAAATTTCCTTTCCAATAAAGCCCGTCAACTTGTGTCACTCTGTAGAAAAAAACATTCTTTATATAAATTTTCATATTATCTTGCACTTTAATTTTCTGACATTAGGGTGGTACATTAGGATGGTAGAAACAGAAATCTGGTGGATAAATACTAGAACGAAATACCTCTCAATGGCCTCTTAGGACAAAACATTTGTCTTCTCGAGACAAAAAACATTGATATATCATACTTTTAGATCGGGCTGTAAACGCCTAAGATATAACGAAAAATGCGACCCCTACCTTGCAAAAATAGTATATATTAGAGGGTGTACGGCGCACCTTTTTTTCCTTTTAAGGTGGTACGCCCTTATGTACAGCTTGTTTTTCTGTATATATGAAGTACGGAAAGAGCAAAAAATTTCCAAATTACATACAAGCTTCTTGGTTACCAATACACAACAGCCGACAATGTGTGGGTGGTATTGGTGAAGTAGGCGTGTCTCAAAATAAATTTGTTTATATCTAAAGAACGATATCTTTTTGTTCCTATTTCATCATTGTGAAGGGTATACATATATACTGTTTTTTTAAATTTATTTTAAAAAATTTCATAATTTTTAAATAGTAACGCAATGCTCGGACTTAATCACAAATCACAGCCTTTCACTGCAATTAACTTTGAAAAACTAAGGCAAATAGTTAAACTTTATTTCAATCAGTTAATAAAACAAAATAATATCGGTGACCAAAACATTGACATTATGAATTTACAATCTCGAGGGATGCTATAAATGCAAAAAATGAACTATGGGAAAATTTTAATAATAAAATACATATGTCCTTACACCCATATAATATTAATTCACAGCCATAAAATTATAGAAAATGGATCAA
Organism: Pollenia griseotomentosa; assembly: GCA_963931875.1. NCBI lineage: Eukaryota > Metazoa > Arthropoda > Insecta > Diptera > Polleniidae > Pollenia > Pollenia griseotomentosa. The sequence continues at coordinate 125,969,818 of OZ007562.1, read as the reverse complement.
AATAGTGCGGGAGAGGGGTGGCTCCCCAGAAGGCAAACGGGGAAAGCTCATTTGACATAAGGATCAGTTGAAACGGTCGCAGGGCCGATTTTCATGCCGGCCAATGTAATCCAAGGAACAATTCTTGAGGCTTCCATTTCCTGTATTTGTAAAAAATTTGAAAACAAAGGAAGACATATTATGTATTCTTTTAAATTCTGAAAATATCCGAGCAAAGGTACTTATTGTACAGATATTAAAAAAATATACTTGTCTTGACAATACAAGTTTTTTTTTATATAAATTATTGTTGTTTTTTATTTTGTTAAACAAATAAATGAAAAAAACACATTCTTTTGTGTCGGTCAATAGTCGTTGTATACATACATACATATGTATGTATATAAAATGTTTAAAGGTTTTTTTGTATTTTTCTGTGTTCTAGTTTCTATTTGTTCAAATTTAATTCAACATTTTTTTATATTTTTTTTAACATTTTCATTCATTTACACTCTAACGAAGTATTCACGAAATTTGTCGTCTTTTTGCATCCGTTAGTTAAAATTTGTTGTTGCTATTGCACTTGGCTAGAGCTATAAACTCTGAATTATACCTCTCAAAATTTAAAACAAAATGCTGCTATCTCTTTTTAACTTTCAACTGAAATGGCAAACAAACCTGCAGTTCATTCATACAATAACTCACATTTATAATCAAAGGAAGCAGTTGGGCAGGCAAGCAGCAAGCAGCAGCAGGAAGAGTAGCAACAACAACAGCAGCAGCAATATCAATAACTACAATAGCTAAAAGCAATTGAGAACAATTTTTAAAAGATTACATTGCTCGTCCGCCCTTAGTATTTGCAGTGGGCCAAAAGAGTAGACAACTTGCATACACACACACATTCAGCTCAGATACTCTCCAACACTTATGCATGTATATGTTTTTATACCACCACCAGATACTCACTACTAACTCACATACTTGTTGCACCTCATCTCATCACCGATACTGGTAACGATTTGTATGTGAATGTAGTGGTGGCGCCACTACTGTTATGTGTCGGCATCAATCAAGCTTGGTCTTACACCGCTAACACCTCCATAGAAACCGTAAAGCTCCATTATCATCATAAATTTTTTCATCGTCATCATCATCGTTGTCGTTATTTTCGTATACGTCTTCGTCGTCATTATCATTATTATCTTCATTATTGTATGAAAGAATAAAATAAAGCAAATGAAATAAATTGTTTGATGGTTGGTCGTTGCTTTTTTTTTTTTTTTTTTTTTTTTTTGAGAGCTTTGTTCGTTAGAACTTGTCCCAAAAAGTTTAAAAAAATCGGGCATAGTAACTCTGATCCAAGGCGAATTCATACAAGGTGGTCTTATCTTGTTAACGTTTTACAACACTGTAAAATATTTTAACGTTGTGTCAAAAATTCAAGCAAATATTTTTTTTAATTTTAAATTGTGTGTTTTGAAATGTAATAACTTAAAAAAGTTTTAAATTTCCTAATTTTAAGCGAAAATTACAGAATTTAGTAAAGATTCCCAAGAACCACTAGAACGGTATACTTTTTTGGCTCAAGGTTAGTAATCAGCTGTTGCTTACGTATAAAGATAAGTTGTAAATTCTCCTTGCTCTGATCTAATTCTTGTTTCTTTTTTTTTAAATCAATCAAAAAACTTTGGCTAACATAGTGTAAGTTTTCCCCATGTGATTAAATCGGAATTCAAATGTGACTTTAGAAGACTTGGATGATTAAGGAAAAAGGTGGATCTTAATAAAAATATAAACATTTCATTTCTGTATGACGTGCTAAATTCCCAATTTTTCATATTTAAAATTATTCTTCGCTTCAGGGTTTTATTCGTATAATATTTTTAGCTTTTCTAAAATCTTAGGAAAAGGTTTCCTGATGAGCTGGCCTAAGCAACCAGTGAAATGCGCATAGAAGCTAGCTTTCCCTCAACAATTAATTTCAGTGTATTTATCAAATAAAAAAAATTGGGAATTTAGCACGTCATACGAAATCTTATTAATAGTAAATTTTGTATTCCCAATAAATAACTTTGATTTTAAACATTTCGATTAAAAGCTTCATGGAAGGAAAGTATTGAGTGCCTCTGTTCTTATTAACTTTTCCCTTAATATAAAAAAGATGAAACAGCCTTAAAACCCTCTTTAATTTAAAGATATTTATGTTTCTCTTCCTTGATTAGGAATTGCGACTTAAGCTCGATTCACCCATGAGTTCCGAACAATATTTTTGTCTGGACAAATGTTTTTTTATATTGAGTTTGACGTCTTAATTCTGAGAGAGAAATTATTTTGTTCGGCAAGTTTTTTTTTGAATTGGTTTAATTTTAGTTTTTGCTTAGAACAAAATGAACTGAGTTGCCACTTTTTTCAATTTGTACATAAAAGTTTAAATTATTGTTTTTTTTTTTGCTGAATAATAAAAAAAAAATAATAATTAAAAATAATAAAATCATTATCCTTTTTCCGTACATTTTATTTAACACTCTTTTAGAAAACAATTCAAACTAAGTGGTTTGCTAGTTGTGCTGCCATTTTGTTTAATTGTTTACATCTGTAACCTATATGCTAGCTTTGTTTTTCTGGACAAATTTGCTGAAATGGGTGAATCATTCTGCAGAACATTCTCAGTAAAAAAAAATATTCTCCGGACATAAATATTGTTCGGAACAGATTGATTAATCCACCTTTAAATACTTTCTAAGCTTAGATAATGGAAGTTCTTAAGTAGTATTAATGATTAGCTTTTTATTTTTGAAAAGCATTTAGATTAAACTTTCTTTACTAAAGTTGGCAATACATATAAAGCAAAGCTATTTTTCGCTTTGATTCGAAATAGATTAAAAAAGGAAGTGCCGGTTTACACACGTCAAGTTTAACTCGTCAAGTCTTGAGTTTTTAGGAGAGAAGGGAAAAGAGGATGCCATTTTTTCCCTGCACTAATTAGTGTTTAAAAAAAAACTTTGTGATATTTTGAATAAGTATTTACTATAATTTGGTCTAAATTTTGTTCTAGAAAATCATCTTGAAAAGCTTTATACCGAAGCTTTTTATCATGGTTCTAGCAAAATATTGTAAAACCAAAACAAATCTGTTCGAAGCTTTAAGCAGTAACAGTAACAATAGAAAATCTTTTCATATTATAAAAGAAAATTTTTTCATATTATAAAAGATTGTTGAGTTTAAAATATCCAGAAGCTACCTTATTTAAGCAGGGCTTTAAAAACACTTGGTCTCAGTAAGTTTTCGTAAACTTAGACAATTTATCGAATTAAAACTTTCGCTGTCCTATGTTTTTTAATGTGGCTCAAGGTTTCTACAAGATCTACGAAAGTTCTCGAGCCAAAGCTTTTACCCGATTTGTTTTAGAGAAAAATCCTTTGAACTATTAAAAATCTTAAAGCTTTTGATAGAAAATATCTCTCTTGAAAATGTGCTTCAGACAAATTTTTCTCAATAATAACCTATGAAAAATGGTACTTTGCAATTACTGTCATTTGTTGTTCTTGTCATTTTAAATGTGGATTTTACTTCCTGGAATCAAGAGTATAACTTTTCTCATGGTACACATTTATCCCAAACGGCAGACACATCATAGTTTTACAAACTCCAACGCCCACACAAATGGCAAACAATTTACATTATTTGTACTTCTCAATTTATGTCTTCAACATAATTTTTTTATATGCTTTTTTTTTTTTGCTGCGTCTTGTTGCAATGTCTGCGCTGTGCCACCCAATATCAACATCATCTTTGTTGAAGCAATATTTTTATGAGACCTTATTAAATAAATGTTGTAATATAAGACATTGTTTGTTTATTTCAATTTATCAGCATTTTTTCGTTTTCTTTTTTTTCGGTGCGGACTTGTGTACTGTTACAATCTTGGAGAGGAGAGAGAAGGCTAAGTAAGATCTAAATAGAGAAAATACTTTTAAATGAATTGGAGGTTATACAGTGAGACCTTCGTTTCACAGTTTTTAAAGTTCTTTAAGAAATTTTTGAAAATACTTCTCTGGAATTGATTTTGAACACAATTAGTATACTTTTGCTTTAATCGATACATTAATGACTGTAAAAGTTATAAAATACATAATAGCTCCGATGTCGTTTTAGAAGTTTACATTTCGTTTAGAAAGAAATTGGAGTGTTCTTGGTCTAGGACCGAGTACTTTTCGGCTTGAGATACTAAGATTTGATTGAGTTAAATATTTATTTATGTAGAAGGAAAAGGAAGCAAAAGTGTTTCTTGTTAGATTCCACAGAATATCCGTGTAGGTCTTTACACTTCTAAAATAACCATTTCCAAATTTTTTTGATTTAAAAAGTGTCATAGGTCGGAAACATTTTTTCCAATTTTAAGCTTAAATCTAACTCTTTTCGGTTTAGGTTTAAGCCATATCCTGAAAAGAAAAATTAATACATCCACACATAATGCTTTATTCAAGTACGAATTATTCAAGTGACCCGTACTTAAAATAGTCCGAAAACGGGATTGACTTAAGTAGAAGTGAGATAAAAGATAATCTCCAACTGTGCTTGAAATAAAAATTAAATGTTTTAATACCGAAATCGTTCTTGAAATAATCTAAAACTGAGATTGATTCTAACCTAAACTGTTACCCTAGAGAACCAGAGAGGGTGAGATAATCACCCCTATCGCAAACAACTACTCCCATTAAAATATTCCCATATTTTTTTATTTCGTATTGTGAATGATTCCCATAACAAATTTTTTGGGAATGAGTTCCCAAACTTAAAAAATTTTACATCGCCAATGTTTACTCCCGCGAGTATTTTTACTAAATAAATTCCCAACAAGTCTTAATGTGAACGAGAAGGGAACATGTAAATTTTAATTTATATTTTAAGGTTTGACTAAATTAAATTGTTTTTTCGTTTTATTGAAGGAGTGTTAATAAAGAAAATGAAAATAAAAACTATTCATTATTTATTTTATTATATTTTCATTAGTATTTTATTTTGTATATTATTCTTTCTCAATGCAAGCACTGACAAGTTATTCACAACAGAGACTTTTGTTTATGAATCACAGACAAATAATTCACAATAGATTTTGTACTCCCAAAATATTTGCGATACCGATTTGTTGGGGATGGGAATATAAGTGTGCTCCCATATATCATATTCCCATAACATTCGCGATAGGGGTGAATATTTTTATTTCCTTTTACCCGTTCCACATGTTTTTTCACTTTGGTTATATTCCGCCCTTTGTTTAACAGAAGAGCCCTCAACTTTAAGACACCAACAGCATGCCCGTTACGGTTTTCGTAATCTTTCTACTTTGAAAATTTGATATATTTAAGCGAATAGAAATTTAGAATTTTTTTCCTATTTTACTTTTTAAACATGCTAATAATGTATGTTTTTTTTTTTTTTTGCTACTTTTACAAAGCAAGCAAATCGTTTTTTTACCTTCTTTTGTAGTGTTGTTGTTTCTTTTACAACAAATTTTTATAAACATGTGCGTCTGCACGCACATTGGCTTTCGAAAGTAATCCCACTTTGGATTATTTTATATTAAGTACTTTTTAGTGTTTTCGTACATAAATTTTTAACTACAATTCTCTAGTATGACTTGACTTGACTTGACAAAACTGAAATTCAGTAAGAGTTTTTTCTTTCTGTGTAGGCGTCACGTTATCCCCAAAAAGGCCCGAAAAATCTTCAAAAATCAAAGGAATACTGCATAGTCGTCAGCCACGATCTTTTAAAGATCTGGCAACTTTAAGATCCAGATAAACTATTTTTGTACGACACACGACTGGTACTCTTGAACCAAAGCTATTGCTTAAGTTCAGCAGGATCTTCTCGGCAGAACCATTGATAACTGGACACGTCTGATCAGCTTAACTGGTTTCTTAAAGAAAAGTTTTGTTTTTAGAAAAATTTAAATATAAATAATAAAGACAAATTAAAGAAATAAAAGTCGAATCAAAATTGCCCGGAGTAGTCATCGCACTTTACCCTGCAGCCACACGTTTAATAAATCACTATCCAGTTGGACACACAAACTGCTTGTCAAAAATCGTTTGAATTGACCGCCGTGGCACAGACTGCATGCAAATTGATGGTCAATTTCATTTTAAAAATGCCCCCGCCGTAAAACAACTCAAAATGGTAGCTTTTATCAAGTTATTTTGTAAAAAACCACAAGAATTATCAAAAGTAATTTTTGGGAATACAACATTTTAATTTAAAATATTTTGTTATTCGTGCTTAATTCCCAGTTTTTATTCTTGATAAAAACCCTTGAAATTTATTGTTGATGGGATTAGGCTTAGGCCAGATCATCAGGAAACTTCATCCATAAAAGAATTTTTAAAAAAACACAATTTTTTTAGGTTAAGCGCATTTATTTTTTAAGATGTTCATATATTTGTGAAGGGAAAAACTAAAATTGATTTGTGATCAGCTGTTAAATTGAATTGAAAATTGCCAAACAAATGGAAAGGTAAAATTGAAAGAAATCTCGTGATCAATTTTTAAAAGTGTTAGGCCCGTTTTCACAACTTACCGATAGCTAAAGGTAAAAAAAGTAATCCATAATTCAATTTTACTTTAACCTACCAGTACTCATGTTATGTTACTTCAGTGAGAACTTCTCGCATCGAAAAGTTGTGAAACAAAATATTTCAACGTTTCTCGAAAAGTGAAATAAAAACTGTGTCTGTAACTCATGTCGGAAACTATCAAAAGAGATTACGTCGTTATGTTATAAATGTAATAACATTGCACTCGTAGCCGATGTGACACTGCAGACGCCGAGAATGCCAGTAACACGTATCGTTGACGGCGACTAAAATTTAAAACTTTTTAATGACGGCGGCGAAAATACAACCGTCGGCTATACCAAATAATGTAAAGCGCGACTTAAATGTTTGTTGTTTGCCAACGAGCTTTGAAAACATTCATATATTTTATAAAAATGTTAAAAGCAAAATAATGAAACATTGAAAAAATGTGCAAAGAACAAAATTTAATTATTATTATAATATGCATTTTTAATTGTTTTTAGTGTTAAAATTTGTTCTCGCCCCATTTTTATTCGTGAGTTTATTTGACAGTTCAAAGCGGGAACTTTTCTCATGAAAATGTTACAGACACACTTTTTCTCTAAATTGGCGAGTAATATCGTTACGTGACAGCTAGTTCTCGCCAAAAAAAGTTACAGACACTGTTTAAGCCTGGTACTCTGTTCAACATTTCACGTGAAATGCTGTCAAAATGCATATGAAAAAAACTTGTGCGGAATATCTACGAAATAATGTTGATGGAGTTGTACTCTGTTTATTTTGTGAAAAAGTTCCGAAATGTTTCTGGCAACATTTTTTTTACAACTGCGAAATAATGTAAGCTGCCTTTATTTCACGTGGAATTTTAAGCAAAAGCAAAAAATATGAACTTAATATTAAGAAAGAAATAAAAAATTAAAATAACATAATCGGTAACAGTTTTTTATCCATATTTACTTTTTTTTATTAAATTTTTTATTAAAAAAAAATAATTTTAGTAAAATACATGTGGGGTTTGTTTACATACACGAAACAATGTAGCATACTTTGAAGGAATAAAAACGTCAAATTGTACAAACTCGCAAGATTGGTAACATTGATAAATGCCAAAATTTTCGTGTGGAATAATCAATGTTGCTCAACATTTTTCACAAATTTGAACAGAGTACTAGGCTTTAGTGAGAAAAACAGCGACGCGAGAGTTACAGAACATGGGCACAGGTAGCATGAACCTTTATTTATTTTATCGCTCACTTTAGGTTAAAGTAAAGTTTTAATAATGGAACAATTTTTATAAGGCCGGTTAAAGTCTGCTTTTAGCTATCGGTAAGTTGTGAAAACGGCCTTAGTGTGTTATTAAAAAAATGAGAGTGTATTGCAAATTGAAAGGCAAAACTTAATCGTGTAGCCCCAAGTTAAGGTTAACACTACCACCTTATTTTAGTTTACAACATGCAGGAATAAAAAATGCCAAATATTTAGCGATCATAGTATCACAAATCGTTGCAAAATTTTACCTTAAGCTTCTTTCTTAGTTTTTTGGAAATTTAAGATTTACTGATGCTTAAAAGTCGGAACAGTTAAAAAGCCAAAACCCTGATGATGGCCCCAATACCTTCACTTGCTTTCGCTACCAACAAAAAAAACTGCCTTTCTAAATGGCAATTTCCTTTTTAGCCCAACTTAGAAATGTCAACTCTAAATAAGAATTGAATAGCATTTTTCACCATTCCCTTTTAGATTCGTTCGTATTACAATGACGGTGAGTATTTTGCTAGTTGTTGGTTTTGTTTATAGTGCGCCTTATCAAACAGTCAAACAAACATTCTCAGCAACAACTCAAATAACAGCAAGTAAGAAAGTAAAGTCTTTCAAGCACGGCCATATGATACCCTACACCACAGTATATGAAACAAATTTGCGAGTAACTATCCTATATGGGACCAATGGACCCGCCAGAACAAAACTATGTTATAAGGTCAGTTTTCATGTTAAAGTTCTTTGGGCCTATTTTGCTTGGCTTTAAGTGATTGTAGGAAGGTCGTTTTAATGGGACCAAGATGGATTTTTGGCCTACAAGCACAACATTCAGGACATTCAGAAGCTATCGTTTAAGCCCTTATGACACTACATTTTTTATTCATTGAATTGATATAGAATTGATAGAAAGAAACAGTAAATGTTAGAAAGAGCAAACCATAGAAAATGTAAAAATTTTTTTTTTTTTTATTATGGTTTTGGTTTAATTTATGAAATGTTGTTAACTTCTTGTTTATGAGAAACATAAAAACAAAACAAACAAAAAGCGGTAAATCGCAGAATTTTCCCATAAACCGCTGATTCAGCAACGCTTTTAATATTTCAAGCTTGTAAGTTGACCAATTTTACATTTTTTTTTTTTTTTTTTGACATAAATGAAGTTTTATCGATAACTTCAGTAAGTTTTTTCACAGTTTGCCATTTATCTTAATACAGCTTAACTCTTTGCACATGGTAAATTTTTCTATTACATTATATTTGTACTGTTCGCCAAAACTTGAACAATGCATTAAAAATGTAGAGTCATAAGGGCTTAAGGTTCTTGTCGGCAATTTTTATGTAAATACCAACATTTATAATGAAGTTATGGCACTAAAGGCTATTTTTGGAAGTAGTATTTGTATAGGACTTCAATAAAATTTGGTAAAATTATTTGGATAGCAAAAAAAATAATGTTGGCCGAATTACTGACATAAAAGATATTTTATGTACACAAAGACTCTATTCCGAATATAAGCTTGTATGGGGGCTATGTGAACTTATGGACCGATTCTCACCGTTTTGTGATAATTAAAACCTACGAATCAAATTTCATTAAATTTTCTCAAAAATTGCGCCTCTACGCACAATGTTTATATAGAAAGCCAGCCAGCCGGCCGGACAGACGGACATCACTAGATCAATTCCAAAAGCGATTCTAAATCGATCGGCATACTAAAAGGTCGAACCAATATTTTAAGGTGTTGCAAACATCTGCACAAGCCCATAATACCCTCTCCACTATTGTGGTGTGGGTATAATAACAACAACATGAGGAGACGTTCGTTCGTTCGTTCTTCATTCATTTGACTGTTGGTTGATGATGGGAAATGGGAAATACTGCCTGCTTAACTGCCAGTGGTAAATATTGTGCTATTTATGGAGTTAAAAATACTCAAATGCTTTGCAATTGGTGTGGGGCTAAAACCTAAAAATATATTTTTTCGTTCTTTTAGTTTTGTTTTTTTTTAATTTTATTTTATTTCCAACAGCGGAAGTAATAAAACCACAAATACGCATATAAACAAATACAAGAAAAAACAGTACAATAAAACAACAAAATCAGAAGAATATAGAATAAAAAATAAGGCAACGACAACAATAATTAACAACTAAGAAAAAATATATCAAACAAAAATATTGTTGATTTTGTCAGAACTTTAAGAAATAAAATCATCTGTGAAGTGTCAACTCAATGGGAATTATTGAGGTTATTAAGTGGAAACCCTTAACCCAGTTATTCAGATTGAATTAACTTGAACTTCTGTCATTATTTATAAATACATCCTGCACAACCTGTTCGCTTGGAAGTTGGATGGAAGAGGGAAAGGTCGCTATAATTTCTAAATAGCTAATCAGGGATTTTATTTCACCACAAAAACGACTCGGGTTATTAACACATTGAGTGCCACGTCATACGTTTCCGCACGACACATAAGTCGTCGTGGGGTGCCACGTCGTACGTTTCCGTACGACAGTGATTTTTTTTTCTTAGTTTATTTAGAGCCTGTCGTTCATTTATAGACGACATTGAGTGAAATTTGTTGTGATTTTTAAATAAAGAACACTTTACTAAAAATTTTTGCAAAAGCATTCATGGGTCTAGGATGATTTTTTGAGGTTTTATAAAGTGAAAAATGTATAAAATGTAAATAACACAAAAACTGCTTGGCCTCCTGGGAAGGTTTTCGTCAAAACCGCTTGGCACTCAATGTGTTAAAGTCTGCATCTGCAGATAGGAAGATCTCAGCTGATTCGGGAAATTTTAGCTTTTTTCAATGGTTTTTTATCATAGCAATGTTTAATTTCTTTGCAATTTTTTGGACAAAGACATCGTTTTTGGGGGAATAAGTATTTTTTAATTACAGTCGGGCCTCGATTATCCGTGAAGGTCGGGACCAGAAGCATTACGGATAATCGATTTTCACGGTTAATCGAATAACAATTTTGATTATACAGTTTTTTTAATATTTGTATTATTTAACAAGTGAACATTGGTGAACATACATTTTTACATTAAACAAATTAATTCAAGAAGTTTATGTACATATTGAAATTAAATAAGTATGTAAAGATTAACTGCCGTATTCATAAAAAATAAAATAAGTTTGAAATGTGTTTTAAGGCAAAATTTTCATATAAATTTTTCTTAAAATATATTTCAAATCCACTTTAATTTTTTATGAATACGGCAGTAAATTTTCTACTGAAAACATTTAGCAAAAAAAGAATACAATTTCTTAAAAAAAAGTCTTGTAATGTTGTTTGTCTAGTATTTTTCAATTGCCATCACGGATAATAGAGATAATCACGGTTAATCGAAGCAAACAATTTGAAAACATTGCAAACAAAACACAATAGACTGATCTTTGGCCATCACGGTTAATCGGGGTTACCGGTTAACCGGATCACGGATAATCGAAGCCCGACTGTAGTTAGTTGTAGAATTTTTTTTTGTCGATTTTTATATCATTTTATTGTTACTAAAGAATGTTAATTTAATATTTTTAATAATTTCGGATATTTTTTGTTGTTAATTTTAAGAATTAAGCCTCATTCACAATGAAAGCTGCAATGAGGGTATATCAACTTTGTTATTCCGTGTAAAGCTTTTTAAATATTCATCAAAGATCTCATAAAGTTGATTTAGCCATGTCCGTCTGTGTGTCTGTCCGTCTATTTAAAACACGCTCGCTTTAAAAAAACTCAACAGAAAAGAACAATTGTGGTGTCTAATTGCTTGTATTTCTCCTAAGCCGTCTTACATTTAAACCCAGCATAATCGGTGCAGAAGAAAAAGAGTTATGAACCCAAATATGAAACAACCTCCCTAAAAAAATGAGTTTGGTGACGAAAAATTATGTGACTAAAAATAAAACTACTAAATTTTGTGGAGATCGGTACACTCTCGGAAAGCACTTTAGTACGCCTCAAACCGTAACGAATTATAATACTGCGAGGTCATATTTTATTAATATTGATTACTAATTTTAACCCAATCCTAAAAAAACTCCCACCCTGAGTGAAGGGTATTTAAAACTAGGCACAGCCCGAATATAGCACTTTTACTTGTTTTTTTTAGTATAAAATTGTTAACAAAGTCTTGTTAACAAAAAGAGCCTACTTCAACTACAGCGTTTGCTAACATTGTGACAGGCCAATAAAATAATGTTGCAGCTATTGTAAATCTGGGGCCTGATTTTTGCAGTCGTGATCGAGTACTTTCTCGATTCGAAAGCAATTTAATATATAATTATTTCAGTCAATACTAAACGAATCAGAAATATTTCTTCAGTGTTGTAAAGCATTAATTTGACTTTCACAATACTAAAAAAATAATATCGATGCATTTAGTATCGACTGAAATAAAATTGCTTTCGAATCGAGAAAGTACTCGATCACGACTACCAGAATTAGGCAACTGGCTTTAGTTTTTTTTTTTTAATTTACCAAATTTTTTTAAACCTTTAAGCGATTTTGAATTAAAATTTGTAATAAGTTAATTTTAGGAGTTGATTTGCTTAACTTTTGATTTATTCTTTTTTATAATTATTTTTGTTTAAGTTTTTTTTTTTTTTAAATTTACGAGTTTTGCTTTTGTTGTTATTTTTTTTCGCTGGGTTATTTTTTTCTAATTTCTTGCAAAACTTAGACTTAGAACTTTTTGTAAAAACGGTTAACTTTTTTCGGATTTTATTTTCTTTATTTTGGCTTTGAAAGTTAACTTTCTAATTTTTTAACTGTTTTTTAATTTTTTGAAAAATGTTCTATTTTTGGCGGTAATATTTTTAACTATTGTAAAATTTATATTGAAGTTATTTTGCAAAAAAATGCGAAATTTTTTTTTTTTCTAGAGAAAAATTAAAGTTTTTCTGATTTTTTTTGGTTCAGCATGCGCTCTGAATCTTGGAGTATATTCAAAGCTACTATATTGATGAAACATATTGATAAACATGCAGCGCCTTTTGAACTCTGATTTTTAAGTTTCTAATTTAAGTGCCATTGATTTTTGGAAATCTTTTAAACCAATTTTTTTTCTTTTTCCTTTACAAGGAAAATTTAAGTTTTGATTCCATGTTTGGAAGTACATATACATATATGTGAAAGTTAATAAAAAACCAGCAATTTTCTACAACTGACATTTGACATAAATTTGGATAATTTTTTGAAAGGATCATGGAAGACTTAAAGGACATTGCGATTGGTAAGTACGGGTTTCAAATAAAATTTACGCGCACTAACCTTTTTTTCAGCTCAGATATATTTTCAAAAAATGCAAATCAATTTTTTTTGCCGTGTACGTGTATGAAATAAATATGTAAAATATTTTTGTTCTTTTTTCTTTGTATGTATTGATTTTCACAACAAAAAATATTGAATAAAAATTAGTTTTTCTTTAATTGTATTGGTGTTTGCTCTTCCATAAGGAACTTTTGGGCACCCCTGGGCTTAAGCGATTTATCAATTTATCATTTTAAATGGCTTTTGCTTCTCCTGTAAAATTTTCAAAATGTTAAATAGGGCCTTTTGCGTTTTAGGTAACGATATATATTTAAAAACGAACTTTAGCTTCAAATACTTTTTCCTATAAAAGTTTTTTTGACAATTCTTCTGTAGAATATTTATCAATTTGCTGGTAATGCACGAAAAGATGTTTCAAGAAAATCATCATTAATTTAAATTTGTTTTCTGAAACCATTTAATTGAAAATAATAAATTTAAAACTGAGTTAACCGACGAAAATATCGCTAAAATAAAAAAATAGATCAAGAGTCGAATCGGAAATTCCCTTTTAAACATTTAATTATTTGTCCGGTCTGTCAGCTACAGTAACAATATTATCATACTAAAAGAAAAAATTTACAACAACAACAAATAAGTAAATGTAAAAAAAGTCAAACACTAGTGACCTCTTGCGTCATGCAGGCGGTCGGTGAATATGTGTGAATAGGCCGATGAAGGTATAAAAACTTGGAGGGGGATCAAAATGTTTCCCCATCAAAAAAAAAAAAAAACAACAACAAGCAAGAGACAGAGGAAATGAAGTGAACTTATCAGTATACAAATACTGACACATAAACATCAGAAATAAACTAAATCACACACTCGTAATGCAGAGCAAATAAAATGAGAAAAATAAATATTGAACAAGATACGAAAAACAACCCAATTTGTATGAGCGATTGATTGTAAGTGTAATTGTATGCGTTGAAAAAAAATCATGAATGAATTTTATTGAATGTAGAGCAGTCGCAACAGTAGCAGCTGACAGCATTTGTTAATTTTTAAGAAGAAAAAAGTGTCATTTACTCCTACACAGCCATGCATGCATACATACCCACAGGCAATAACGACATACAAGGCATTTGATTGAATACGAGAAGAGTGCGAGTGCTACACTTTGCAACAATGCAGGAAAAAACTTAATTTGGCTCTTTATTGTTGTTGCTACAACTTGCTATAGCATCGCAATTAATACAAATTCATATATGAAAAATACCAAACGAGAGCTAAACTAACTACTCATCATAATCATTTGCATCGTCGTCATCATCATCATCATCATCACCATAATCATTATCATGATACTGAATCTTTTTTAGTACTTTTGTCATATATAGGCAATGTTGTTGTAGTTGTTTTCATTTTCAATAGTAGATTTTTGCTTGGTTTTGTTTTGTTAACGACAACTTGTCAGCAACGACAATAACGCCAACAACATATTTTTGTTTTTTTTTTATTATTTTATTTTCTTGTTGTTTTTGTTTTAAATACAAAATAAATCCGCAGAACGGAAGTGAACTCTGCCACTTGAGTGCTGCCTTGTTGTTTTTATTAAAATTTTTCTGTAGCTATAGATATCGCCGTTGCTGCTGCTTTTGATGCTTGTGTTGCCCCAACTTGTGTGAGTTTGAGTTTTGCTGCGCCTATTAAAGCTGAGCAAATTGCTAGTGCTGTTGCTATTCATAAACATTCAAATACTCGTAGATAGAATGGAGAAGAGTAAGACGGACAGACGGATAGACAGATAGCTAAATACGCTGACAAGTATTCATTCATTCATTAATCCATCCATTCATTCATTTCTATACTCATAGTTATTGCGTAATGTGCGTTACTTCCACTCATATGGATGTATAAGTGTATGCCACCACATGCACATATCACTCAACATCAGATTTATTTCTTGTTGCATGTGCAGCAGTTGTTGCTTGCCGATAATTGCCCACGAATATGACTTGCGGAGGCGGACAAAAAAGTTGTTTTCACGAAATTAAACATAGATAAAAGGTTCACATAGATACATATGTTAGGGCCACCAATTTATTTAAATATCAATTTATGTTAAAAATTCGTTTTTCATTTCAAAAAAAAAATAAAATTATATGAACAACTATATTTAAATATGAACTGATATTTAAATAGATTTATGAAGTTGGCTATTAGTTACATAGTTTTGGCCAGTTTATTGAAAATATCGCAGTTTTATCTGAATAAACCGAGTAAGCAACGTTGTGAAATTATCTGAATTACATGGCTTTATTAACTATCATCTAAGGCGAGGACTTCAAACTTGAAGTTCTCCTCGGAATGTTAATATTGACAAGCACGAGATAAAGAAAAACTTATGTCTCAATATAAAAGTGTAGTCTCATAAATAGTCCTTTGTCCCGTTGTTCCTTTTAGGTTTTTGATGGGCCCCCCCCCCCCCTTCTTCGGCTTCCTTGAGGTGTGCCTTCTATACCTTGCCTTGTAATATCATCAGGGGATTTCCGTAGGGTGTGTCCCAACCAGGACCATTTGCACCGCTTTATTTCCGCATGAATCGGTGTCTGCCGAGTTCCTACCCACAAATCACTATTTGTGATAGAATAAGACCAGAATATACGGAGAATTCTAGGAAGGCAACGATTCACAAAAGCCTGTATTATTTGCAATTCGCGATTGGATGGATTCCACGTTTTACATTCGTAGAGAAGCACAGGCTTTACGTTGGCATTAAAGATTTTTATTTTAGTGTCTCTGGATACAGAGGTAGATTGCCAAACCGAAGAGAGAACACCGTGGGCAACTTTAGCCTTATTTGGACGTGCTTTTATGTCTTCTGTGTCATTTAAAGTAAAAGACCTGTTCGTTGTCGTATTGATGCACATCGTTTTTGTTTTGTAGACATTAATCTTCAGCCTGCTATCGGTCGCGACATTTTACAGTTCCTGTAATTTAGATGACATATGGAAACTTCTTCCTATATTTAGTATTCATTCAAAATGTCGCTGATTTTACACCATAGATTTCTTAGCACAGCTAGATTTCATTTTGTAGAAATATACTTTATTTCATACAAAAACACAGAAATGGGAAAAGTGACAAAGTTATTATTTTTATGTAACATAAAAGATTTTGTTATTCGTGCTTAATTCCCAGTTTTTATTCTTGATAAAAACATTTGAAATTTATTATTGATGGGATAAGCTATTCCTTTGCGCATTTCACTGGTTGCTTAGGCCAGATCGTCAGGAAACTTCATCCATAAAGATTTTAGAAAAACTTAATATCTTTAGTACCAAATAAAACTGTTAAACGAATAAGAATTATAAGCAACAGTTTTACTTGTAACAATATCCAAGTTTAAACAAAATCATCAACAATAAACAGTAAGTTTATCTCTTCTTACATTCCCCATTTCAATTGATTGGAATTCTTCCAACATTAATTGTAGTTGTAAGTAGGTTAAGAAAAAACAAAATGCAAAAAACAACTTGCAAAAGCATGTTCCCAGGTAAGTTTTTTTACCTAGTTTTTTTTATCTTTAGTTTTTCTAAAATCTAATCTAAAGCAAAGAAGCGACTTGGCCATGGTTGTATGAGTCCCATTAAATGGGAAAATTGCTATGTAATACTAAACCTAGTCAAATCAATTAGTTCTATTAGCGATTCATTTCCCTTAATTGAAGTTCATTCTAAAACTCACTTCGTACATCTTATACATACATACATACATATGTACCTACTTTTTACTTCCCCATTAATCTGAATTAAGCCAACAACAACTGCATTATATGTGTTTTTTGTTTGTTTTTTGTAATATGTACTATGTAGTACTCGTACTATTACAACAAGCGCTGTTGTAAATTGGTATTTGTTAACCAAATATAGAATTTTTTTGCTGTTTGGAAATTTTTTTCCACATTGCCAGAAGGCAAAGTACTATTCGGTGTCATTCATTCATACTTTAAGTTATTTGTTCATTCATGCACAGACAATGTGTTGGCAGGGTAAAGGAGTGCAGAGAAAACATCATATCGGATGTAAAACATATGGGTGCATTAGCATTGGGTGGGTACTGGTTGATTTGTAAACTAAAAAAAATATTTTTTTAATCTACATATTTTCATTTCTATAAAGGATTAGCTGACCCGGCAAACGTTGTTGTGCCATATAAAAATTATAGGCTTTAGTTCTTTCCAGATGTTACACTATTCGCCTGCCAAATTTAAAGAAAATCGGTTAATTAGTTAAGAAGATATAGGGAGGCGGAGCTTTTACCGCTATACCCCTATCGTACTCCCTATTCTTTATGTCCTTTCAGATGTTACAGTGTATGCATGCCAAATTTTAAGAAAACCTGTTGATTAGCTTAGAAGATTGAAGAGGGGGCTTTAACCCTTATTTGCCCTATTTCATGCCCTAAATTATAAAAATTTAGGCTATAGTTCTTTCCAGATGTTACACTATTTCGCAGCAAAATTGCAAGATAATCGATTAATTAGTTAAGAAGATATAGGGAGGGGAGCTTTCACCCCTCTTGCCCTTTTTCACGCCCAATTCCATATTTTCTTGTTACAGTGTTTACAGATGTTACAGTGTCTGCATGCCAAATTTTAATACAACCGGTTGATTAGTGAAGAAGATATAGCGAGGGGGAGCTTTTGCCCCTCTTGCCCTATTTTTCGCCCTCTAGCAATATGAAATATACTTTATGACCTATTTTCATACCTAATAAATACACATGCAAAATTTCATTAAAATCTGTCAAGCCGTTTCGAGTAGCTCAAAATGGAGGGCATTTTGCTAATATTTGTATTGGAATATATAGGAAAATATAAATGCCATATTTCCGGAACTCCAGGGCCGATATCGTGCAAACTTAACATAAACCATCTACCGACTATCCCCAACGTACCCTGAATTTTTGGTTGAAATCAGTCGACGCGTTTCCGCAGTTAGTGGTGACATCAAAGTGTACATTTCTTTTTATATCGCTTCAGCTTGCAAAATTGCAATTTATGGTTGAATTGCAATTGTGAGGGTTTTCTATCGCACTAAAACTGTGATACATAAGGTTTTATTATTGATTCAAAATTGGGACTAAATAAACCCATAAGATTGAATTAATATTATGGCTATATACGAAATGAGTGCACAAGTAATAAAAAGTGTGTAGTATTGCATTTCTTTCAATCGCGAAAAGTCATTGTAGTGGCTATTGAAATTTAGTGTGAAGCAAATGAAGAGAACAAAGAAAAAAAACAAACCGAGCTCAAATCGCAACAATATGCTAAAGTGATTTAAGGTACATATTTTGTCCCACCCAACTTTTAAGAAATTATTTAATGATTAAAAGATTAAATTGAACATGTTTTCTTTTATGTTCTGTAGTTTTATCAACTGTGTTCTTTTGCTGTGGCGGTTAAAATAAGCTGCTGATCTAAATAACATTCCAAAAATGCATGTTGGTAGCGCTGAAAATTATATAAACGAAGTACAAAATTGCGAGCAAAACGCGTGAGTTTCAGAACATGCTTGGCGATTTTAAACTCACAAGCGATTTGATTTTACAAGTAACGAATTATATTTTTAATTAATATACCGAGCAATGGAAACTTAGACCTTCAGCCTGTTGTAGTGCGATAGACTAGAGTCTTAGGCGGGAATCTAAACGCAACCCTCGACAGGATGGACTAGCTCTCTAGCAACTTGCCTTCTAAGGCCACCTTAACAAAAAAATAGATAGATATGTAGAATGCCATTAGCACAGCACCACGACCCAGAGTATAATTGTGCAGCCATGTCAGGTTCAGGCTACGAATAAAGCCTGGTGAAAGATACTAATTTTTAGTAGGGCTCATCAGCAGTAGAGCAGATGTTCAGACGTTTCGTCATCAACCTCACAAAATCGGCATACTTTGGTACTAAAATTACCCATTATATATTTATGGTGCCCCGTAAAAGGGCTAGCAAGTAGCCTTAGTTCCCATTTCTCAAGACGAAGTAGCCTACCTACCCTGCCACATATCTCTTGGACTCTCTCAGTCCAAAAGTGGACTTCCATGAGTGCAGTTATTCATCTTTGGACCACGATTGTATCGTTCACCTAATTTGACCGATAAAGGTGCCGAAGATAGGCCCAGGGCCGAGAGATGGCAAGCACTCTTGTTTGCCCTCATGGGCGGGTACCCAACTGAAATTCAAATCATTGTGTTTCCACAGATTGTTCAGAGATGTAAAACAGTTCGTGGCTAACCTGGACTTCATTTGTATAGAAGACAGTGCTCTAAGAGCGGCCTGACTATCCGACAACTATCTGAATAAATTTAACTTAAGCTAAATTATGATGAAAAGACCCAATAAAGAAAGAAAAATGGACAAAACATTATTTTAATTATCAAAGTTTATCCTGGGATTCAAAAATTTAATTAACAAGGTTTCGTTTAAATGTGCTACATTCCCATTTCATACTATTGATAAACTGAAATTTATTGTTGAAGGGATAAGCTATTCCTATGCGCATTTCACTGGTTGCTTAGGCCAGATCGTCAGGAAACTTCATCCAAAGACTGTAAGAAAAGTTAAACTCACTGTTTATTGTTGTTGTTTTTGTTTAAGCTTTGATATTGTTACAATTAAAACTGTGGCTTATAATTCTTATTCGCTTAACAGTTTTATATCTGTAATATCTTTAGTTTTTCTAAAATCTTTGGATGCAGTTTCCTGACGATCTGGCCCAAGCAACCAGTGAAATGCGCATAGGAATAGCTTATCCCTTCAACAATAAATTTCAGTTTATCAATAGTATGAAATGGGAATGTAGCACATTATTTTAATAATTTCTTTTTTTTTTTTTTTAATTTAGCCAAGGTAAAAAAATTTATATTTAGAAAATTCTATAAAGATGACTAAAATAGTTGCCCCAAATATGCATTAGATTGTTTGCCTTCAGCTTGTTCTATTTAAATTAATTCACAGGGTGCAATTATTTCCGGTAACGTCGCTGCTGAGAGAGCGATGACTAATAAAAACAGAAACCAGAGCAAAAAATATGAACACATATCGATCACATTTGGACTTGACGTCATTTGCCCACCATGTGCAATGCTTTCTATAATTCTTCCCCTCGTATAAATATTTATCTAAATCTGAATGTACAGATAGTTAAACTAAATAAACATATTTTGCTTTTGTGGAAAATCGGAAGTTTCCTACAATGCCACTTTCCGCATCCGTTGTGAAATTAAACAAAACAATTTCATTGTTGTTGCATGTGGATGCTGCGACTGCTGCTGGCAGAGTTGATGCTGGAAAAATGACATTGTTGTTTTTATTTTCTGACTTTTTTTTTTTGTAAAATTGTTACAAACAATGTTGAAATTACTTTTAGTCCACATACATTTGAAATATACAACAGCATTTTAGTACAAAAATAATTATGACTGACAATTTGACATCTTTATTTTGAAATAGTTCATCATCATTGTCATCATTATTTAGTTCGTTTACATTGGAGCGCTGTTTGTTGGGGGGTGGGGGATTTTTTTTTTGTCAGTAAATCTTTTTTCATTTAATTTTCATTGTAAAATTAAGCTCAAACGCATAAAACTGTTTGGTTGTAATTAAAATATTAAAAATATCTTAAGAAAAAGTTTCTGATTTTTTTTACTTAAAGAAAGAAACCTGAAAAAATGAAAGATCTGCAGCAGAGCTGCGCTATGTCTTTCACATATTTGTTGTATGTTGTCGATGGTGAATGTGTGGATTCAGTGAAATAGACTTATTAGCACTTTATTCTTCATCCGTTTGCTTGTTGTGTTTTTCTTTTATATTTTCATGGTGTTCTCCTTTGTCTACACAACAGTTTTAATAACTTCCTCTTGCGGAACTACATTCTTGATAAGGTTGATTTGCATATGGATACAAACTTACACACACTTATATCGCTCATTTGCAGCAACATCGTCATAGCTTAAAGATATTATTTAGTTTTGCTTTAAACAAATTTAAAGTCGAAAATTTACACTCAACATTATGGAAAAGAAAATTTTATTCTTCTCTCAAGAGTTGAGTTATTGATATCGTACTTCATAAGAAATGTTTACGAAGAATAATTTACTGTGCATTAGTGATATAAAGTCAAAATTTACGATTTTTGACTTAAGGCGTTGTTGCAGCAAATAAGCGATATATAAATTTTTTATGTATATATATATAATTTTGTAAAAAAAAGTTTAATGTAGGGAGTAGGAAAGATCTGGCTATTTATCAATTTCCAAAACTTGCAATTAAGCCTAGAGATTACTGATTGAAGCTTAACTAACGCTTTACAAAAAAAAAAAAACACTTTATTTATGACGAACTATGATTATATAACTACTAAAAATGAATGATTAAATATAAAAAACTAAGATTCAAGCAAAACTATGACCTTTTACAGATCCAGGATTAATGCTAAACTAAGCCTATATAAAGATTCACGTTTAAAGCAAGACTAAGATCAAAATGTTAATTTGTTCGTATCCATTAGGGTATTCATTTAATCGGGCTTTCGCTTTAATCGGTTAATCGCTCGATTAATTAACCGAGTTTTTGGTTTAATCGGTTAATAATCGGTTAATTTTGTTATTCATCTGTTAACCGATTAATAAAGTTTTGTTATAAATTAAGTAATTTCAATTAATAAAAATGCAAAAATTATTTATTATTGGAGTCTATTAGTAAAAAAACAATAATATAACGAACAAAACAATTCTTGAACTAAAAGAAGCAAACAAAAATGTAATTCATAAATATAAAAAACATATTTTATAATTAATACATAATATTTTTATGCATTTATTAAAAAATTAGCTGAGATTTTTTCATTAAATATTTCAATATGTAGTTTAAGATCTTATAAAATGATCTTTTGGAAAAATAATTTGGTTTAAATGTGTAGGATTTAGGATTCTTCTCTTTAGTTTTGATAAAACTTGACTCGGAAAAAATTCTTTCAATTATCGAAGATGTTAGAGAAATCGGAAGCAACCCATAATACAGATTTATGAATGATAAAAACAAGATTACGCATTGCACATGTTTACAAAATTCAACTGTTTAATATGACGTCACTTTAGCATATTATACACATGTTTGGTTTCATGTGTGTCTATATTTTAGCTGTACTTATGCGCTGATGTGACGCAGATGAGCAGAAACATTTCATTTTTAAAAGCTGAATGCGTTGCCTTGGTTTCTTTGTATCATGATACAGATTATCTAATTTCTCAGTCCTTTTCCAGGATTTCTCTCAACATATAACATTTTCCATTATGCCATTATTTCGGCTAATTTTGTTAAATATAGTTTGTGTTACAATCGAGAGTTTCTTCTATTGTTAGGTCATCATCTGACTCATGCTGGCAAAGCAAAAAATGTATTTCCAAATCCCTAGTTTCTGTTTTTGTACTGTATTTGAAGAATGTATTGCTGGAATACATATACCTTTTTTATATGAGACGAAACAAATAATTAAAAACACTAAAAAATATGTTATAATACTACAAAAAACTAAAAAAAATTGTAACATCGGTTAATCGGTTAATCGACTGAAATTAACCGGTTTAATCGTTAATCGAAAATTGCCAATTTTAAATTAACCGATCAGTTAATCGGGTAGCAATTAATCGGTTAACCGATAAACGGTTAACCGAATGAATACCCTAGTATCCATTAACCAATCCTAATTTTAGTTCAAGGAAAAGTTCACAAACAAAGTTAAACTAGGGCTAAATAAAAGCAAACTGTGATGATAAGCAAGAATTTTTAAGACCAACGATTAAGGATAAACAAGGACTTTATAACCGGTATAACCTACTATATAACAGGTAGCAATTAGGGTATATAATTCACCCTATACTATACCCCGACCCCTTGTTTTGAAGACGGAGCTAACTAAGCAACAGCACCTAGGGATACCTTCAAGAACCGAACTTATGCGGAGGGCTGATCTTCATTAAACCCTTTTGTGAGCTCATGCCTTGAGAAGAAACTCCCCCATCGGACGGTAAAAAACTTACCGAAAACCAGGAGGTTGCTTGGTTGGTTGTTCAGAAAAGCAAGGCTTCCGCAAATACAATCATCCTGAAGGACAGAAAGCATTTCTCGCAAGAATCAAAAACTCAAGGAGCTCTATCATCTAAATTTTTGGTGCATTCCAGGTTGCATACACCGGTTTTAAAAATGTATGAGATTCCAAATAATGCCAGAACATTTAAGTGCCAAGGTTAACTAATGTGTGACTCTCGTGAAGACTACCTCCAAGCAACAAACGTTTGTATTGAAGAATTTAATCGAAACTTAGTAATTTCGTCATTACACTGTCCACCTAGATATACAATAGCAGAAAGCCAATTTTATAAATCACTAGGCCCCTGTTTTCTGGCTGCTGATGATTACAACGCTAAACACACCTACTGGAGGTCACGTCTTGTAACACCAAAGCGTCGATTTTTATTTAATACAATTTCCAAAATGGGTCTAAATGTGATAGCGAGCGTACAACAGAAAATTACGGATGTCATCGATTTTGGCGTGGTTAAAAAAGTCCCGATAGAAACGATGAGTAGAAGCTTCCCTTCAATTACCTTCTAATCACACACCCATTTTAGTTACCATAATGAACCCTAAAAAATTGCTTATTTATCTACAGCTGCCACGTGGATAAATTGGCAAAATTACAACAGATATATGAGTACCCACTGGTCAGAAAATATATTGCTACGTACTAGGGATGGGCAAACTAAAAAATATATCGATATGTATCGAATCGATATCGAGTATCGATATTTATTATTTTAAAAATATCGATATATGGATATATCGAACGTATTTTGGTGAAACTATTACCAAATTAAAAAAATTGTATATACCTTTGTACATACATATTTATGAACAAACATATTGTATGAAATTACATTGTTACGTTTTATTGTTTCTTTTGATTTCAAAGAAATAAGAACATTTAAAAAAAAATTTTTTAAGAAACGCTTTTCTTAAAAAAGAACATTTTTTAAAAATTTTGCCCGCTCCCCCTAGATTTTATCATGGCTACGCCCATGTATTCGTGTACTGTCATCGGGAATATGTATGCCTGCAAAGTTTCATCCATTTTCATTGAGTAAAAGGGGGTCAAAAAAGTATTTTACCAAAAAAAAATTGTTGAACACCAAAAAAATGTATTCCCCCTAATTTCCCAAACGATACACTAGTCGAGTTGCCACCTGTCATTAGCGGAACAGCTATACCCTTACACAGAAAAAATTATTGCCGAATTATTTTCAAACAACCGCTTGTTTGAAAATTTTTTTAATTTCTATAAATATTTTTACTGATTCAATCAATATTTTTGTTTGATTTTTATTTAACCAACAAAAATGTGGACAACTCTTCAAAAATAAAATAAACGCGTTATTGGTGTCAAGTTTTCATAATTTTGTATGAAATATTTAACGCTCTTTAATGTTGTCGTCTTTTTGCATTTTTTTATTTGATCGTAAGCAACACTTCTTTATGTGAAATATAAGAACAACAACAAAAAACACACACAGTCTATTTTTGGACGCTTTAAAAAAGTGCAACTATAAGAAAAACAATAGCAGACACGACATTATAAGAAACAAAATCCCGTATTCAATTTTTTAAAACTGTTTGGTTAAATACATCAAATACAAAAATAGAATGATGACGAAAAACATATCGAGTCGGTCTGCTGCCGTTTTTGGTTACATTTCTTCTTTAGCAATGGAAAGGATACAGCAACAGAGAGTGATAAAGAAAAACATTGTGTTGTGTGTATAAATAAGACTTCGTTCAAAAATTATTCCAACAAAAAAATGTGTTTCAAAGCCAGTCGGCGGCTCTGCTTTGCCGTCACCTTCTCATACAGTGCTTACTTGTGTGCGCGTCATTGCTTGTGCAAAAACTTTTTTTTTTTTTTGATTTTGAATTTCAGTAAACTTTTTGTTTGATTCAGTTAAATTATTTGTTTGAAAAAATTAGTGTTTTTTTTCAGTAAACAAAATGCAAATAAATTGTTTGAATATGCAAATTTGTTTGTAGGACCGATTTCAGAAAAAAAATTGTTTGATTCTACAAATTTTTTGTTTGAATTGGAAAAATAATTTTTTCTGTGTTAAGATTTAAGATAAGGAAAACTGAAAAGGCTTTTGCCGACTGAAATCCCAAGTAAGCACCTGGTTCTGTGAAATAAGTAACAAAAGGATTATCGAACTACCCCGCTACATAAGAGTTGGACAAATAGGTCTATAAGCTTATTATCTAATATATCAAAAAGCTATTTGAGAAACTTTTGGTTTCTTAATTACTTCCGTTTTTTTAAACCATCAATTTGGATTTAGAAAGAAACATAGCACAATTGAACAAACACACAGACTAGTAAACGTCATTAGAAAAACTTTTGAAGAAAAAAAAAATGTTTTTTGCACTCTCCATTGACGTTTCTCAAGCTTAATACATAAATTGAAGCCTTATTTACCCGTTAAGCTGTTAGAAAAATACTTAGTCAGTCGAAAGTTTGTTATAAAGTAAGGAGATTTTTTAAGTTCAACCCAACCGATATATTGTATTTGATATATACTTCAGACAGGCCAACCAACAACTACACCCACACATCAACAGGACCATGTATATCAATTAGAAAAATGGTTAAAACAATGGAAAATAAAGGTGAACGTACAAATATGGATACACATAACATTTTCTTCGCGTAGCGTGTGATGCACCCCTATTAAAATCAATAACCAAATAATACCACAACATTCGAATGTAAAATATCTCGATATACATTTATATCGACGTTTAACGTGGAAATGCCATATAGGAGGCAAAGTTAACTCAAATAAAACTAAAAGCAATTCAAATAAATTGGATCATTGGAAGAAATTCGATCATTTAGTCTAGATTGTAAACTCCTACTTTACAACTCTATCTTAAAGCCAATAAGGTGTTATAGGGCACTGCCTCGGCCTCCAACATAGAGAAAATACAAAGGTGTCAAAAGAAAATTCGTCAAATCGTTACGTCCTCTTCCTGGTTTGCAAAAAACTCGAACCTTCGCAAAGACCTCAATGTACCATCAGTAAAATCGATGATCACAAAAAAAATGTTAACTAAATAACCAAGGCAGAAGTCATTTACCCTAGAGGATGTAACACCAATGGTAAGGAATCCTCAAGCTGCTTTAAATAAGAAATAAGAAAGTACAGTCGGTCAAGCCCGGCCAAATGGTACCCTACAATGTGGTCGGGCTATGGTATTAACAGACAAATTTTCAAGATACCCATAGGCACACATGATTAGCATATATTTTGAGGAAGTCTTCCAATGCTGTTTCGACTACGTTCGATTAGACCCAGGACTCTGCACCATAAGCAAGAAAGGCTTGATTAGAGAATGATACAATTGGATTTTCGCATCTCGAGAGTGGGACTTATTCCGAGGTAAATAAATGCATCCCTACCTCTTAATCATAACGGTCGTCAACGTTCATACTTTGGTTTAATCGCGTGGCGGAGTTGTTGTTGAAACCATCAATTTTTTCTTGTTCTAATTTCCCACTAAGCCCACTTTTACCGATTCCATCTCGAAAACACTACTTGTAATTTCTCGCACAGACCAAATAATGTTTATATTGTCGGCATATGCGAGCTTCATGTGACTCCTGCAGCTAATGGTTTTATTTATGTGTACTGCCGCCTTCACAGAAAAAAATAATTTTCACATTTGAATACGAAAATCGCATATTTGATTACAAAAATTTTTGAATTTTCTGCGATGACGATTTTTGCGGTATTGGTAAAAAAGTTTGTATGTATAATTGTTAAATTTTTAGTCAACAACCAAGTTTATTGAGTCAATAAAAAAAGTTGTTGCCCAAAATAATTTTTTTCAACAAAATGTTTACTTGATTTGTTAAAATAAATTGTTGAAAATGTTGAATAAATCAAACAAAATGTTAATCGAATCTTTATTTTTTTATTTATTATCGATGATGTCATTAATTTTCAATTTTTATATTTTTATAAAAACACTAAAATTTATTATGCGGGGATAAGTAAGTTCCTATGCACGTTGCACTGGTTGATTAGGCCAGATCATCAGGAAACCTTTTCCAAAGACTTTGGCAAAACTAAATAAATTATTCAAATAAAACTATAAAACAAATGAGAATTATGAGCTATTTAAAAATGGACAAGAGTTGTTAAAATACTGTCTTGACTTTGATTAAAATATTTATTTTATTGAATATGAAGAAATATTTAATTATTTCATTATTAAATATTTTTTATCGAGTGCTATTTTGCAAAGTGTGAATTTGATAAATTTTTTCTTTGAATCAAACAAAAAGTTTGTTGACCTAAAATTTTATTTTTAACAAACTGTGTTGTTAAAAATTTTCTTGAGATATTTTTTTCTGTGTTTCTTATGATGATCTTAAGAAATGGAATCGCCCTGTCTGATGCCGCTTTTGGTTTTGAAAATGTTTTTGCTCTGCGTGCAAGTGGTAAGTGTCGATTTGCTTTTCGTTGGTTTTCACGAGAATTAGTAGCAGCATGAAAATCTAATCGGCTGTTGATCTTCCTGGTCTAAAGCCACTCCAATGAGTCCCAATCAGTTCGGCAACAATTGGTTTTAGTCATTCGCACCTAATGCCCGAATAATCAAAAGTTTATTCCATTGGCCAATAAGCCCTTATATAATGATATGTGATTCAACCAAAATTAGGGCTACGATCGTTTTTTTATTGCATCTTTATAAATATCTTCCAACGAAAAAACTATGATTGAATCAAAACCGAAATTTTATAAAGATAAGTCAAAGTAGTTATAACAGTTCATGATTGAACGGTAATTCGGATAACATTCGAATGAATCAAAATTTGGTCAATATAACGAAAAACTCCTGAACACAATTTAAAACAACAAATGTTTGCGACTCAACCAGATTTCGGTGTAATGAATCACGATTGATTAATATAGTTATAATATGATTACTCCATCAAAATTTTATTTTATTAAGACAGGACGTGTTTAAGAGAAAAGCTAAAGTAACTGTTATTACAAAATCAGAAATATTTTTTTTAATAGTTCTAATAAATTCTCATTTTAAGATTGTGTACTTTAAACTTTATTTTTATAAATTCTCAATTTAATTACCAACTATGTTTGAATTTTGTTATTAACTAGCGGCGCCAATATCACAGAGTGAAATCGTGCGAAATTTTTCTAAACTCTAATTGAACCAGCAATTACTCTTTCTAACCACAAGATATTCCGCATAAAACTCTGACGTCAAATCACGTACAAAAGTTTGCTGATATGATGTTAATGTCCTCTATAAAAACCGAAACTAATAATAAAATTTCAAACCGGACACATGGGATCGAACAAATCCAGACATCAATGTAGTAAAAACACAAAAAAGTACTTTTAAATACAAAACTTAATAAAAAATAAAAATTTATCACAGTGGTAACGAACTGTCGCCATAGTCTGGGCAAATCCCTAAATTTTCATAACACAACATAAAGCTTATGAATTTATCTCGATTTGAATTGGAATAGAAAATCGAACTTTTAATTTAGCTGTAAGTCAAGGCATAAGTGTAGCTTGGTTTTTTTAGTTTTTATAAGCCAGTAAATGGGAACTTTAAAAAAGCAATTTTTTATCACAATATTTGGTAAATACTTTTTTTATTGTTGTTGCTTTCAAATGCGCCATAAATTGCTTATTTGCTTTTGACAAAAACAATCGCACTTACGTACTGAGTTCAAAGACTGAATTAGAACTTATTGGGGACATCTGTTTAGCTTTAGCGGCAAAAAAATCCCCTAAAATGTTAGTACTTGTCATTTTTGAGTTTATTTCAATGTAAAAGAGAAATCAATAAAACAGAAAAAGTCTGATAGGACAATATGTTGAATTTAAATGATAATTATATTTTTATGGTAAAATCAGAGCGCCTAATGCATATTTGTATACATGGTAATTTTCTTGATGTTGGCAATTCCGCCATTGAATAACACTGTGCTACAAAAAAAACCAGCCTCAACACTTGCAACGCGAAATGAAAGTATACTACTAGTAGAGAAAATCTGCCAAAGGGTTTTGAAAAGTAAGCTCGGGTTGCCGAAATATGGGCCCCTAAGGTTTTTAAAATTTTTTGAAAATGCGTTTGGTATAAGTCGAAAAAAATATACTAAATGTACTTCTGAGCTAAAAAAAATTTCAGATGTCTTCAGTTGAATCGTATGGTGATTCTTTTCTTAGAATTTTTAAACCCTCTAACTCTCATTTTAAGGGGTTTTTTTTGTCCTTTTTCCCAACTCTTACACAAAAGTATACTAAAAAGGCACTTTTAAGGGTTAAAATGTTTAACAAATATTTTCTGCATCAAATTTTACTAGGGGTCTTCTAAGTTCGTGGGATGTATTTAAAATGGATTTTCGAAATTTCGGGCTTTGAAATTTTTGAATTTCTTGAAAGGGCGTTTGGCACAAGTCAAAAACATGTACTTAATATATTCTGAGCTAAAAGACTATTTCAGATGTCTTTAGTAGAATTGTATGGCGATTCTTTTCTTAGAACATATTAACCCTCTAACACTCATTTTAAGGGGTAATTTTTTAACTTCCACACAAAAATATACTGAAACGGCACTTTAGAGGGTTAAAATGTTCTACGAATATTTTCTCCATACAATTTCACTAGGGGTCTTCTAAGACCAAAAAATCCTACAATGTATATAAAACGGGTTTTCGAAATTTAGGGCCTTGAAATTTTTGAATTTTAATTATTATTATAATTTGAATTTAATTATTAATAAAATTATTTACCAACCCAGGAAAATATTTGGTGTAAAGAACATCCCAGTAAAAAAATTTTAGGTTTCTGGAAGCACGAAAGCAATATGAGCGCTGATATATGCGCTGGCTATTACACACTACTAAAAATCAGCAGAGAAGCGAATACCATTTAAGTGAATTTTTAATTTATTGATGGAATAACTGCGCATGATCCTTTATAAGCAGGCTGTAAGTGAATCACGAACAAAGTTCTAAGTGCTTCTGTTAATCCCTTACTTGGAAGTAGGTTGTATTGCAATGATTTTAAAATATGTTTACGAACATTCCCGAAATATTACCGAACATAGAAATTAAATTTTTTTATAACGCATTCAGTCATAAAATTGTTTTTTAGCAGATAGGAAAAAAGTAGTGCTTCCAAATGGGAATTCGCCAAATAAAAGTCATGCCTCTTGTAAGCAGGTTTGTAAGGGGGGTTTGTGTTTCTTTCCCTTACAAAGCTGCTTACCAGTCAGTTCCATTTTTTACTGGGATGTTATTTAATTTATTAAGAATCACAGTTTAAGCCAAACTAGAATTAAGCATCGACACATGATTTAAGCTAAATTGGCTCCGTGATATAAAACAAAAAAAAGGGCCATGAAATAAGTCATTTCAAAATAAGGCCACAAAAAATCAAAGAAATAATTCCCGAAAAAATTAACAGAAAACAACAACATCGTTTTTTGGGTACTTATTTATTTTTTTTTTTACTTATTTCAATTTTGTATTGGGGGCTTATGTCATATGAAAAACCTTCCCAAAAGTCTGTAATGAAATAAATAAAAATAAAAAAAAATTTCGGACTTATTTCATTTTGCAATTTATACAAATACTGTAAACAATACAAATTATATCCTGTTATATTACCGGCATATGTTAACTTTACATTAAAAACGGCGCTGGGAAATTTGACCCCAAGAAAAATTTAAATGAACCCCAACATTCGGGCTATTTTTCATAATGCAATGTGATCCCATTTTTTAATAAAAAATTAACCCAAAAAAATTAAAATAACTCTAAAAACTTATATGAAAAATGACCCTAAATTTGGGGTAATTCTTAATTATGAAAAATCACCTCAAAGTTTTTAATGAATTTTAACCCCAAAAAAGTTAATATTAAAAAAAAAACACAAAGAAAATAATTTTAAAAATTTACGTTGGGTTTAAATGCACGCAACTTAAAATCCCGAATTTCCTAAGTTTTAAAATCCAGAATTTAAAAATCCTGAATTTAATATCCCGAATCATTATACAGTTTTGGTTTTAAAAATCGCTCGATAGATAGCATGGTTGAGCCTTCGCCTAGGCGCAAAAATAACGTACACTGGCTTTACAAACTAAAGCTTCTCTGCATATCCGGCAAGGAATTTAAATTGTTATTTAAATTTTTATAAAATTTATATAAAATAACAATCGTGATTTTTAATTGAACTGTTGGTTTTTAATTGAAGTTTTTGATATTTTAATAAGGCTTAATTAAGTTAATTAACTGGGCCAGGTGCCGCAGTGGTGCAAACGGTAAAACGGCAAAGAATTCTAATGTCAGAATGTGCTTGTTCGCGATACTAGTAAATTTGACCCGAGTTCAATTTCGTCCCGCGTTCAATCACGAATAAAATTATCAACAATTTTTAATTCATTTCTTGCTGTACATTTCTTCCTTCACTTAAAGTAATTTAATGACAATTAAATTCAATGAACTTAACTGGGAATTTATTTCTCAAGGTGAGGATAGCTAAAGTAAGCTTCGTAACAGAAGTATACAAACCAAAATTCTGATAGTGCATAGAAAATATTCCTGGAAAATATTAAAGGAATAAGACTATTAAAGTTTAAAAACTTTTAAAATTTCAATTTGACTTAGATTAATATGAAAATTTATTTTATAAAATTTGTATAAAAGTTTTTGGGGTAATTTTTCATAAAAAGTAAAAATTGTGATTTTATTTGGGGCCATTTTTCATTCCTTGATATTGGCATCATTTTTCATTTCAGTTAAAATGCAAAAACACCCCAACAAAAAAATTAAAAAAATCCCAAAATTAACAAAAATAAAAAATTGCCTTAAAATTGCGTGTTATTGTGTTTTATATACGATTTTGGTGCAATTCTTCTTTTTCTTTTTGGTCCCATATTTTCTGGGGTCATTTTGCGGACCGCCGTAAAAAAGGGGTTATCATCAAAATCTTTTATTTCAGAATCCCGAAATGTCAAAAAAAGAATTATTTTTAAATTGCAAATTAAGAAAAAGGAATCTCTAGATCCCGAACTTTATAAGCCCGAATTTAAAAATACCGTACTGCTAACTAAAGCTTATCTAAAATAAGTCCCCAAAAAACGTTGTTGTAGCTTTTTGTAAATTTTTTTGTTGACTTATTTCATTTCATTTAATTTTTTATTTTTTTTATTGAGACTAATTTCATGTCGGCCTATAAATAGACCTAAGCTTTGAGCGGTGCGAAATTTTGGGTCTGTTTTTGCATTGTATGTAAAATGAATAGTATCAAAATTCTGAATTGTTATACCATAGAAAAGAAAATCGCTGCGTCTGTCCGAAGGCCCGACCATGCAATCTATCGTGCGATTTTTAAAACAGAATCTTTACAATTATTCCTGATGTTAAAATCAAGGAATTTAAAATTCTGAATTTTTAAACTGGGATAAAGAAAAGGAATAAATTCATAACAAAGAAATGAAACGTTCTTTTTTCTTGGTTAATAATTTTAATTTTTTTTTTTTTTTTTTTTTTGTTTCTTACACCCAATTTCACCAAGTTCAGTTAAAACTAACGATTACTTTAACTTTCAGTTAACAATATGTTTTGACAGCTTTAACTGATAGTTAATTATAACTGAACTTGGTGAAATTGTGGGTAAAAGTCTTTTTTGTAGGTACATAAATAAAACAAAAACCTACAAATTTGCTTATTTCCATAGTTTTATTAAGTCTAATAGACCGAATATGTAGTATATTAGTTCAATTCTTTTAGCATTTACAGTCACTAATTAAACAATATAAAACAAAAAACTGTACACTATTAATTTAAAAAGCATAAAAAGCTTATTTTGTGATTCCGAATAATATTTATTTTTTACGTTTGTAAAATATTTCAACGATTACAAAAGTAGCAGAATATTTCTTATTCTAAATTCTGTATCTAGAATTTAGATACTCGTTGAAATAAAGCGGCGAGCTGACGCAAGTAAAATGTTTTGATGTAAATCAAATGATGATTCTTATGACGTACACACTATTTTTTATTCTATATTTTAGTTTCTTTTTTTTTATTTGCTTATTTTTATTATTATTTTTTAATATTTATTTTTTATATACATACATTCATATAGATTTGTATACCCCTTACCGAAGGTATATCGAGGCGGTATATATGTTTGTCATTCTGTTTGCAATTTCTAAAATGTTGATATTAGATAGACCCTTTACACTATATATACTCTGGGTCCTTATGTGTAACGAAGTTGAACGGAGATGTCCTTCTGTCCGTGTGTATGTTGAAATGGCTTTTTCGTAGACCCCATGTGTTACGGGGATTGGGTTGTTATATATTTACATATTATATAGTCCGGAATAGATTATTATTGAAGTTCAGCAAGATCAGCCCGTAAATGACGGAGATATGAGCAAAACTCTATGACTGGCTTTAGTTTTAAACTAACTATTCTTTATTTTTGCCAATAGACTTTTACTTTTTGAAGTCTTCTTATAATCTATGAACTCTAGAATACAGGAATTAAACATTAACAAATTCGGTTTATAAATGATCGAGTTATAGACAAATAACTATTTTTTCTTCGCAAGATAATGAGCTCGGAGATCCAAATTAAGCGAAGATATTTCACAGAAAAAAAATAGTTATTTTAAATACGAGTCGAACTTAAAAATTCAAGTAAGAATTACACTAAAACGTACTTTAAGCAATCCTAAGTGGGATTAGTTTCGAAAATTACTCCCGGAATTTTTTAAAATAAGTACAAAATTCTTAAAGCAAGTAAAAAAAGATTAAACTTTTCGTTGGTAGTGCCAGTCTGAGAGTAAAATTAAAGAGTGAGCGTTTTAACCTCTTTTAACTTATCAAAGTTTGTTGTAGACTACTACAACAACACAACACAAGTAGTTAAAAAACGATTTGCTTGTTGTGTGTAGAAACAGCAAAAACAACAGAACAAGGCGAAAAACATTATTTTTATGTTTAAAATGTAAAATTGAGTACTCTTGCTTCTCATTTAGTTTATATTTTCAGTTATATACATATGTACATTAAGTTATTAAAGTAAAAACCATATCGGGAATGATGCTGGTGTTTTATAACTGAAATTCTGTAAGGTGTAAAACGGGAGGGTAAATCAATCGTAATAAAATTCTTCTTCTAATTTCACTTTATTTTAAGTACGAATTAGAGATTGAATCAACTTTTTAATACTTAAATCAAGCGCATTTTGAGATTGGTTCAATCATAGTTTAAATCAATCCCATTTTCGGATTGTTTCGAGTACAAATTTGGGATTGACTACGGATAAATTAAGTATTTTTCAATTGAAAATCCATACTTGAATCAATCTTTCTGTACTTGATGCGAGAAAATCCGTACTCACCGTTCTATTAATACCGCTTCGGATTGATTTGAGTACGGATGGATTGATTTTTCTTTTGAGTGTAAAAATGAGCCAAATCGGTCTATTGTTTCACCTGACCCCCATACAAGTGTCCTTCTGAATTTACGGTTTTGGTACGATAGGGTCCCTAGAAAACAAGCCATGTTGATAAAATTGGTTTTGAAACTCATTTAAATCAGGCTGCCAGCAAAATAACCCTAAGCAAAATCGCCTAATAGGCCATTTACATTACAACGAAATCTAGTAGATTTCATTTGAAATCTTCCTCAATATCTAGTGCGTTTACATTATACCATTTTGACATTAGCGAGATTTTGTTTTTATAACAAATCAATGACTAAAATATTTTTTTGTTACACATACTTACAAACACAAAAAGAAATAGACATTAAAAAATTTGCTTTATCTTTAGTTTATAATCATCCTTTTTTGTTTTTTACAAATTCTCAATTTTTTTTTTTTTTTTCAACAGTTTTTGTTTTGTTTTTAATTAAAATGTCATATTTTTGTTATGCAGGGAAGTATTTTTTAGTGCTATATGGAAAAAACCATAGTTGCAAAACTAAGTACTACTATATTTTGAGTAGATTTCGTCGAAATCTAGTCACAAAGTAGATTTTGTTTTGTATGGGAAATCTAGTCAAAAACCACTAGATTTGGCTCGAAATCTCGTAAGTACTAGATTTCGTTGTAGTGTAAATTGGCTATAAAGCAATGTGCAAAAAATTGCCCTTTGTAAACGAAAAATGACCAAAATATTTAATAATTCTTACAGAGTAGTTAAAAACATTTAAATGCCCGAATTTTAAAATTCCAAATTCAAAATCCCGAATTCGAAAATCTAGAATTTAAAAATCCCAAATCGTTAAATAAAGAGTTATCTGCATAGCCTGTCATCGGTCGAGCGCAAGCATTTTCTCCTCTATAGTATTAAAAACACTGGCCTCGATAACAAGAGATTTTCTGCAAAGCGAAAGGTTATTCTACTGAATGGTATAACAAAAAACCGCTGCGCTAGCAATAGCTTTCTGCATAGCCGAACTTCAAGGCGGAAAGATTTTTTCCTCTATGTTATAAAAAAATACCGGCAAAAATTACGAAAATCGCTGTAAAAAAATGCAATTTGACTCAAATTTGTATTGAAATTTTTTTGGCAATTTTCACTCATTTTTTTGGACGATTTTGCTTTGGGAACCCAGCGCCCTACAAACATGAAACGGCATAAGAATTTTACACGATAGTGCCCACACGATATGAGCTATAGAAAACAATTGACATTTCAAAACTATGATGAAGGGTCTAAAAGATTCGGCATAACCGAGCATAGCAGTTTTACTGTTTGTTTTTTTTTTTTTTTTTGTTAAACATTACAAATACAACACTCTTATAGCCCTCTAGGGCCTAGTTTTGCTCGTTTGTTTCCACAATAACCTTGTAAATTTTTATTTAATTTTTTTGCGTCATTTAATGGTTTTAAGACGATTATTTGTTTTTCAGTGTGTGTGTGTAAGTTTTTCATTATTTTTCCGTATCTTCGATAAAGTTTTTTTTCTTTCTTTCTTTCTTTCTTTTTACACAGTGTAAACAAACAAAACGTTTAGGTTTATTTTTGTTGCTTTTAAATGGTTTTTCAGTTTTCGCCAGTTCATTTTTAACGTAAATTTGTTTTACAAATACTTACAGGTGAAATTATTGACTTTTATTTAGGGGGATTTTTTAAAGAAAACTTTTTTAGTTATTAATACATTTTTCTGTAAACTGCTTGTTATGTAATAAATATAATAATTTCAACTTCTTGCTGAAGCCTTTGACGACTAATTGCTTTTAAAAGTAATTAAGTTTACATTAATTTGTAATAATTTGTTTCTGAATAATTGTAGCTGCATGATCGTTATATAATTTTTGAAGTATGGCAAATCAATACTCAAAAGTCATCGATAATTTATAAGAATGATTACACTGGTTCACAAATTTTTAACTTTTTGCCATAACCTCAAAAATGAGATGTTTTCTAAGATAAATTGGGTCTGCTGAACACGAATATGGCATTCATTTATTTTTCTCAAGAAACTTTTTCGAGATATACGCGAAAGCCCAGTTTTTGCAGTTCCAAAAATCCTTAGAACTGATTTTTTTAATTGCTTAGTTTAACATTGTTACAAAGATATATTTTTCCACTTTCAGCCAATATCTATGCTGTGTTTTTCGGACAAAAATTTACTGCGTTACTAGCGTTCCCAATAAAAAATTGAGCTTCAAACGAAGCAGGTTTGTATGGGAGACATGTAAATGTTTCGCTCGCTTACAGAAGTCATGAATTTTATATGGTGAGTTGCCACTTTGAAATCAATACATTTTTGACACAAAAAGCGCTTTATTGAACGCATATAAAAACTGGTGTTTGCAGCTATCAGATTTACACACTGAATGTTTTTTTACAGCTATTTTTAAGTATTCTCCCTTACAAACCTGCTTCGTAGTAAGGAAGTGCCGTGGCTCTTGAAATGTTATTTGTTTTTTATAAAACTTGTTAAGAGTTCGTTCACTTACTTTACTGTATCTCTGTGTATATCTTATTGCATAGCGCATAATTGTGCGCTTATTTGTTAATATGTACTATTAGTGCTTCGCAAAATGTTAAAAGTTTTTATTGGGTTAAGGAAAAAATTGATTTTTTCTACGTTTTTTCAAAATTCAACATTTTATGTTCTTTCGTTAAGGCAAACACAAATTTTTTTAAATTTTTAAACCCATATCTTAAAGACAATTTTGTTCCAAACATATTTGAAACAAAATAGTTGTCATCGGACAAAAATTAAGAAAGTTACACTATAATGAGCAAACACATCCAAATTTAAATTTTCAATAAAAAAAATTTTGTTTTTTGGTTGTGTTGATTGGATTAGGATTAAGTGTTAAGAGACAATTTAATTAACTTTTATAATTGTTCTTTCGGTCAAAAATGTTATATGTTGCGATGACGTTTAACGAATTTGCCTCTCGCAGAATTTACCCATCATGGTCTGATCCCAATGGCGCTGATAATGTTTTTCCATTACTGCAAGACCTCGGTGAAATCTAACACCTTGTTAGTCACAATGAAACAAGTCCAAAAAGTGTTAAAGAAAACGCATTTTCAATGACATGCGTGCTCCTGTAATTACAGGAAACCCATTTAGACTTCTAATAATACTAATTATTTTTTATTTATTTGATATACACCTATTTCATAAAAGCCTTCCATCTTATTTGGAATTAGGAGAATATCGTTATGGCTTCTGTTGTTTTCTAAAAACCCACTTACTACTTTCTGAAAATAATTCCATATATCTTGGAGCAATTGCGATAGCAAAATCTCGTGTCTCTTTGTCCGAAAATCCTCTTTCTTCCAAACATGCAGCGAGTAATTTCGAGCTCTCTTTTGACAAGTTTAAGTCACTATTGTGGTATTCACAAGGAGTGCTATCAAGTCATATCGTCATAATGTCCTCAATAATATTTTACAATTGTTTAAAAAAAATATTGTTGTGTTTAAAAAAGAATAAAAATTTTAATGCTGTGCTCATTAATTCGTCGTAACTATACAGATATCTAAATTATAAGCGGTTGCCCACAGCAGTCATATATATTTCTTGTAATTATTTTAAGACTTATGA
This sequence comes from Pollenia griseotomentosa, assembly GCA_963931875.1. Lineage (NCBI taxonomy): Eukaryota > Metazoa > Arthropoda > Insecta > Diptera > Polleniidae > Pollenia > Pollenia griseotomentosa. The sequence continues at coordinate 125,931,491 of OZ007562.1, read as the reverse complement.
CTTTACAACTTTATGACTACTTTGTGAATAGCCCATATGTAAATCATTAATTACGCTTAGACTCATAGTTTAATGTTCGTATCACCTATAGAATAAAAACTCAGATTTAAATCTTCTTCTTCATTATCTAATGTTACTTTTAATGCTGGAGGTTTTCGCTTGGAAATGGAGATCAATTGATTTATATTCCGGATTAATAACATAGCCATTTTTTCCGCTGTGCACTTTGGTTGATCAATTTGATCCCTCCATTCTACTGGCTCAACCAAAGACAAATACTCCTCCATGCCCTTATTAAATTTAGTTAATTTAACAATGGCTTAATTTAAGATGGCTTAGTGACAAATCTGGCCAAGTACCGAAAATAAAATTTTGAGATTCAAAAAAAATGTTGGTCAACTTTCTTAACTAAAAGTTATCAAGTGAATATTTACATATTTTAAAATACAATGTAATTTAGAAATTTCAAAAGTTATTAAAACAACAAAAGCAGAAGAGTGGTTGATTTTTTAAGCTCGATGTTGCAATGCAACACTGAAAGACACAGAATTCATAGACAACTTTTCTAAAAGCATTGCCTTGAGTTCATTATTGAATGGTAACCGTCTTTACTGCACAACGGTTGCAAAATTTGTGCATTGTTTCTAGTTGTGATACTTTGTCTACGCATTTGTTTTTAGTGATGCTTTGCAACATTGCATTTATGAAGTCATCCAGTATATTGAAATAGACCGATAAGTGAAAGCATACACACAGAAACAAATACCAATGTTAAATTAACATGGCGAAATGTTGATTGAAAATCATAGTAAATTTCTGCAAAAGTATGCCCTTTATTTAAATTTATCATTATTTCATATTAATTTTAAATAAAAAATATTAAAATAACCTTAAATCACGTTTATTTTATATTATTCACTGTTAAAATAACATTGTTTAATATTGAATACATAAAATCCTGTTTTATATTAAAATCAAAATTTTATCTTGTTAAAGGCTAGTTTACACGGTAATACATTGTATTACGACATGATGTTTAATGAGAAAAATCTTATCATGTAAAAGCAAAATGTATTGAGCATGAGAGAATACGAATACACAATCTGACAAGCGGTCGGTAAATGGTTTTTTTTTTTTAAACATTTTAACAGAGTATATTGAAGGTGGTAGCATTTTTATACAATACAAAAACAACTCAGGAAATGTTCATGTTGTTCTTGTTAAAATTTTAAAACTGCCACCATCTGCTTTTTTGTTATTATTTTTGATTTTACTTATACCATCCGTGTAAACATGAACTATACTTACAACAGATTTTTATTTTTTTCTTTTAAGCACGGAGAGAATTTCTTATTATTTTGATTCTACAAAGTCGTAATACATTGTATTACCGGGTAAACTAGCCTTAAATCAACATGCATACATACTTAAGTATGTAAATTTTTTTATTTTCATGTTTAAAATATGTTGTAAAATAAAGACAATTCCCGTATTCTTTTAATTTAAATTATTTAGTTGAATAGTATATCAAATTTTCAAAGTAGAATGATGACGAAACCCATATCGGGCCATTCTGTTGATGCTTGTGTAAACAAAGGGTGCTAAAAATAAGTGAAACATGTGTTTACAGGGGTAAGTGTTTTGAATTATTCTTAAATAAATGCATATGTTGTCTCTAAAGCTTCTTCACACTGTTATAACACACTCAAACCAATTTGATTCTACATGAAATTCACGTTGTTTCTACTTGAAATAACTTTCATTCAACGTGATACGGATTGTTATTTTAATATAATTGACATTTTGCTCCAACTTTACTGCAATGTTAAATTAACATGAATTATAGTTATTTTAAAAGAAAGTCGTGATCGAGTGACTTTGATCGAAATTTTACTTTTTGAGATTATGTCATTCGATAACAAGTAGTCGATCGAATGACTTTACTCGAAATGTCATTCGATAGGTTAAGAGCTTTCGTAAAAACATTTAATTGTTTTTTTAGAAACAATTTACACACTTTTTGGGAATAAATATTAGATTTATTTAACAAATAGCTAAAAATTGAGTCAATAAAAAAAGTTGTTGCCCAAAATAATTTTTTTCAACAAAATGTTTACATGATTTGTTAAAATAAATTGTTGAACATTTTTAATAAATCAAACAAAATGTTAATCGAATCTTTATTTTTTTATTTATTGATGATGATGTAATTAATTTTCAATTTTTATATTTTTATAAAAACGGTAAAATTAATTATGCGGGGATAAGTAAGTTCCTATGCACATTGCACTGGTTGATTAGGCCAGATCATCAGAAAACCTTTTCCAAAGACTTTGGCAAAACTAAATATATTATTCAAATAAAACTGTAAAACAAATGAGAATTATGATCTATTTAAAAATGGACAAGAGTTGTTAAAATACTGTCTTTACTTTGATTCAAATATTTTTTTTATTGAATATGAAGAAATATTTAATTATTTCATTATTCAATGTATTTTATTGAGTGCTATTTTGCAAAGTGCAAATTTGATAAATTTTTTCTTTGAATCAAACAAAAATTTTGTTGACCTAAAATGTTATTTTTAACAAACTGTGTTGTTAAAAATTTTCTTGAGATATTTTTTTCTGTGTACTACCTGAAACCGCAATTGATAAAAAAAAATTGTTTATGAAAATTATAATTCAAATGTTTTCACTAAATATGTCGTTATTTCTTAATTTTTTGTCCGACGATGATAGTTTTACACTTACTTCGTTTGGAACAAAATATTATTTAAGATAGATGTTCAACAATTTTTTTTTTTACATTTTTTAAATGCCTTAAATTTAAATGGTTAATTTTAAAAAAAACATACAAAAATCTATTTTTTCCAAGTTTAAAGTCCTATAGCTTAGAGATTTTTTGAAATATCTAAAACAACTGCAAAAAAAATGCAATTTTCGCGTATATCTTGAAAACGCGTCTTGAGACAAATAAATGAAAGTCGTGTTCGTGTTCAGCAGCCTCAATTCAGCTTAGAAAACATCTCATTTTAGAGGTTAATTTTTTTGTGGCATCGTGTTGGCAGTGGTTATTGTTTGTTAAAGGGCAACTACGATGATGATTTTTAAAGGAAACTGTTGTTTTTAATTTTAAGCATTTAAATTTTAAGCGAAAATATTCTTTGTTGTGAGCAGTTATAATATGTTTAACGCAGACTGTACCATAGCACAAGTTAATGGCTCAGTTAGCCGGGAGTAAAAGTAACTTAACCTTACTGTAAAAAAGCAAGAACAATCTATTTCTTACAGATTAAGACGCAGCTAACTATTATCATTCTAATTGCTTTACATACAACAAAATGAAGCAGCTGATCTGCAACGTTACTGTTACTCCCGGCTAACTGAGCCTTTAGTCATTATGCTGTTGCAGTAACAATAATTATGATTAAAATAATATTGTAAATTTTATTTTATTTAACCTTTATTGTTTAAATTGCAATATAATTTATTAAGCTTGAGGTTTTTCTTTTTTATATAGGAAATTAGATAACATTTATTTTATAGTTCCAATATTTCGATACAGCAATGTGTATCATCGTCAGGGAAATAATTTAACAATTAAAATAACGTTCACAAAATAATGAAAAAATAATAACAATTGTCACATCGAAATAATTATTTCAAATTAGAAAAATTTTTATACAAATAATCTATTACATTCTAAAAAATTTTTTAATTTCCTGTTTTGTTTTTATACACTAACAGCCGTATTCATAAAAACTTATTGATGATTAATTGACCGTTTTTAAGCAACAATTGCTAAAGTTGTATTCATAAACGAAAAATAGTCTATTGAACCTTTAATAAACCATTCATAAAGTAAGAAAATTTATTGTTGGATTTGCCCTTCTTTAAACCAAAAATAAAATTACATTTTGATAAGTGTTTGCATTTTATGATATTATTTTTGTGAAATATGTTAAAAAATAATGACAAAAATGTTTTATTTATTAATATGGTCATGTTAAATACATTTGATAATTATTTAAAAAATTTTTATATGATTTAAATTAATATGTTCAGGGGCAAACGCAGATATCCTCTTTAATTATTTATTTAATTATTGCAGCTAGTTTTTTTTTTGTTTTTGTTTAAAACAACAAATTGTTGTTCAAAAATATTAAAAAAAAAAATAAAATTAGCAAATCATAATAATAGTGATGTTAATAAAAAGTAAACAAACTTTTTATTCGAATACTTTCTTATCGTATATTTAAAAAAGGTTCAAGTAAAAGATTTTATGATAGCTTTCGGCAACATTTTGTTCAGAAACTAAAATAATATGTAGTTTTATTTGATAAGAATAATTTTGAAGGTCAACAATTAAAAAAATATATAAAAAAAAATTAAATATAGAATATCATGTGAACCGAATAGAAGTTTCATGCATCACCAACAATAAAATGGCAGCAAAATATAAATAATGTTGCCATACTTAAACACAAAATCGCTACAAACAGTTAATAGTAAAAAAGCTGGTAATGTACGTTTATGAATACAAATTTTTATAAGAGGTTTATAAGACAAAAAGCGTTTAATAGTTATTACATACTATAAGCTTAAAATAAGAACTTTTTATGAATATGGCTGTAAATGTCTATAATTTTGTGCTACATTTTCCGTTTCTGATTTAAAATTAATTCTTAACACTTCTGGTACTTTAATGATTTGCAACATTTCTAGCATTAAACGTCGCTTATAACTTTTTTTCTGTGTTTAAAACTGATACATTCTCAAAGTCCGGAGAGTGATTTAAACTGGCACAGTGGGCTGTTAATGCTGCTTCTTTTTTGTGATGAAATATCCCTAAACTTTTGATTTGATTTGTGACCCGAAATTCTAGGATTTGTAGATATAAGGAACAAACAAACGATTTTCTATAAGAGTCACTTATGTTAATTTTTTCTTGTTTTTATTTGTTTCTAGTTTGAAACAATTTAACAATTTTAAAAAAACAATGTTTTAAAAATGGCAACACTTTAGCTCCCCATAACTCGACAAATAAACATCATACAAAAAATATTTGTTATATTTCCCTGCAAATAATAGGACTAGTCCAAACACGCTTGTAAAATGTAGCCCACAAGGGACAAGGACTAGTCCAAAAGTAACCCAAACGTATGGAAAAAACATGGGCTATTTAACATTACGATGTCCTAGGGCAGGGCCATATAACCCAGCTTTGGACTACAAAGGAGTAGTCTTAAAACTACTCCATGGTATACTCAAGAGGATTAGTTTTGAAGTCGTTTAAAAACGAAAACATGTCGTTAAAAAACGAAGACATGTCGTCTCTCTACAAACACTTTTTAACAATGACATTTTCCATACTTGCATCACATTGGACCAGTCCATGGAATAGTCTATTTTATCAAAATGGATCAGGTAGTCCAATATTATTTGCAGGGTAGTTATGCCATATACCTGTTAAGGAAATTCGGCAAAACAATTCACGAATAATGCTTGCAATGTAATGTCCGTCTAGATGACTTTTTGCAATTAAAATAAGTGATGCCACTTTTATGAGTTTTTGAAATTTTTTTCGCAAGTATGTCTTTGCAATGTGACTTTTTGAAACGATTTCTTATTGTTTGATAATATCGTACGATTTTGTAGGATAGTGAATTACGGCCTTTAGGAAGGCAACTCTAGTGATGATATTGCATATCGCATAGAAAGCCAAAATAGTAATTTTGTGCATTACAGAGAGTATGGAACACACCACAAATACATACACGTACTTAGATTCGCCTTTGCTCCACTACAAGCTGCTAGTAGTTATTAATCGTTCATGCAAATTTTATTAACCTTACACCTTGAGAAGGCTTCTAGAATCCGAAATACCAAAACAGGAAGAACCTGGTCTAGAATAAAACCAATTGTTCTTTTTGGCGACATTTTTAATTGTAAATCGCAACATGAGATCTTAAGTTATCGTTGTATTGTTTTAGCAAAAATATATTGTTTTTATGTGTAAATAGACGTACTGTTTTTAGCAGTACATGGACTGGTTTTTGTCAGTTGTACTGTCTTATGTAAAATATCAAAAACAGTACTGCTTTTGTACTGATTTTTTGTTTTAGTCACCAAAAAACAAAGATATTCGGGCATGTTCTAGAAATCGAAATGAAGTGAAATTGAAATCGCACGAGTTTTTAATTTCTATTATTTACAAAATTACCTTTCCCTGCGGCCACACGATCAAGTTGTTCTTGATAGTCTTTTACATATACTGCTTGTCAAAATTAACATAAATTGAAAGCTGTGACGTAGCCTGCACTTAATTTGAAAGCAATTTGCTTTCAAGATTTCATCAAGAAAACAATTTATAAAGACAAACATGTAATCAGCTGTTAAATTGAAAGTAATATTGCCAAACAAATGGAAAGGTGAAATTGAAAGCCATCTCGTGGTAAATTTAAAAAGTGTGAGTGTGCTAGTAAAAAAGTGAGAGTGTATTGCAAATTGAATGGATTTGAAAGGCAAAACTTGATCGTGTGGCCACCAAGTTAGATTCTTCTAGTTTTAAGAGTTGTTATTGTAAAAATAATTGGTACTCAAAGAATGAAGTAGATAAAGAGGAATATTTTTATGAACTTTCAGTACGGGAACCTTTTTAAAATTTGCACAATCTTAAATCCACTTTATTTCGATTTCTAGAACATGCTTGATTTACAAAAACCATGTTAAAGTAATACATATTTGGGAATTTTTAACGGTATGCTATTAAGTCATATTGTCATAATATCCTTACATTTTACAATATATAATTTAAAGAAAATGTTGTTGTGTTCTAAACAAAAAAGGTTCTAGAATAATAAGGCTTTTTGTGCTGCGTTTATTGTTTGGCATAAATACACAGAAGAAATCTATATTATGAAGGGTTGCTCACAGTAGTCATATTTTTTTGTGTTATTATTTTAAGGCATACGCAAATGGTGTCATTTCGTTAATCAAATGTCATTAAATGTAAATCTTTCCTTTGGCGTTATACTTTTTAAGTGTATTTTTTATATTATTGTTTTTCAAGATTTTAAAATACATATTTAAAAAGTACACAGAAAAAATTAAATATTGTCTCTAACCACCAAATTCATAGAATCAAGCAACCCATTTGTTGATTTTGCACCTACATATGTATTACCAAATGTTTATATTGATTACTAAAAATTGTAAACATTTTGAAAATTTTTTTAATAAATGATATTTTTAATTAAAAAACTGATCAAAATACTTAGCCGTTTCAAACAATGTGTTGCTTGATTTTGACAATTTCCAACAACAGTTCCACAAGTTGAAATTATTTTATTTAAAACGAAAAATTTTTTGCTATTTAATAAATATTTTAATTAAAAATTTATTTCAAAACAACTAAAATAATAATTAAATAAAAATTATACTTTTAATTTTCATTCAACAAAAAAAAAAAAAATAATTGATTCAATTATCACATAAATTAAATTAAAATACTTTTAAAAAAATTTTTCAATTGATAAAAAACTTCTAATAATTTTTTCTGTGTAGTTATGCTTTCTTCAAAAAAAATTAAGTGTTATTTTCTTGATTGTGCGGTGCTTTTGTAATTTTTTCCTAATTTAAAACCTGGCTACCCTATGTGTAAATATATATATTGCCATGACTGCACTTTAACTGTTCCCAGCGGGAAAACTCAGAAGACCTTCTTACTTCAGGCCTTTTTAAAGGCCTGCTTAAAAGATTTTTTGATTCAATTACTATTCTTATCTAACTGCTAAAGAAGGCCTCGGCTCTTTCGTATAAAAGATACGATACACCTTCCACACTTGCTTCTTTGAGAATGGAGTAGAGAAGGAGGAACATTTTTTGTATTGTTTTTTTGCATAAGCAAAAGCAAAATCAGTTTTTTTTTTTGGTCCCGTTACCCTTCTTATGTACCTGCTGAAGAAGTGAGAGCGGAAGGCCTTTTCCGCAATGACAACGTGTGTAAAAAAGATATGAGTATGGAATGGAGCCAGAAGGCCTTGTACGACTAAAAGAAAGGGTACAGAGGCCTTCTAGAAGGCCTCCCTAGTCCTGCTTTTTCCCGCTGGGTTCTTTTACTTATTACATCCAATTAATGGCGTTGGCTCGTTTTTAAAATACATACTTATTTAATTTAATTTGAGAGGGAAAACAAGTGAAAAAAATCAAATTTAAAACGGAAGTTCGCGTAAAAGTAAGAGTTGTTTTTATTGTTGTTGTCATATGTTTGTTTTGTAAACAGTTTGGGCTGTAAAACGGAAAAAACCAAATAACAAAAAAACACACATGTAATTATTATCAAATGCCGAAAGAAATACTTCCACACGCATATTTCCTGAGTTGTTGTAGGCTGCAGCAGTGGTGTGTGGTATGCAACAGGTTGTTTGTGCGGTTGTAACACTTATTTATTTATAACTAAGTGGGTGACTTATTAACTACATACATATAAGTAGGTACCAATAGATACTTACAAATGTATCTATGGTGTTATAGGTATGTATCATTCGGTATTTATGCAGGTATGTTTTTAATAGTTTCAGGGTAGACTTAATTAGACATTATTCTCCGAAAAATTACCTTAATTTAATTGATTAATTTTATTAATAGAAAAAACGGACAGGTACCTATAAACTTACCTCTCTCCTGCTTTAACGTTGACTGCTTGTTTTTTTTTGTCATCGTTAACGTTGACTGCTTGTTTTTTTTTTGTCATCGTTGATTATGTAAACGTTTCATTAATGTATTTTTGTTGTTGTAGTTGGTTTTGGTCTCTTAAATAAGTTTAACTCTAGACTTCACAGCTTTTTTTTTTTTGTTTGGTTCTTTTATAGGTACTGTTTGTTTAATTTAAATTTGTTAAACTCACGCACTTTATCACAGATATATTTTACTTATTTTGCACATACATATACACATTCTTATAGATACCTACTCAGTTACTTAGATACAGTTCTTCTGAGATTGCATGTCATAACAAAAACAATAATAAAGAGTAGAAGAGTGTTATGGATAAGATGTGAAATTGTTTGCTGTTACTGATGTTGGCGTTTTGTATTTAACATTTGTTGTCGTTGTTGTTGTTGTTGTTGTTGTTGTATCTTTCTTTCATGTCTGTTTGGAACAAACACATTGCGGTGGGTTGGAAACGGCATTTTCACAAAGAAACCAGCAAAAAACCAAGACTATTAAATGACTAGAAGGGTAATGAGTGCTTGGGGTAGCAAAACAAAAATATATGTATACATAAATAAATAAAAAAAAATAAATAAATAAAACAAACAAGAACTACATACAACACACACGACATCGGGGGAGGGGATAAGGAAACAAAAACAAATGGCAAAATCAGTTCAACACAATTTTAGTTCAATGTACTTCAGAACGAACCACTTAAAAATGAATAAATAAATACACCAACAGCAGAAGTACAACCAGCAACAACAGAGTCAGTCCACAACAAAATTTAAACTAAAGTTTAGCAAAACAAAAAAACAACAACTACTTCCACTACAACTACTACCACTACTGCTATCGTATTATAATGGGTATTGTTGTTGCTGTTATTGCTACTGCACTGTGGGTCCGATTAAGAATTTCAATTTCTTATCTTATTGATGTAAAATTTAGATCATTGTTCTTTTCTTTAGATTGCACTAAACTTCAAAAATAATTTTCAATTTGTGACATATTTCACGATATTTTTGAAATTCAAAATCGATAATTTTAAACATCTAATAAATTCTTATCTCAAAGTTACAGATCATGAGTTAATAAGAATTTTAAATTTAACAGAATATTTGAATGGCAATTAGTCCCACTGTTTACAAAATATTACTGTTCTTTATTCAGATTGTTAATGAAATGACAACAACTGTAATAGCAACAAAAATTAGCAACAGCAATAATAATACTAAAAACAACAAACGAAAATTAAACAATATAAATGTTAGGGGTACAAAGTCTAACTAAAATTACTCTCTCCTTTTCCACTCTTTCTAGAATAAATTTGTTTTATAGGTACAATATTATTTTAAAAAATTTACAAAAAGTCTGTGTTGCCAAACACTCGTTAGGTTGTCCTAAGAAAAAAGGGTTTATTTAATATAAACAACATCTTATCAAATAATGTTCAATTTTCAATATGGAGTAACTCAAATGACTCATTGAAACGATCTGTTTTTAGAAAAAAATTTTTTATAAAATTGTCGGATTTTAGAGAAGAAGTAAATAAAGTTGGTTTTTTGAAAAAAAGAGACGATTTTTTACCCGAAAATGTGAAAATATTAGTTTTTCTAAAAAAGTGTGTTTGTGTTTGGTTAGGTTAGGGAAGGGCGGTGCGAAGTCACGTTCACACCCTCACCAAGAGACCAATATGGTACATTGTGACGTATCCGAATCGGACTTCCTAAGCACCGGTCACAGGGCACGCGATACCAGATAGTCCGATCGGTTCCCCCAGACCCGAATAGTCCCGCTCAGAACCCATTCCGTGTTCCTTCGAAATAGAATACAATTTGAGGCCTGACCGCCTCCTCCATTTCCGTGCCTAGCCTCGCCAACTCATCAGCCATCTTATTGCCAGTGATGTTGCAGTGACCCGGTTAGTTACAAACGGATGTTTTTTTTTGGTGAAAATGTTAGTTTTTGTTAAAAACGTACGTTTTCCTAGTGAATTGTCCTTTTTCAGTGAAAGTTTTGTTAAAGTGGAAAAACTAATTGTTTGGTTAGAAGTTCATTTTTTATTTAAAAAGTGCCTTTTTTGGTACAATAAAAACCAGTTTTAAAGAAAAATTAACTTCTTTGGCAAATTTGATTGTTAGTATGTATGTGAGAGACTTGTTCGTTTTTAGCAACAATTTTTTTTAAACCAGATTTTAAGTAAAATTGTTCGTTTTCGGTCAACAGCGGACGGAATTTCAGTGAAAATTCAACACTTTTTGTAAAATTTTGTTTAAAATTAGGAAAGAGAATATTTTTGGTAAAAATTTCAGTTTTTAGTAAAAAAAAGTGCTTTTTTGTTATAAAAATCTCATTTTTTTTTTTTTTTTTGTGAAAATCGAAAAAAATAAAATTATGTATATAAAAAAAATTTAATTTCTGTTCTGCTGGCATCTCTGCCAAATGATAAATAAATACACTCAAGTAAATGTTGTGCTTGATAGTTTATGCGCTCTTCATAAATTTGGTTTCTTCTTATACACGGTCGTTAGTTCAATCTTGGCGTTGCACGTTCTTGTTGTTGCTTGTTTTGTTGTTGACTGGTTTTGAAGTATCCCAGACCTCATGTAAAATAAAATAAAAATTATTTTTTCCACCAAAAAAAAAAAAACAATTGGCGCTAATGGCGCTTATTACTTTGGTATTTGTCCCTGAAGCGGACAATGACGTTCACTCACTCTTTTGCTTAAATATTCAGTGGCATGCCCATTTTGTACCCCGTTCCCCACTCATTGTATAACAGTACATTATTGGGAAGCGAAGACACTCTACCATCATCATTCATCAATATGCCACTTGACAAATCTTATCATATAATGATGTTATATTTTCTCATGTGGATGGATGGATGAATGGTTGGTTGGGTTGTTCGCTGGATGATGGGAATGGCAAAAACCACAATATAAGTGATGGTGGTATGGTGGGAATGAAGAAAGCGTATAATCAAACGGAGTATTGAAAACATGATGTTTTTTCTGTTCTGTTTTGTTTTTTTTTTTAGTATTACTAGTATTGTTATTGAAAAGTCAATATGTATAGAAGACAAGAGACACATTTGCTGTTCAGTCAACAGTAGAAGAACGTCACCAAAACAACAACAAATGAAACAAAACAAATCTTTGTATTAAATCAGCAGTAATTGAATTTTTCACTTTTATTTTACTGTTTCAATGCTTGTTATTGTGGTGTGAACAGTTCTTAAAATTTGATTAGAGGCAATATTTATAAACATATGTATATATATATTTCTCTAACTCTCACTGGAGCATACGGCGCCAAAATATATTAAAGGCAAAGAAACATTTTTTTTTTTTTGAAAGCAGTATATTTTTGTAAAAAAAATATCTTCTTGTAGAAAAGCTATTTTTTGTGAAGAACAATCTTTTCATGAAAAGTGTATTTTTGTAGAAAAATGTCTTTTTGTAAAAAAGTATTTGTTTGTAAATACCTATCTTGTAAATACCTATCTTATTGTAAAAAAAATATTTTTTTGTGAAAAAGTATCTTCTTGTTAAAAACTATATTTTTATAAAAAAAGTAACTTTTTGTAAGAAAAAAAGTATGTATCTTTTTGTAAAAAAGTATCTTTTTGTAAAAAAGTATCTTTTTGAAAAAAAGTATCTTTCTGTAAAAAAAGTATCTTTCTGTAAAAAAAGTATCTTTTTGTAAAAAAAAAGTATCGTTTTGGAAAATAATATCTTTTTTGAAAAAAAAAAATTTTTGTAAAAAAAAAACTTTCTTTTCGTGAAAATTTATCTACTTGTAAAAATTTTACTTTTGTGAAGAAGCATCTCTTTGTTAAAAAGTATTTCTTTGTTTTAAAAATACATTTTTGTTAAAAAAAATATATTTTCGTTAAAAAAAGTATCTGTCTTTTTGTTAAAAAAGTATCTTCTAAAGAAGTTGTTTTGTAAAAAATTTTCTTTTTGTGAGAAAATAAACGTGTAGTATGCTTTAACGAAAAAAGGACCTCTTTGAAAAAATATATATCTCTTTGTATAAAAACTTTTTTTGCGAATTTTTTTTTTGTAAAAATGTTATTGTTTTTTAACAGAAATAATATTTTTGTAAAAACGTATTTTTTGAAAAAAAGACTGACATAGCAAAAACTTTCTTTTTGCGCACAAAGTTTTCTTTGCAACAAAACAAATATACTTTTGTAAAATAGTATCATTTTGTGTAAAAAAGATTTTTTTTAAAGAAAAATATCTGTTTTGAAAGAAAAAATATCTTTTTGCGCAAAAAGAAGAAATTTTTAAGTGCAAAAAGTTTTTTTGGTTAAAAATTTATATTTTTTTTACAGTATCTTTTAAAGCAAATCTTAAATTATGAAGCTTTTTACGACACTTTCAGTTCTCTATATTTGTAGCGCAAAATAAGATTGCCCTTAATTAAATTTCCTGTACTGTATTTCTGTTTTTTCTTTTTATTCTACGTTTTTGTTTTTCTTGAATCAGTTTAATGGTTTCTTTGCCGTTTTAAATATTTTATCATTTGTTATTGTTATGATTTCATAGAAATTAAACAATTTTTTGTTTTGTTTTTATTTTAATATTTTGTAAAGGTTTTTTTCTATGATTTTTTTTTTATTTGTTGGTTTTATTTCAAATTTAATTAAGCTGAGTACTGTGGTATGCCGTTTTGTCGCTGTGCCGTTTTGTTTATAATTCTGCTAGTATAAAATTACTTCAAAACGCAATTTAAGTCTTTCTTTGTCGTTGTTGTTGCTGTTTTTTTAACATACGTAAAAATTGCTTACTGCGTAGTTTTATTTTTAAAAAGCTTCTTTTGCAAGAATTAAAAAAACGCAAAAAAATAATTGTAAACACCAAAACACTAGGTATTTAGTAAAACAGAAAATGTACGAAATCAAATGTTTATTTAGTAAAATATTTTGTTGTTGTTTGTCTTTTTTTCAAAAATGACAATAATAACAAATTTATTTTGACATTTATGACAATTTTATAGTTTGTCAGTTTAATTAGTTTGCGGTTTATTTTTGCTCTATTTCAACAACAAGAAAAAAATTAAGTTTTATTGACACACTACTGGTTGGTACTTATACGATTCACTTATTCCCATCATCTGAATACACTTAAAGAAAAACTTTTACGCCACTTGTTTTTTGTTTAAATTCCTTGCTCTTCTTCTCTTTATTACGATGTTTGTTATTATGACGCATATGTTTGTAGTTTGTTAATGTGTTCTTACGATTAACTTGGTGCATCATCAATTATTACCGTTAGTTTGTAACCATTTAGTTTTTTATTCGTAAAATAGATTTTACAACACTCAATAATAATTAAAATAAAATAGTAATAAAAAAATAAATAGAAAAAAAAAAACATAAACGAGCGAACGGTCTTTCTCAATTGTATAAAATGTTCTGCATTAGTTCACAGACTTTAAGTTTCTGATTTTGCCATAAACGAACGTTACGCGCAAGGTCGGTCGTTCAGTCGGTATTATAGAAAGAATTAAAAAAAGAGTCTAGTTTGTTGCCATCTACAAAATCATCATCGCCATTGTAGTTAGTCGTCGTTTTTTTTTTTTTGCCATCATCATCGTCACTCAGTAGTATTGTTGTCGTTGTTGTTCGTTTTCTATTTCAACAATTTCAAATACAAATTTATAGACGACAGAAATTCGCAGACACACAAATCCGTACGAGACTTTTTCGCACATCGGATATAAAATAAAGCGTATGTGCTTTTAAAAATTATTTCCCACAGTACAACAATCATACAACTAGGTATGACGACGACAACAAAACAAAACGAAAAAAAATATGTAACTAATAATTTTTAACAGAGTTCCGAATATTCATTCACTATTCACTCATGGTCACGAATAAAAAAATTTATACACTGTTGTGTGCTTTTTATTCGTGTTTAAAAACACAAAAAAAACTTTTGCTATATTTATTCTTGTATAAAAGTATTTTGATTGTTTTTTGTTTTTACAAAACACATGAGATTATAAGAGAAATTTTTCTTTTTATATATTTGTACATGTGAGATTTGTTTTTTTTAAACTTCTTTTGTTCGTCTTGCATTCAGACATACTTCCAAATATTCGCTTGGTATTTACATCATAATCTCTGTTGTGTTTTGCTTTATTCGTGTTTAAAAACTCAAAAAATCTCTTGCTGTATTTGTTCTTGTATTTGTATTGTTTTTTGTTTCTACTAAAAACATGAATTTAACATTGAAAAAGAAAAAAAAAACAAATTATGTAGGTATGTATAAGCAATTAGTGTTTTTATTTCTTTTTTTAGAAAGGAAAATTTAGGAAAATTTGGAGAAAACAATTTTTTTAAGTAAAACTACTGCACGTAAAAGAAACAAAAAAAATGATATGTAATTTATTATACATACCTATGTATATTTTTTTTACTAAAGCTTTAAAAGAACATAACGCAACACTTTTAAAATAAATAATTTTTTAAAAAAAGTTAAAATTAAATATTAAAATTTGTACTTAAATTTAGATAAAAAAAAATCAAAATCAAATTTGCACTGTTGTCATATTTTCAATTGTTTAAAATAAAGTTGCAAGTATTTTTATTTTTTTAACGATAAAAGCAACATGAATAAACATGAATGAAAAAACAATTTTATCATGTACAAAGTAAGGCTACAAATACTATTAAACAAAAACAAAGGATGCAAGAGATTTTTGTGTTTTTAAACACGAATAAAGCAAAACACAACGATTAGCCTATGATTATCCACATACGCGCATATGTACAAACTAGAAAATAAAAAACAATTTTATGCATGTGCTTAAAAATAAAAAAAATTCTTAGCTATTCATTTAACAGTGCGAAAATAAAACAAAAAATTTTGCAAGCAATATTCATGTCAGTTTATCATGTATGTTGGATTTTTAGTATGCATACATGAATATTTTCGAACCCTGATTTTTAATCCCAGAGCTGTAAACAGTTAAATCTTGTTTGTTGGAATAGAATATGCAATACGATTGGTCAAAGATACATGTGTTTTCTAAATCGTTATACCTACCACTCATGTAATGAAAACGTGCTCCAGTCAGTCCATCTGTCTCTGACCGAATGATAGTGACTTTTACGTTTGCCACGCCTTATCGGCTTAATAGGTGAACTGATTTTTTTGAAAGAGGATAGGTATCTAGGCTTTTTATTTTTTTAAACTAGGACCAAGAGGGGGACATAGGGGAATTACTGCGTCTCCGAAAATATTAAACCAATTTTGATGAAATTTAAAATATAGATAAATCAGCATAAATAAAACGCACGGGACTTATGTTTTTTTCAAAGCTAGGAATTTGAGGGAAGAGATGGATGCCTATCCGAAACTATCTTACCGGTTTTTATGAAACTTAGAACATATGTAGATCGATCTACATACAGTAAAACACACAGGCTTCATAGTTTTCAAACCTTGGACCAATAGGAGACAGAGAAGCAATTTCTTCCTCTCTAACTCTATAGTTTGTCAAAAATTAACTTTGGGCGGGTAACGCCAGGGCACGGGTAGTATGTAATAGAATGGAAATTTACCTATTGTTCTAAGACTGACACGTCAAATTATCGGATGATGCCAATAAATAAAAAGTTTGATATAAAAAAAATTATTGACTCGAGGACTCTAAAGAACTTCTTTATTTTTTCAAAAAAAAAACTACATACTACAAAAAACATTAGTTTAATTAATATTTTTTCAGTTTAGTTGGTATCGAAAGCGAGTTTAATTGTTATCGAAAGCTAATTTTAAGCAGCCTTTAAAAAACTGCAGTCAAAGTAGAAAAACTGTAATTTCTTCCAATTCTTTTTCTTTTACTTCTGATACATTAAATACAAACAGTTGCTGTCAAACCAACTCTAAAAGAGAAAAGTTGTACACAAGTTTTCGTATTTTGTTTGACAGTTTTTGGTTGGGAATGCAGTTTTTTAATCCTGATTGTAAGTATAATATGATCGATATAAGCCACTATAACTTTTTTTTATATTTTCCAAACACTAAGCAAAAAATAAATTTATATGTATATTGTAAGGAATTGAGTCAAAATTCCTTAATCTTAATACAAAAACATACATAATTTTGGCATTTTATCTATCAATATACAGTGGCTCAAAGATATAATGGAACGGTTAAAAAAATTATAACAACTAAAAGAACAAACTTAGCAAGCATCAGATAAAAAAAATTTATTTTAATTTGACATTGTTATTAGCTGCTTAAAAAAATCTTAATAAACACAAATTCACTTCTAAAGTTATACACTTGAAAAAAAATAACAAAAACCAAAAGTTACTATAAATTCGTATCAAACATAGAATGGAGCACATCTAGTTTTTATCACAAAATTCATAAATTTATGCGAGTTATTATTTGGATGGTAAGCCTGTTTCCAGAAAGAAAAGTCCTTGTTTTGGTATTCCTTTGCGAACTCTGTGTGCTTTGCTCTGATTAATGTCGCTTATGAATGGGTTTTTTCTAGCTTCTCAGCCATTAAAATTATACGAAATACGAAACTTTTCTGGGTCCTTTTTTGAGCTCCTGCTGCCAATTTTGGTGCACGTGAATGAGAATTCCGTTTGATTTGACGTTCTTGCCATTCCCAATAAAAAATTGTGCTTCGTGTGAAGCAGGTTTGTAAGGGAGAAATGTAAGAGTTTCGCTTACCATCTCCATTACGGAAGGCATACATTTTATATGGTGAGTTTCACAAAAAGCGCTTTATGCAACGCATATAAAAACTGGTGACTGCAGCTATCAGATTTACCCACTGAATGTTTTTTACAGTTATTTTTTAGTATTCTCCCTTACAAACCTGCTTCGTAGTAAGGGAATGCCGTGGAACTTGAATTTTTTTTTTTTTTTATAAAACTTGGTAAGAGTTCGTTCACTTACTTTACTGCATCTCTGTATGTCTTATTGCGTAACGCATAATTACGCGCTTATTTTTTTAAATGTACCATTAGTGCTTCGCAAAATGATACAATTTGTTATTGGCTTGCTCTTCACTATGGAAGAAGATTTTATTTTTACTAAGGCTTTTGAGATAGAACATTAGAGTGTATGTATCATTATCGATTTAAGCTTTTTTTGAGTGCTACCATTTTTTAATAAATTTAAAAAAAAAGAAACTATTTAACAACTCGGACTTATTTTAAGTGAATATATTTATCCTATATGTTCCTTATATATACGTTGCTTATAGGATAAAAAGAACCTAATCACCAAATTTCATTCAAATAGAAGGGGGTCGGGTCCCACTCTTGGTCGATTTAACATTGAATTACCCATCTATGTATACTTACTTAAATTACCGACCACCCGTTGTATTGAAAGAGACCAGAGTGTCTGGAAATCGAACACGCAGTCCTCCTTCTGATATACTAGCTGACTACTAACAAGTCCATCGGGACACCAAAGTTAACATACTGTACTTTTTTACATCTTTACCAAAGGTGATAATCAACTTTTGAAAGACCCTATATATGATAGGACATAGATTATAATATTTTTATATCACATATAGTCTGAAATAGATTAAAATTTAAATTAATTTCATAAATGGCTGAGATTTGAGCCATCAAACCACGATTGCTTTACATTTTTACACATTGAACTTTATGTTCAAAG